>LR750111.1:329705-506471 GCA_902729485.2 Mus minutoides
AGAAGAGAGCCAGAATCCATATTTACATGCTTGCCAACAATTTATTTCCACTCAACTTTATGCTTTTAGCATTTTCTTTGACTGGTGTGTCAATGTTTTCTATGATATCTTCTACACCTGAGATTCTCTCTTCTACCTCTTGTATTCTGTTGGTGATGCTTGCATCTCTGACTCCTGATCTCTTTCCTAGGTTTTCTAAATCCAGAGTTGTCTCCCTTTGTGATTTCTTTTTTGTTCCTATTTCTATTTTTAGATCCTGGATGGTTTGGTTCCTTTCCTTTGCCTGTTTGATTGTGTTTTCCTGTTATTCTTTAAGGGATTTTTGTGTTTCCTCTTTAAGGGCTTCTAGCTGTTTACCTGTGTTCTCCTGTATTTCTTTAAAGGAGTTATTTATGTCTTTCTTAAAGTCCTCTATCATCATCATCATGAGAAGTGATTTTAGATCTGAATCTTGCTTTTCCGGTGTGATGGTGTATCCAAGACTTGCTATGGTGGAAGAATGGGGTTCTGATGATGCCAAGTAACCTTGCTTCTTGTTGCTTATGTTCTTATGCTTGCCTCCCGACATCTGGTTATATCTAGTGCTACCTGCCCTGGCTATATCTGACTGGAGCTTGTCCTTCCTGTGATGCTGGTTGTATCAGAACTCCTCAGAGTCCAGCTGTCTCTGGGATCCTGTGATTCTGGGATCCTGTGATCCTGGGAGTCACAGCTCCTGGGAGTCAAGCTGCCTCTGAGACCCTGAGATACTGGTGTGGCCAACGTCCTAGGATCCTGGGATCCTGGGTGTGTTAGAGTGCCTGGGAGTGTAGCTGCTCAGGGCACCTGCCCAGACTGGAAGGAACTTGTGCCACTAGTCAGGCAGAGTTCCTGGGTGCTGGTTCTAATTACTCCTGGTGTTGGGGAAGGTATTGTGTTCTCCTCACTTCTAATCTTATGATCCTGGACATGTTAGAGCACCTGAGAGCAGAGCGTCCTCTGGGTGTTATGGGATTGGCTGCAGAGCTCGCACCTAAGGTTTGCTCAGGGCATGGGTCCAGACCGGAAGGAACCTGTGCCACTGGTCAGGTGGAGTTCCTGGGTGCCTAGGTCCCGCTGGCCTAAGCTACTTCCGGTGTTTGGGGCAGATGTTGTGTTCTCCTCCTCCACTCTACTTTATGTCAAGTTTCCTTCTTGGCTAATATAGTAAAGAAAAAATGTAAATGAATGTATAAGTCATTTTTCTTCCCATTGTAGTACAACGCTCTAGAATGAACTTACCAATCCCTCTGGTCCCATGGACGCTCAGAATCTGTTTCAGACTTATCAGCCCTGCCTCAAGGGGCACAGAGACCTTTTTGTTTCATGCTATCTCCCAGTGGTTCTATATCATCAATGACTTCCTTAGCCTCTCACTAAATGTCAGCCATCTATAGGGAACATATCTCAAGACTGGTGGGAAGGTTGACCCCGTGTTTGCAGAGGGATGTTCATATATGGAAATGGTGTGGGGGGAGGATGGTTGGGAGGAGTGGGGAGGAGAAGAAAATTAAAGACAGAACACATAAGTATGTATTTATATCATTTCCCCCCTCACTACTTCTTCCAACTCCCTTCATGCCATCACCCTCCCCGCTCCCTCTCAGATAGATAGATAGATAGATAGATAGATAGATAGATAGATAGATAGATGATAAATAGATAGAGTGTCTTTTATTGTTACACATAAATATTATATATGCATATACATACATACACATATATAGATATAGATTCTAGTCAATTAAGCATTTCTTGTATGTATATGTTTTTAGGACTGACCACTTAGAACTGATCATCCCTGGGGAAGAGAGCTTCTCCCCCTCTCAGAGCAGTTATTAATCTTCTGTAACTCTTTATCAGGGGCGGGGCCCTGTGAGATTGCTCTCAGCTAGGCTGGCATGAGAGCAGGTGGGGCCATTCCTTGTTCCGTTCTTGTCAAGACAACCACAGTTCACTTTGAAACACTTTAGGACAGTCAGTGTGACACATGTACTAGCAGACGTTTTCACCTGATCGTTGCTCAGTTGCTCTAAGTAGGTTGACTTTCTCACAGGTCCGGGAGCTGCACCAGTATAAAGCAGTTTGAAGTCATGGTGACAACGGGGGAAAAATATTAAGCATGGAAGGGTCTAGTTGCAAGGGGTGAGGTGACGCGCAGTTCCTGAGGGTAGGTCTGGGCCTTTAGACTTTTAATTATCATAATACCATGTCAGACATGTATGCAGGATATTTATGTAACTCTTTAATGTGCTATGCACTTTTCAAATGTGAAATGAGAACAGAAGTCCATCTCTGGGTAAAGGGTCAGATTTTACATCCAGCCAGGGGTAGACGCTCCACCTCCTAATTTTACCCAAGCTCCTGATCTTTAGTGCTTTGCACTCAAAGGGCAACTAGCTTTGATGGTGCTTGCTGATATTTAAGCATTTCCTTGGTGGGCCTAACTAAACTGCATTTGAAATAATAACCCTCTGAAGATAATAGGTCTCTGGAAAAAAAAAAAACAATGCAGGTACCCGAAGAGAACTGAGATGGGGTCCCACTAAGGACAAAGTACAGAAGTCTTTTATCTTCCCAGTTAAATGGCCCTGCTAATAAATGGCTGGAAAGAGTGAACCTCCTTGTAACTGATATGATTTCCTGGATGGCATAAGAAAACGCAAACGTCTTTAAGCTCTGAGTTGAAATTCTTAAATAAAGCAGCAAGTTGAAAAGACATATTTAAATTGAGCTGTTCATTGTCTTCATTTCTATGGCGTTCCCACTTATCGTGCCTGCCCCCTACCCTTTCTGTGGATAATGAACCTTAGTTATGAGGGAGGGAAGCTGGCAGGGGAGACAACTGGGCCATTCAGGACTTCTAGTGGGCTCATCAGATAATCACAAAACATTGGTGCCATTGAGAGGGAGTCTGCTGGAAAGAAAGACAGAGGGACAGGGCCACGGGCGCAGAGGCTAGGCGGGGATTCAGCAGCAGCCCTTTTTGAACAATTCATTCAAACAATTGTTTTCTTCTTTCTGGGAAACAACCAGTTATTTGAGTCAATTTTGAAACAAATGGTTGTTTTGACTTCAGGCTCTCTTCCCCAAGGCTAAACTGAAGTTTGAATTTGGCTACAGCTATGTTCAATTCACTACTAAATTGACATCTGGTTAGAGAGACACACAGCTGCCAATTCTGTTCCAGAGGCAGCAGATCAGTGCTGGCCCGCTTTGCAGCCTTCATGGGAGCAGGAGGATGCACCTCAGTAGACTCCCAGAGTGCAAACACTGTAAAGGCCAATTACTGCAGTGCTTGCTTCTAATCCCAGCACCTGAGAGGCAGAAGCTGGACCATCAGAAGGTCAAGTTCTCAGCTGCACTGTGATTTGGAGACCTGTCTCAACACCACCACGGCCACCGCCACCAAAAAAAGGGGGAAGAGGTATGGTGGCTTCAGAGGTGGGTGGGTTAATGGTAAGTGCTTGCTTCAGAAACATGAGGAACTGAGTTGAGATTCCCCACACACCACATAATAGCTTGTGCCTCATTCTGCATATACCTTAGCACCAGTGATATGGGTGGAGACAGAAGGATCACTGGGTCTTGTTGGCTGCTGGGCTACCCAAATAAACTTGAATTATAGGTTTGAGGAAAGATTGACTCAATCTCTTAAAAGTCTCTCTCTCTCTCTCTCTCTCTCCCTCCTTCTCTCTCTCATATATATATATATATATATATATATATATATATATATATATATATATATATAATCTCTCTCTTGCTGATATATATGTGTGTGTGTGTGTGTGTGTGTGTGTGTGTGTGTGTGTGTGTGTGTGTACATACATATATATACCAGCCAGAGGCCAGGGTGTAGCTCAGTGCTAGAATACTTTTTTTAGTTTGCTTAATGTCCATATTTCAATAGTCAAAAACATATATAATACACACAGACACACATACACATGTGCGAACGCACACATATACATGCATACGTACCAAAAGCATAGAAAAATAGTGTATAGTAGATCAAAATATATCTGTCCAAACAGCCAGTAATCTTTGAGTTTGGTTAGTTTGTTTTACCATCTCTCTCTCTCTCTCTCTCTCTCTCTCTCTCTCTCTCTCTCTCTCTGTGTGTGTGTGTGTGTGAGAGAGAGAGAGAGAGAGAGAGACAGACAGACAGACAGACAGACAGACAGAGAATACATTACCCTTAAAGTAACTGATTCTCATATACTTTTTTCTGTTCATATTGGCCATGCTTCCACAACCTGAACTAAGGAGTTTCATGTTGATACTCTGCCTTTCTTATCTATATATCTGCCTCCCACTGCTCTATTCTTTTGTCTATCACAAAAGTATACAACAGGAGACATCCTGTTAAGAGGTGCCACTAGTGTGCCCGTTTGGGATGGTTGATTGAAGACAGTGTCTTCACAGCTGTGGCAAAGCTCTGTGGAGACTGGGGGCTGACCAACAGGCTCTTCCAGGTATCTATAAGTATTTATCCTCTCTCAGTTCTAAGGCATATCTGGGCTCTTGGTTGACATTTTATGTGTTCATTGGCACTTAGCATTCATGAGTACGTAAGGGTTTCCGTCCCCTTGGCAGCAGAGAAGACTTCTTTGCAGGGTGATTTTTTATAGCTGTTTATAAAGGGACCTCTAGTGACAACAAGCTTGACAGCCATAAGAGGTCTGTGATGACTGAGGCCAGTGCAGGGAGGCAGAGGTTACAAGGCAGAGAGCTCAGGCTCACCTCTGCTCAGTCTCACGAATGGCTCTCATGCCACACGGAGCACTTGAAGACTTTGAGGAGGTGAAGTGGTTTCCATGGTGATGAAAAAGCCTCAGCAGGACCCCAGCCTCTTGGAGTTGGTCATCCATCTGCTGGCTACCAGTGAGTGGGCTTACCTCCAGCCAGCCTTAGCAAGCCGCTGACTCTGGAAGGCATGAATTGGCCTCTGGAGTGCTTTGTGCATGCCATTCATCCTTCTCAATGGTTCCTCCCCAGAAAGGAGCTCTGCTTGTTATTCATGGGCTTTGTTTTAATGACAGTGCTTTGTGCATGCTGTTCCTAACAGCAAGATTTCACACATGCATACACTCCAGCAGTGAGTTGAGCATTTTCTCTTGCTGGGGGTCTGAAGTACTGGGTGGAAGGGAAGGTGCATCCAGAAGACATACATCATCCAATTAGCATAGTTGTATGGTGAGGGACAGTCAACATCTTTATGTCTTCATCTATTAAAAATCCTGGCAACTCATTGTCCTGTCAACTTGGCAGAGAATTTTCTTCCCCTTTAAGATGAGATAAAGACATACTCCTCAAATTCCTTTGTAAAGTGTAAATTGTATGTAAATGTCGTTTTTATTATTGCTATCTCTTTGCAAAGCTGGTCACTCTACACTCTATTATAGAGTGTTAGTTATGTTATAGGAGGATTTGATTGTCCCTTGTGACAGCTGACTAAGGAGCAATATAGAGCAATATAGATTCCACATAACTGTCATCCTTCTGAGTTTTCTGCATCATCCAACTGAATACTGCCTGATTGGTTGACACTAGCCATTAATCTAGCAAAACTCAAGTGGAAGAAGTTAAGGGGGCCTCCTTCCAGAAGTTAAAGGTTAAAGGACAGGCTACTTCACATCACTGGTATTCCACCACCTTACACTCAGACCTTTATCATTACCATCCAATTCACAATAACATGGGTTATCTTTGAGGACATTATGCTGATCACAGAAACCAGACACAGAAGGAGGGGTACTGGACTAATAAGAAGCTTCTAGAACAGTCAGGAAACTGGAATGGTTTGCCTTGTGTTGCTATGATAAACACCCCAACCTAAAGCAATGTAGTGAGGAAAGGACTTTCTCTCTTAAATGTCAGAAGGTCATCACTGGCAACTCCTTACACACACACACACACACACACACACACACACACACACACACACACACACAATGCAATGAAGGTCTTCGTGCAATTGTGCATTAGAGGGCTCCCACTAGGCTTCCCAATAACAAAGCCATACATCTTTCCTTCCTGCTAGCTTCAGTGATACAGATAATGAAATAGAGAGGCCAGTTATTCATATCCTCCCATAGCAAAGTGATGCCAGCGGTGCCCTTCCAACCCATGCAATACAAAGACACACCTCATGAGCTGCTCCGGTGTGCTGAGCCAAAGGGATTTAAATCCAGGTCAGATGCGACTCTCGTGAGGAGGGATGCTAAGGCAGTGGGTATCTGACAATGAAGCAAGCGGTGCCTCTGATGGTCTCTTTCCTCTTCTGTGCTCTTTAAAGCAATTGTTGTCTTAGGTAGGTAACAGAGGGACTTTAAGTACTCTGCAGTTCCCACTGCCTTCCAACAAAACTAACATTTCCCTCCAGCCTCTGCTAACTCTTTTCCATGACTCTTGGCCTCTCAGTCATCCGCAGTTGTTGAATAACATGCGTCAAGATTGTCAGGGGTCCTAGAAGTTTCAGCAAAACCATGGGTATTTCTGTAAGGTGTTTCCGTTTGTGCCGAACTTTATCATGTTGTGCTGATTAGCAATGTATTTCCTTTGCAGTGTATCCACAGCTGGAGAAGTTTCCAGTAAAATCTCTTCAGACCTGCTGGGCCAATCACACACCAATTCAGAATAAAGGTAGTCAGTGACTTGGTGGCTCTTCTCTGAGATGGCCACCACCAGCAGTCTTAAACATTTAAGATGAAAGTTACTTGAGCAAACTAACTGGTTGACAGACTTTGGATCTTTAAATAAGGAGCAAGACTTGCCCTGCACCAGTCAGCTTGGACCACCATAATGAAGTTCCATGGATTGTGTAGCTTAACAGAAACGGCAGGAGAGGAGGGAAGAGGTGGGAGAGTTTTAGTATCTCTTCCTCCTCCTCCTCCTCCTCCTCCTCCTCCTCCTCTTCCTCCTCCTCCTCCTCTTCCTCCTCCTCCTCCTCTTCCTCTCCTCCTCCTCTTCCTCTTCCTCCTCTTTTTCTCTTCCTCCTCTTTCTCTTGCTTCTTCCCCTCTCTTCCTTCTCCTTCTTCTCTTCCTCCTTCTCCTCTTCTCCTCCTCCTGCTCCTCCTCCCCCTCTTCCTTTTTCTCCACCTCCTCCTGTTCATCCTCCTCCTCCTTCTGCTTTAATCCTCTAACTGACACTGCCATTCTATAGGGCTTAGGTCTAGTACACAGACAGGGTGCATGATTAATTTCACTTCAAACAATAGAATCAAAATTCTGTGAGAGTTTCTTTCCCTATCTCATGAACGAAACCAAAATTATAAATGAATCTCATGCTTAACATCAGGCAGAAAGTGGAGGTCTACCTTAGCATAGATAAAAATAAAATTGGCACTAACATCCTATGGGACTTACATTCTCCAGAGAACATCAGCCATTATTCCCAACCTTCCCCAAATGGAACAAAAATGCATAATATTCAGCAAAACCTAAGGAGACAAAAGGAAAGGAAAGAAGTAATAGCGTTAGGGAATAGTGAAAGGCTAAATTTTTCTTTTGTTCTTTACCACGATGTTGAAGAATCTTAAAGGGCTAGGTATGGTGCTGGAAAGGAAGGTTCATACGGGCATCAGCTATGTGGGTGTAGCACCAATATTCTAAGAGCTTAGAAAAATAATATGTTACATATTTACATAGTAGTACATATCTCACATGAATAGATAATATATAACATCCTATATATGTACTTAATGATAGTTTTTTAGGTGTTTATATAGTAGTACATATCTGATATGAATATATGATATGTAACATCATATGTATATGCATAACAATAGTTTTTTGTCAAGAAGAAAACTCAGAAAAACAGTGGGAAGATTAATTGTGGCTGTAGCTATAAATGTTTAGCAGAACAGATTAAACATAAGCATGGTAAGAAAGGCTAAGAAGTGGGAGACCCAAGGGAAAATATTATTTCCTACCTGCCCAGGGTCTTCCACCAAGCCCCTCTACACAGAAGCCAATAGGATGACTGCACTTAGGGCTTTGCTTGTCCTTCCCATTGTTTGACATAGAGGTGTACAGATATGAATGGCTGCTCAGTGTAGGAGAGAAGAGACAGAGAATGAACACTGGGGTGTCCAAAGCCAAGGTTCTAAGGTTCCACACTGACCGGGGAAAGGACCCACAGCCTGCACACACTGCCCTCAAAATCAGGAAAGAAATTCACAGGTATTTCCTAGGGTGCGGACAAAAAAAAAAAAAAGCATCCTCTTCAAGCAAATAAACCTTTGAGACAGATATGTGGAGTCTTGACAGAGTGACTTCAAGAAGCTGAGAAGGATAAAGGGAGACNGTGGCCTTAAGAAAAAATGACAGACAAAAGAAGAATATCTGTGGTAGATTAAAGATCCAACCTATAAGAAAGCATAGTTCAATTGGCTGGAACACAATTTCCCATTCCAAACCATTCTTCTAATGCAAAAATCATAAGAATTAAGCAAGCAAAGGATGAGAACCACAAAAGGTGACAGAGCAAAGACAAGAGAAAAATGTAGTTGAAGAAATGGAAACATCAACAAAAGCTCCAGAAATTCTAGTAGAGAGTGATGCATGAGAATGTGAGACAAGAGCGTAATAATGTGAGACAAGAGCATAATAATGCGAGATGAGAGCGTAATGCCATGTCTGCTTGTGCCAGGATCTGATAGGAGTATTTAATGCATGTTAACATGTAGAAGCTTCCCAAGAACTGTATGACATGAGGAACATTGATTTTGTGCTGTACACAGGAAGGGAGCTAGGCTATAGAACATCCAGGTAACTGGGCAGAAACCAAGGCAATCTACAGGAACACAGCCTACGTTTCAGCCTTGCACTTTGACTTGAGAATGCAAACTTTTTTTATCCTGGTAGTAGGCTGCCTACAACTTGTTAGTTTCTCCTCAGGTTCAACTGTTTCCCTGGCCCTGTATGTCACCATGGGGCCATTCTTGGGCAGCCAAACTCCACTAGAAACTGGCTTGAAATTTGTCATCCAGTTTCACCAAAGTCATTGGAAATCCCTAAAGAACAAATTCTGAACTTCATTTTGTTAATTTTTATTAACACATTGTAAACAGACACTGTAATTGTAAATGTTTGTAAGGTGCAGAGAACCATTTTGAAACATGTACACTGTGTAAGCAGATCAGGGGAACTGATTATCTATCAACTCAAACCTATTTCTTTCTGCTGGAAACATTACGAAAAAAATCTTAGGCAGTTTGAAGCATCTCATTTGAAATGAGCTCTGTGGCTCCTTTGCAAAAGCACTGGATGAAGACAGTTAAGTGGGAGGTGCATCCCAACCCCAGAGAGTTTGCTAAAGGATAAAAAGAACCATGAACTTTGGGGCATGGTAGCAAATGAGAATAATACAGCCATCACTGAAAGTCTGAGAGACCTGTGTTTTCAGTCCAAGTTAGAGTTTGCCTTTGAGAAGAACTGGTGTGGATTTGCAAGTCAGGATGCAAGAGGAAGTAGTTGCTATTTCCAGAAGCAGTTGCAGGCAGATGTTGGGGACATCGCAGAGAGTCCCTGTAGCTTCCAGAGAACTCTCCAGAGCCACCTGCTTTGCGCTAGCAGACAGACAGTTGGAGACATTTCTCTAAGACGGGTGGAAACTATAGTGTGTTAGAAAATTTTCTATTTCCATGATAAAATGTGTTAGATCAACCACGTAAAATAAGGAACCGTTAATTTTGGCAAATCATTTCAGAGATTTCATTCAATGATATCTTGACCCTGCTGCTTTTGAGCATTTAGTGAAACTCGGTGTTATGTCAGGAGAATATGGCCACGGGACGCTGTTCTCCTCATGACAGCCAGAGAGAGAGGAAGAGAAATGAAGGGGAGGGCAGGACAGAGGAATAGCAAGAAAAAGAACTAAGGTCACCAGTATGCTTGTGATTCATCTCTAGTGATCTACTTCCTCTAAGTAGACTTGCCTCCAAAAATGTCTCCTATTTCTTAACAATGCCATCAACAGAGGACCAAGTAAGTCTTCAATGCATGAGACTTTGAGGAACACTGAAGATCCAAATTATAACCCTTGGACTTCAAGAAAGAGAAAAGCCAAAACCTTAAGGGTGAGTGTAGCTTGTTCATATAGTGTATCAAGCAGAAATAATTTCTTTACCAATTCAAGAAGCCAAGTGAACATTGTACCGTTGCCTCATATGTCATAGCAACTTTGGAATTGTGTCTTACTCAGTGAGATAGGTAATTACCCAAGTTAAAAAGACCTTGAATAAAAACGTCCTCACAGAGGAGCTTTACCTGTGCTTGAGTCTACTCAGCTACTGAGTTTTAGAGTCAAGATTCAAATCTAGCTCCATTCACTCTGTGCTTTAAAAAGAACTAGGAAAAAACAAAAACACAAAACACTAAGCCACTGACTCCAAAAGTGGTAGCAACACAGACCCAAAATCCTTCCATCTAATGAATGAGAATGAAAAAGAGATAGAAATTAAATACAGAAGATGAGAGTACGATCAATAGCTTCCAGTCAGAGTGGAATCCAATTCATGGGACAGTGTAAAAATAAAGCAGCAGATGCAACTCGACAAAGATGTTCTAAAACGGGATGGAAAGAGATGGCTCAGCACTTAAAGTGCCTGCCGAGCAAGCACAGGGACTGGCGTTGAGATTCCCCAAGACACATACAAATGCCGGCTAGGTGTGCTAATCTGCCTGGATTTCCAGCCTTGTAAGGAAGAGACAGGACCTTGGAGCAAGCTGACTGTGTTGATACAAAAATATTGACATGAACTATAACCTGGTAAGTCTGTTGATATCAAAATATTAATTCATTAAAATAAATTTCAAAAAGTAAAACAAAAGTAGTAAGCTAACTGATAGAAATATTTGAAACTATTTGCTATCACTCAGTCACCAATGTCAAGATCGTCCAGCAAGATCAACAAAGAAACAAAGCTAAATCCTCTTTCGAAAATAATTTATATACCAAAAAGGTACATACATACAAAAAAAAAAAAAAAAAAAAGATTGTGATTTTCCTCCCATACTTAAGTCTTCCTTTAAAGAATTAAGCATTGGTTACCACTAATTCTGATAATTTTGAGACATATTTTATACCAACTGGCAGATTTTCCTTCTAATGATGTCATAACTAAGACAAACACTTCTGTAGGTAGATTGTGTAATACCAAAGGAGAGGCAAACAGAGAGGGAGAAAAAGTCAATACAGAAAGAGAGCAATGGCTGAGTCACCAACTAGAAGAGACCTGGGTGGAGTTTCTAAGTGACCTTTCAAGATGTCTCTGTCTTAGTTTCTTTTCTGTTGCTCTGAAAAGATACCACAATAATTAAGGCAACTAATTGAAGAAAGAATTTATTTACATTTTTAGAGGGTTAATGTGGTTGGTTGAGTGAGAAGGGTGAACCAGGCTCATATACTTGAATGCTTGGTCCCCAGTTAGTAGAACAGTTTGGGAAGGATTAGAAGGTGTGGTCTTGATTGAGGAGGTGTGTCACTGGGTGAGTGGGCTTTGAGGTTTCAAAAGCTCACATTATTCTAGCTCTCTCTCTCTCTCTCTCTCTCTCTCTCTCTCTCTCTCTTACCTTGTGAGCATTATCTCAACATGTAAGCTCTCAGCTATGGCTCTAGTACCATGCCTTCCTGCTGCCGCCATGCTTCTTGCTTATAAATGTAATGAACTCACCCGTTGAAATTGTAGGCAGTATCCCAATTAAGTACTTGATTTTATAAATTTCTTTGGAAATGGTGTCTATTTACAGCAACAGACTAAGATAGTCAGAGTACATGACCATCACGGTGAGAAATGTGGCAGTTAGCAGGCAGGCACAGCATTGAACCAGTGGGTAAGAACACACATCTTAAGATACAACCACAAGGCAGAAAGCCAACTAGGAATGACTGGAGTTTTAAAACCTCAAATCCTGCCCCGAGTGATACACCTCCTCCAAGACCACACCTTCTGCTCCTTCCTAGACAGTTCCACCAACTAGAGACCAAGTCTTCAAATATATGAGCTTATAGGGAAATTCTCGTTCATACCCACAGTCTAATAAAACATGTCTTGGAACAATCTTGGGCTGAAACAGAAGTATGCCTGTGTTAGCTCCTCTCATCTTTGGGGGGTAGCTTTCAAGTACCTCTTGCTTTCAGGCTGTGGGCATATGAGTGCTGAAATCCTGGTGATCGAGGACAGCCTTTGGGCACTGCTAGCAGCTGTGTGATTGTCTTTCTCGCAATTTCATGTTGAGTTGTTGAGTGCCTAACACACTCTGTGGGAAGATGTCTGGAGGTGAGGACTTCACGGTAGTTAGCTTTTGATGAGCTCACAAGATCGAGCACCCCATGGCAGAGTGAGCATCTTTTTAAGAAAAGAGGAAGGAGACCCTCTCTCTTTCTGCCACTTCCTCTTGGCTGAAGAAAGGCAGATTTCTGAAAGTCGAGGACTCACTACTGACCTAGACCTTGATCTTGAGGCTTCTGTCTCCAGGATTGTCTCTTATCTAATCTACCCTAATTAAAACAGGGAGGTACCAAAAGATACGCAGTTGTGCTCTGAGAGGAAGCAGTGTCCTGCACTCTAAGGTGGTGTTAAGGAAGCCTACAGATGAAATGCCCATGACAGTCACGGAGAGAGTTAGAGAGAGCACGGTCAGGTGATAGCCTTATTGAAAGAGAGCCTAAAAGATATCCAAGGCATGGATGGAAATGAATTCACCTCAGCACAACCTGGAAAAAGCTACACTTCAGGACACTGCTCTGTACTGCGTTCTGACTGGCTGTTTATCTTGTGGGTGTGACTTGTTAGCACAAGTGTGATGCACAGTAATAAACCATATATGTGAAAATACCGTAATTACCTAAACCAGTTTCCAGTTGTTGGTTACTGTAATTGTTCTCAGGCTGCAAACAATGCTCAAGGGAACACACACACACACACACACACACACACACACACACACACACAAACCCCACACTGCATCTTTGTACATACATATATTTGTTTGCAGGGACATTTCCTACAATTTGAGTCAAAGGCATTTACGTATATATTATGTATATGCCTCACATATGTAATTTATTTATATTTATAATTTATATATTTATAATTTATTCATGTGTACTTATACATATATATGAACTTTTAATGTTCTTGGTAGCGAAAATGTGTTCTCCGGCCGCTTTTCCATTTCTACTCTGACAGAAACACATGGATGACCGTTGTTTTCAGCAGGATGCATTTTTACATTGGTTTAATGCTTGCCAACTTAAGCTAAAAGGGACTTTTGTTCTAACTTGCATAATTGTCGAGCCTTTGAGCAGTCGGGTATTTTTGTTTGCTTAAAAGGCTTTTCTAGGCCCTCTTCTGTAAATGGCTCATTTGCATCGGTAGCTAGGTTTCCCCTCCCCCCATTTTATCGCAGGTCTTTCTTTGTAAGGAAATTCACCTCTTCTCGTGGTTCTTCTGGAAACAATGCCCTGTGTGATGCTTGCCTTTGTGGACTTCCTCTGTGACCAGATTTAGAAGCTTCAAGAGGCAAAAGAAATCCCAAAGTGGGACAGTTCCAGCCCCACACTCGCCAAGTTCTCAAATGCACTTGAAGATCTATGAGCACATCCACATCCCGACTGCAGTCACCCTGAGAGCATCCACAAACCCGATTACAGTCACCCTGTGAGCATCAGCCCCCCAAGCATCCCCGAAGAAGCTGCTACACATCCCTGGTGCCTCTGTGCATGTGGTCTACCAGAGCCTGTCCATGTCAGGTTCAAGCACAGAAGCCTGGAACCCTCCTGTAGCCTGTGTCTCTCCCCTTCCATGAGGGCCAAGAGTCTGCCCTAAGCTCGTCCATGCTCAGACTTCCTTTCCTCTCCTTGGAGCGGCCTGGACCTACTATAGCAATTGTGACTCATCTTTCTTTCCCTCCCAAGGACTGTGGTATCAGAAGCTCTCTTTAGCCAGCTTCTCTTTTCTGCTTCATTTACACCCTGATCTCTGTGCTAAATCTAATGTCTTCTGATATCCAGGATGCTTTACTATTAGCTCTTCCCTGGATTTCTCTACACCTCAGTCATATTATTCAAATAAACCCGATATACCTTTCCTTTTATAAGCCTACATTTAAAGAGCAGCCAGATGGCTGTATTTCTGTTCCTCTATGTAGCCAGTCTAATTTCTAATATATTACTTTTTTATCCCGTAGGGAAAATACTTCCTACGAAGTGATCAGTAGTTAGTCTCTGTTTTCATCCACCTGCCTCCAATCCCAATCCTGAGGCAGGTGGGAAGATCCCAGTTTTAAGTGGAAATCATGTACCTCCTAGCCATCTCCAGGGAACGTGGTTATGGAGGCGCCTGCCCTCTGAGTCACTCACTCAGCTTTGGGATTGGGAATTAATTCGTTGAGCTGCTTCTCCATCTCCAGCTTGTGCCATGTAATAAGAACCCAACTTACTTGTCATTCATAAAATCGGCACCCATGGGTGGGGGAAGATTCCGCACAGTCCCTGAATCGGAAGCTGGGTGTGAATCGGTGTAATCTATTGCACACCGAGAGTTGATTAGAGGCTGTGGAATGCTAACGTGAACATGAACTCTACAGACCAGTCCTGTGAGTCCAAAATGTCTGAAGTGCACCTCTTTCATTCTGGATGTTGCTCAAAACAAGACAAGAACTCACAGTGGGCTGTGCTAACGGATTGCCAGTTACCGCTGACTCTAGTCAGCAGCTCAGCCTAACCTGGAACTTGGAAGAAATACAGAATTACAGAATCCAAACATGCCTCTTTTGTTGGTTGTGGTGGTTTGGTTTTTCTTTCTTTTTTTTTTAAGATTTATTTACTTATTATATGAAGGTGCACTGTCACTGACACCCCAGAAGAGGGCATCAGATCTCATTATGGATGGTTGTGAGCCACCATGTGGTTGCTGGGATTTGAACTCAGGACCTTTGGAAGAGCAGTCAGTGCTCTTAACCGCTGAGCCATCTCTCCAGGACTGGTTTGGTTTTTCAAGAGAGGGTTTCTCTGCTTAGCCCTGGCTGTCCTGGAACTCACTGTATAGACCCAGACTGGCCTTGAACTCAGAGATTCACCTGCTCCTGCCTCTCAGGCTCTGAGATTAAGGTGTGTGCCACCATCCCCAGCCTCCAAACCTACCCTTTAACAAGACTTCTAAAAGATTTAGTTTGTACATTAAAGTTTGAGAGGTCATATAAAAACTAACTTTTCAGCCCTCAAAGGGAGAAATGCACTACACCCATGATACTTACTAAATCTGGAGGCTGCGGCTTCATCTGCTTCGCCTGACACAGTGTTTCAGCCTTTGCTGTTTGCTTTGGTTCGATGCAAAGGTGCAGTGTTTTTGCAAAGGAGCCACAAAGCTCATTTCAAATGAGATGCTTCAAACTGCCTAAGACTTTTTTTGTAATGTCTCCAACAGAAAGAAGTAGGTGTGAGTTGATAGATAATCAGTTCCCCTGATCTGCTCACACAGTGTACGGGTTTCAAAATGGTGCTCTGTACCTCACAAACATTTACAATCATAGTGTCCGTTTACAACGCGTTAATAAAAATTAACAAGATGAAGTTCAGAATTGGTCCTTAAGGGGCTTTTAAAGACTTTGCTGAAACTGGATGAAGATTTCCAATCCAGTTTCCAGCAGTTCTGATTGCCCAAGACTGGCCCCAAGGGATACATAGCTGCCCCTGGGGCCAGGAAAACAGATGAAGCTGAGGAGAAACTAACAGGCAGGAGTGAAGACACCCCAGCTGCCTCTGGTCATAGCTCCGTTCCTCCCTCACAGTGAAACCGTGGGAGAGACGGGGCAACCAGAAGGCTCCCACTCATACAGTTTGAGTCATTAATGATAAGCTGGAAAACAGAAAATAAGAATTCTCCACCAAATTCTTCCTTGTATTTAACAACAAGTACTTAAGATGCCAGGCAGTGGTGGCACACGCCTTTAATCCCAGCATTCGGGGAGGCAGAGGCAAGCAGATTTCTGAGTTCGAGGCCAGCCTGGTCTACGAAGTGAGTTCCAGGACAGCCAGGGCTACACAGAGAAACCCTGTCTCGGAAAACCAAAAAAGAAAAAAAAAAGTACCTAAGAACCAAAACTGAAGACTGAAGAGATAGAAAACCCAAGTTGATTTGAAGTCGATAGAAAAAGTTATCCAAATGATAAAACACCTAGAAGTGCCGTGGTCTCGGATGCTTCATAAGGAAATCCTTAAAGCTTTTGGGAAATCAGTAACTGCAACCCTGTTTTGTTTGTTTGTTTTGTTTTGTTTTTTTGTTTTGTTTTTTTCGAGACAGGGTTTCTCTGTGTAGCCCTGGCTGCCCTGGAACTCACTTTGTAGACCAGGCTAGCCTCGAACTCAGAAATCCGCCTGCCTCTGCCTCCCGAGTGCTGGGATTAAAGGCGTGCGGGGCTCAGCCGTTAAAGCCTAAACCCAGAGTGAGCAATGCGAGCAACCCTGTTTAACCTCCCCCAGAGCACAGCAAGAGGAGAGGGGCTGAGAAGAGAAAGACTTCTCCTGCCAAGCCGAGAGAATGCTTAGACAAACATCTGACCCAGATAAAACACCCAGACAGAGAACACAGAGACTGCTCATGAATATGGACGGGGAAGCCCTAAGTGCAAACTTCACAGCTATAATTGGGGTGTGTATTAAAGAACATTGCACTTAAACAAGTGACAATTCCAGAACATAAGGGTGGCTGTCCTAAGAAGCATATTCATATAATTTATAAGTCATAGGTAGTATATTAATAAATAGGACATGCTAACATTGTTAATGTATTACTAATAAATATAACATATTAGTAAATATAATTCATCATATTTATAGTCACATGGAAATAACAAAAAAGTTCAGAGCAGGGAAGGGTATGTATAATTGAGCTTAGAAAAAAAGGAGGGGAAGGGGAAAATGTTGTAATTATATTATAATATAATCTCCAAAATAAAACGGGGAGCTATGTAATAAGTTCAAGGTCTTATATGTTGAAAATTATTAGACAAAGCCCAATTTATTCTTGATTTTTTTTAAAACAAAAACAAAATCTCAAACTACATCTTACTGAAGTACAGCTAAGACACCATGTCTGCGTTGAAACAGGCCTCCCTCCTCACTAAGGCTAAAACGGTGCCAATGCTACCCAAGGTGTTAGTGTTCGCCAGGCTCTCAGGAAAGACTATCTTGAAATAAATAGAAAAATTATTTTTTGATAGATGAAAGAACACATGATTGGTGGTAAGAAGTTAAAGATATATTCATTGAACTTTTCCATAGGAAACCATATCCAACTACAAAATAAAAAAGATAATACTTCATTTATGATAACACCTGGTAACAATGATTAAATATCTAGGAGTAAGCTTAATAAAGTGAATTCACTAAAGGGTATAAGAGCAACGGAATGAAAAGGGCTGGATATCTTGTTTATAGGCAGAAAGTTCAGTGTTGAAATAATTTTAAAATTCTGTAATCCATATATGAGAGTGGCCCAAGCTGTAACCAGTGCACGGGTAAATACTTGGAAGTTTAAAACAAGACAAAAAAAAAAATCAAGAGAAAAGATAAACTGTATCTGAAGGCATGAGTAACTGTCTAAATGACCCACACTACAATACTAAATCGGATTATCTAAGAACTCGTGGATAGTGCTTTTTCAAAACAATGCTTTTACAGATCAGCGTGAATGGGAAGCAGGGGTAAGATATCGATGCGCTGAGATCGCTAAGATGACTTTGGAAGGATGTGGTGTATTAGCGCACTTATGGTCCTGAAAGTGGGAGGATGAGAGGCAGGTTAGAGAGACAAGCATATTCAAGACAAGAAGCCAGGGTGGGGTTCAAAAGCAAAGGCCTGAGCCAGACCTGGAGAAGGCTGAGCTCCTGGAGGGAAGAAGCAGGCCGGGGAACTGGGTCGGAAGGAGCTGGGTCGGGAGGTCCTCGGGCAACACAGAACACCCATCTACCCTGCTTGCAGAAAGTAACTATTCTTCCAGCACACTCAAATTCCCAGAGGAGCCTGCATGGCTGAACTGCAGACTGGACTCCTGTAGACCCACAGGGGTAGACCAGAAAGACATAGAAAATGAAAGTTGGAGGTCAGAGGGCCGGAGGGTGGAGGTCAGGGGCACAGCTGATGAACTTGCTACCTGATCTCTCTTGCTGCTATTTTAACCAAGCAGGGGCAACTAAAGACTTGAAGTGATCAATGACCTTAACTACGGCTCAGAGTCACTGCTCCCTGATGTGAAATGAATTCTTGCCGCTCTGACTCGGCAGCCTGTGATAGCTGCTTGTGGAGTTTAGTATTTTGAATCTACAGAGAACTTTAATTTTGAGCTCTGTTTGATAGTTTTCAGATGTGGCAAGAACTTGAGTCTAGTCAAAATCAGTATTAATAGGTCCTTTTTTATCACCACCACTACCAACACAAGAACTAGAAAAATCGCATTTATTTATTTTTGGTTTTTTTTGTACGTATGAAAGTAGTGCACACGTGTGTGTGTTTGTGTGTGTGTGTGTGTGTGTGAATACACACAGGTTATTTGAAAACAGGTGGTGAGCCAAATTGTGCTGGAAGGATGTAATTCTTGGGACAGCCCCTCCCTCAGCCCCCAACACACACATACACAGCTTAGTCTCTAGGAAAATAGGGAAATAGAAAGAGAAACAGCACCATCTCATCCTTCAGTCCTTCTGGTTAAAGACTATCTAAATTAAATGTAATTGTACTGAACGAATCAAAGGACAAAATGCCAAACGGAAGCAGTAGCAGGGCGTTTGTAGTCGTAACATGATCAGAACACATGCTGCCGGCATGAGCAGGGACCCTCTTGTTATCTCAGACATAGAAGGGCAGAGAAGCTGTCTAATTAAGAGGTGTTTCTGATTCTCCCTTGTTCCTACTCGTGGCTGCAACTGGATTAACATTTTCAGGGTTTACTGCAACATGTGCATTAGAGTTTCCTGCCAGAGGCAGGAAGAACTGGAAAGCTCCCTGTAGGCTCTAGCCAGCTGCATCGCTAGCCCTGGTCCATCCGTCAGCATCCCTGAGGAATTGCAGAACCTCCCTGTACAGCACACACTGTACACACGGGGATCTAGGACTGGGTTCAGATCCCATGGCTGCTCAGTTAGTAGTGGTGGAAGCAAGATGGCTGAACTACTGCGGGCATCTCCCTGCTGGCAGCTCAGTGGCCTTTCAAGGACCCGGGCCCCCAGTCACTCCCTTACATACCATTTCACATGCTGGTTGGGAAATAAGGGTAAAGTTAAGATGCTTGGTTTGTGTGGTTTTATGGCCATAAGCAGAAAAACATAAGATGGTTCACTGAGCATGAAATCAGGCCCAGTGAGCCCTTCTTAACAACTGTCATTGACAATAGAAATGCCATGCACAGCAAGTGGGACAGATGTATGGCCAGGGGCATCTTTAAAAGATACATGCATGTTCCTGGTTCCTCAACACTGAGAATCTTTGTTTATATCACAGCGGTAAAATGCTCTGAGAAGTCTTGGTTACCCTGCATCTGGAACAGCAGTATGTCTTGGATACCCAACCAAAGCAAAGACAACCTCTGGGATATTCTGCCTTCATCCAGGTAAGCAGGGATTGTAACATCATCAAGTGGAAGGTTGCACCTCATCCCCAGAGACTTTGCTAGAGGATGAAAACCAGCCAAGTGCCTTGGGGCACGCACGAGCCATCACCCTAAGGCTGAGAGACTCATGTTTCCTTTCCAGCTGATCCAGGTTAGAGTTTGCCTAATTGGTATGGATTTGCAAGTCGGGATGCAAGAGGAAGTAGTTACTATTTCCAGAGGCGGTTGCAGGCAGATGTTAGGGACGGTGCAGCGACTTCCTGTAACCTCCAGAGCTCTTTCCAGAGCTGCCTACTTTGGGCCCAGCAGACTGAGACAGTCGGTGAGGTTTCTCTAAGTCTCCTGAAAACTGGGGTAGCCACCAGGCAGGCCACGGAGCTGAGCCTACTCACTCTAAGCATCATCGATCAAAAGTGTGACCTCCAGCAGGGGCATCCTTGTCACCCTCTCTGCATCCCAAAGTGTCATTGAAACCCTAAGTTCTCTAACCCTCAGTGTCTGGCAGACGCTGCCTGCATCACATGTGTGAGACCACATGTAACATCATTTTAACCTTTGAGGTTTTTTTTTCTCTCTCTTAGAAATGAGAAGATATTAAACAGGTCATCCACAGATGGAATCAAATATTGTTTTCCGTAACATTTGAGGTGCTCCTGACTGGGAAGCACGGAGTTAGCATTAGGAGTCTTTGTCCTCCAGTGTAAGCTTATAGAAAGCAGCTACACGGAGTTGGATTGTGATGCATTTGCAGCTCAGGGCAGACAGAAATGAGAAGTGAACAGCGTCAGGCAGAGATGGCACAGCCCCAGGGAACTTGAGCTACAAGCTCAAGTTTTGCTACATAGCATCCTCATAGGAATTTGCAAATTCTGTCTCATTCAAATCCTTAACCTGAGAATCCAAAGCCGTGTTAGGTCCTGGTGCCTCAGACACCTGACCTTCACCGAGGTGGGCTGGGATTGGAAGGTGCACTCTGACAGGAAAGACTAGAGGAAAGATACAACTGTGCGCCTCGGAATTGGTGGGAGGCATTAGCATCAGAAGACAGCACACAGCGTGCGCATGGGGTCTGAAGTTCCTACAGTGAAGGCTGTTAAGAGCGCGACCTTCAGATTCACAATGTAGAACGAGCCAAGTTAGCATGAGTTGCAGCTTCTTTGCTGACTGTGGTGGGACCCAGAAAACTCTCCACATTCACTGACTGAGCCCCCTTCAGGCATTTCCGGTTCGAAGGGCTTTTACTGCTTTGGGCATCGTCTTTGCTGTTCTGTCTTACGGTCCTCCACAGCCTGTGCACCCTGTGCTGTCTGACGCACGTGCACTTGCCTTGGCTTGAATGAGTGCTCCCCTCGAGAAGCTTTCTCCACAGGATCTAGCTCATGCACCTCCCTTCTCGTTCCTTCTACAGCTGCTCAACTAGCAGCTGCTACTTCCTTATTGCCAAGTGTTGCCCTTAGCCCTGAAGTGTGTTATCTCAGCTCTTACAACTTCCCGGGAGAGGGCTCAGAGGAAAAACTAGAGGCAGAAAGGTTCAACATCTTGCTGGGTCAGAAGCTGGAAAGATTTGGAGTCAGGACTCTGGAGGTCAGAACTTACTCTCTGGAGCCCTGCTTTTACCCGGGCTTGTTTTGTGATGATCTTACCAAACTGAGCTGAGTCAAATAAATAAATAAATAAATAAATAAATAAGAAAGAAAGAAAAAGAAGAAAGAAAATATACTGAAAGCTTATTTTGTGACAAGGATTATTTATTTCATGTCCTGTTTCCAGTTCTCATCCAGTTGAGACTGTCACTGTCCCCATTTTATAGAAGAGAATGGAAGCTGCTCCTTTGCTCCACCGTCTCAACTCCTCTGATTGATTCTGAATGTCCCCTGTGTTCCGAATGTCCCCTGTGTGTGGAGGCACTAAGACAGAAAAGACCCAGCAAAAACCAAAAACTGCAGCCTCAGTCCCACTAAGTACCAAGTCACAGGGGACCATGCTGGATGGAGAACAGGACAGCCTTCTTCAGCAAGGGGCCACCTCTCGCAGCCCAGTGAGAGGTCGCTTCTTCCTGACCTCAGGATGATGACAGCTGGCTTGGAGAGAGGCCCCAGTGAAGAAGAAGCAGACCCTTCAGCAAGGCTCAGCTGCACGGTCGGTCGGTCGGTCGGAAGCCAAAGTCGGAAGTTGGAAGCCATGACCTCTCCCTGGGGCCTGGAAAGCTGAGACACAGCTGGACTCCTTCTGCGCTGGCTTTGGGTCACACCTGGGGCTGCGCAAGCACGAGACCCTTGCGCATGCACGCTGAAGAGAGGCGAGCGCTCCCGCTGCTACTGGCAGCTAGCCAAGTCTCCACTAGGGGTAGGAGAAAGCAGATTAGGTCTGCAATCTTCGAAGCAAGAGAAGCTCTCCGGAGCCTCTGGGGAAAAGGAAACGTTTCTGTGGTGTTGGGGCTCCACGTGGGGGTGCAGCTCAGGCTGAGTATCGGGAATGGTTAAAGCACACGGGTCCTTGAGACTAGTCTCAGGAGAGAGCAAAAGGTTGGTAGGCTCAGAAGTAAGGAAAATAAAGCAAGCAAAGACTGGTCCTATTCGCAACACAGGCTACTGCTTGCAGACTTTACCATATGTATATGCTGGACCAAAAGTCGTATCCACACTTTTATAAAAGCCTCGTCATAGGAAGCCAGAGGCAGGGGAACCTGAGGAGCGCCAAGTGATGTGAAGACCAGAAAAACATGGCATGAGCACACAACAGGGCATTACTTGGTTATGAGGATGACTGAGGAACTGTCAGTGCTACGGGATAGGTAAAATTGAAAATGGTGTCAAGAGAAGGAAACTATACAAGGACTGTACATGTCATCTGGTTCCATTTATGTGAAATGGTCACAACAGGAAAATCTGTCAGACCGAGCATGAAATCGCTACCTCAAACCTTAGACCATTGGCAGGTTGCGGGGACAGGGAGAGGCAGTTGAAGAATTTTCCTTTCCTTTTGGGTGTGGCGCTAACGGGCTCCAATTGACTGTGGTGATGTTTGCATATGCTTCGAGCATGTAAAACTCACCCAATTACACACCTTAAATGGATACATTGCCTGGTGTTCCGATTATGTCTCGAAAAGCTGTTTTAGAATACTGAAGGATGCTGGACAGAGTACAACTGACCCCAGCCTCAACCCCTCTCCAAGGTTCCTGGGAATGCTGTCAGAGCCAGTCATGGAAGGCCACTGGGGTATGCAAGCAAAAGTGTTCACATCAGGAGTGAACATTTCAAAACACAGAAAGAAAAGTTATAGGTGACAGAGGTGTCCCCCAGTTAGAGGTGCCCCCCCATTACCCAGCACAGATGGCAAACCTCAGAACTCCTTAAAATACTTTCTCCAGATGCCAAATTGTAAAGCTCTTTAAAGAATGTTCCCTTCCTCTCCCTCCCCTCCTCCCCTCCTCTCATCATCTTCTCCTTCTCTATATATGAATTATGTACTTTTTCATGTATACGTTGTCCTATAGCTGCCTACATTCTCAGACACATCTCTGCTTAGATTCCCTTAAGTCTGGTTGAACACTCATAAGAAGGAAGTCCTCGTGTTCCATGGTCTCCATCACCTTGACCATAACTCCTTATGTCTCTGCCCAGGATAGAGCAATCGGGTCCTTTGGGATTTTTTGACCACCCCAAAATCAGTCCATGAGCAATTCCATTGGGCTGTGTATATCACCCGCTGCTCGCCACTGCCATTTTGGCCTTCCTGTTGGAAGGGTGGTTGTCTTGCTCCTTGATTGTTACAATGGCCTTCCACCTGCTAACCTTCCTTCCGCTCATCCTCACTTTGGGTCTATTTTTCCACACTCCAGTTTTAGCAATCCTGTAATACTAAGCCGGCTCATGAGCCACACAGTGGTGCCATATGCACTCGAGAATTTTGCTGCTCCTTCTCTCTGGAAGGCTTAACCCCCAGAGGTCCACAGCGTTCATGTGTCCTCTTTCTAGTCTTTGCTTGGATGTTGTCTTATTGAGATATTTTACCATTACATGATTTAGGGCTGTAATACTTCTCCCTTTGTTTCCTATCTACCCAGCCTTTCATCGGATACCCTCTGATACATATACTGGTATATGTGTTGTCCGTTTCTCTACACAGGACAGTAGGTCAGTGAAGACATAAACCTTGGAAAATTTGTTCATTAACAAACTCCCTAAGCACACAATTTACACTTTACAAAAACCTTTGTTCAATGGATGAATAACTTCTAACTTGATCCCAGAGGACATCCACAAATTACGTCACTCCCTCTCATTTCCCAGATGAAGAAACGGAGGCTTGCAGTGGTTACGCAATGATTGAAGGCCTGCACACCCTTCCTCGGGGGACAGGACCTTATTGCCGATGGGCTACATGAATGAGTCTGTCATTGTCAGATGGACTCGCTCTCCATAGATGATGAAACTTGTCCCCAGATGACAGATTGCTCTCAGAAACAGTTCAGCCAGAACTCAAACAGGTCTAGTTGAGATTTCCACAATGTTTCCAGACCTCCCCCGGCCCGACCCCATGTTATTTAATCTTGTTCTAGGGCCTGTGCAGCTAATTGAAAGTACTTAAAGGATTCCATTTTTGCATTGCAAGCAAAAATTCGTGCTGTACAACAAACCCACCAACACCTGTAGGGGCTCCAGGCAGCGGAGAATTGCAGAATTCCCTCCTCTAGTCTACCCAGGTTATGATGCCTTCAGTGTAGTTTCTTTTTGTTTTATTCAGGCAGGTTGTTCTCTTCTGAGCCAGGGTGAGATGGGACAGGGGCACTGATTTTCAGCCAGCAGAGAAATGAATAAGCTACTGGAAAATGTCACACCTGTCTTTCTATTCCCCTGCCTCCGCATCTACTTCTCAATCTGCTCTAAGACATCTCTGTAACCACCCTGTTACTGGTAGAGTTCCCACAAAGCTGCAGGCCACCCCTTTCATGAAAAGCTTCATGATATTATTCGTCTGCGCCCTAATCCCGCACTATTGACACCTTTTCCTTTTCTGTAAAAAAATAAAAAAATAAAAATAAATAAAAATAAATAGAAATAAAAGGCTCCATATCCTCTTAGTATAGAATCCTGTTTGTGTGGCTGGTAATGATTTCTGTTATGGTTAATTCTCAAGAGTCACGAAAAAATATTTTTTTTGCTTTTCTGCCTATCTTTATTTTTTTTCTTGTTTACCACGTCCCTGTTTGGCTGTTTTTAGTTATTCTTCAAGAGAGTGGTTCTAATTCCACTAAGACTCAATGAAAGTCTCACAGGAGCATCATACGGTGTATTTAGAGTTCTGCATGTATCAAGGAAACCTCCTGGCGCTGTTCTTGTGGCTGAAAACTGCTGCAATTCAGGTCTGAGAGACTAAACCACTCTAGACTGGGGAAACGGGTTCTGCTTCTCTGAGGAAGGCTGTGTCCAAGCGGAATACAGATTGGATAAGGATTTTGTCCTTCTGACCACTGTCTGGCAGCCAGCCTCTCCCCTTGGGAGGGAGGTGGGCTCGCTAGAGCCATTCAGAAGCCCCGCCCACCCTATCACTGAGGACTTTTGGATCTCCAGATCCCTGAGGGCAAATGAAGGATCCCGGACTCTGTTCCTGCTGGTGGCTAGTAGAGCCTGCTCTCACCAACTGTCCAATCATCTATATAATCATGGTGGTAGTTTGCTGCCTGGTCTACCCAGAGTGATTTCCAGTAAGTAGACAGCTGTAATAGATCCAGTCAGCCCAGGGGAAGATCACATCCTCTAACTAGAACAGCACAGAGTCCATAAGGAGGAAGAAAGTCTGGGAAACCATCAATATCTCCAGGCACTAAAAGATGTGGAGCTTTTTCTACACAGCTAACTGGAAAATGCTCAGTACTGAACCATGAAAATGAATATAAAAAATCCTAAGATGTTCTGATCCTTTCCCCTAGAATATCAAATAAATCAAAAGGAAAAGATTTTAATGCCTTTGGCTCCCAGGTCCCATAAACCCACTTTTGGTCTTTTTCAGAGTGGCACAGTGCTCCAAGATAGAGGAGATTTTTGTCATCCTGGAACATGCCCAAAATAGAAAACGTGAATGCAGATGTTCTGACCCATCAGGAGTGCAGGGAGAGTTGCCAGGTATGATAGCCTGAAAATTTGACTTCATTTTCTAACCATAATTGTTGGCAGCCACGGCTCCATGAGGCCGCGGCACCATGAGGCCTCTGCTCTGTGGAGCCTTGGCCCCGTAGGCAGCTGAGGCTACATGCAGCCGTGGCTCCAAGAAGTCCCCGGCTCTGAGAAGCCCCGTGCTCTGAGAAGCTCTGGCTCTGAGAAGCCCCTGGCTCTGAGAAGTCCTGGGCTCCGAGAAGCCCCAGCTCTGAGAAGCCCCAGGCTCCAAGAAGCCCCGGCTCAGAGAAGCCCTGGGCTCCGAGAAGCCTCCAGCTCTCCACCATTACAAGATGGCGGGGGGACCGGCCGGCTGTCAGGGAAGAGAAACTAGTGTGCATGCGCAGCTCTCTTCAGGCTCTCCTCAAATGATAGCCCCTCCCAAACAGGCAATATGCAAATGAGGCACAGCTTGTGGCACCAATAAATGGGCCATATGCTAATGAGGTGTAGCTTGGTGCACTAATCCGCAACCACAACAACACCCTCCCCCTTCCCTGGGAGAGTATATAAGCAGCAGCTCTGCTGCTGTCCAGGGTCCTGGGAATCTACTATCAAGGTGCTCCAGAATAAAGCTGACTGAGAAGATCCAGGTGGTGGCATGACTTTCTTCTGATTGAGGGACGCGTGTCGCATATAATAATACAATTTTTTCTATAATTTTAAAAAATTCTCTTTATTTTATATGTATGGATGTTTTGCCTGCGTGTACGTGTACCCTGTGTGTGGATTGTCCTCAGAAGCTAGAAGACAGCATTGGATGGCCCGGGACTGGAATTACAGACATCTCTGAGCTAGAAATCAAACTTGGGTCTTCTGAAAGAAAAGCCAGTGCTCTTAACCACCAAGCCATCTCTCCAGGCTCCTAATAGCACAATTTTGTGGTGGCTTGGGTATGAATAAATGAAAGACTTTGATAAAAGCCACCAGGACTGTGAACTATGTTGTACTAAGGAGAAAGCCAAGTGTCAGTGTGTTGATTGGGGTCTACCAAGCAGATGGCGAGATGATGAACTGTGAGACCAATTTGCTCAGGACAAGAATAGGAGGAAGCAAACTGGGCAAAATCAATGCAGTGTGACCACTGCAGTGAGGAGAAGTGAGAGCAAGGGCAACAGAAGCTTAGCTGGACCTAGCGGGTACCTCTGTCTTAGTTAGGGTTTTACTGCTGTGAACAGACACCATGACCAATGCAAGCCTTACAAAGGACAACATTTATTTGGAGCAGGCTTACAGGTTCAGAGGTTCAGTCCATTATCATCAAGAAGGAAACATGGCAGCATCCAGGCAGGCATGGTGCAGGAGGATCTGAGATTTCTACCTTTTCATCTGAAGGCAGCTAGTGGAAGTCTGACTTCCAGGCACTAGGGTGAGGGTCTTAAGCCCATGCTCACAGTGACACACCTACTCCAACAAAGCCACACTTCCTAATAGTGCCACTCTCTGGGCCAAGCATAGACAAACCATCAAAGTACCCAAAAGGCACAGTGGACCACTGGAGAAATCTCAAGTGGATAGGGAATGGGTTTGGCCTCGTGTCCTGTAGGCCACACTGTTAGTAAAGTTCATCCTTCATGCAGCATGGCTGGGTGGATGCAGGAGAGGAATGCATAAAGGTAGAGAAAGAAGCAGGTGGTGCCCCTCCGGTATGAGATATGAGTAGAACCTATGGCTGCCACACAAAGGTGTTGGATTGAGTGGACTTCCCATGTGTTGAGCTTATTTGGCGGTTATTCAAATCCAGACAATCTGAATCCAAATTCTATATGTCTCTCGCTATGTTAAGCAGATCTTTTATAGGTGATACTGTAGGGCTAGTTGAAACTTAGCTTCTGGGTTTAAAGGGGAAAAAAAAATAAAGCTTCCTTTTAATTTGCTGTGGTCAGCTCCCTTCCAAGTCAGGGAGTTTTGCCAGCTGCGGGCTATTTCAGTGTAAAAGCTTATCCAGGTTTCTGGGCATGAGCTTGTGCCAAAAGAAAACACGATAACTTTGGAAAGTAACCAAGGCTCTCTGTGCTGTGGGCATCTCTGAAATAGGACATGCATTCTTTTGGGGAGATATAGTATCAAGCCCTATAAAGCGTCTTTTGGAGGCCCCCGGGTTATAAGACAATGAACAGAAACACCAGCTTCCAGCAATGAAAAAGATATGCTTTCTGCCTCGTTCTTGCTTCTCTCTCTCCTTGCCAGGGAAACAGTTTTGTAGCACAATGACCATCGCAACTGTGCTGTGAGAAAGTGTGTTGAACAGATGGCGTTTTCTGAGGAATCCTCCCAGTCCATAAGTATATACAGAGTACTGTCTATACTATATATATTCTATAGGCACTTGAAACGGGGTGTTGTCATGGGGCTGAGGGCATTCTGATGCCACAAAGATCACTTCCCTGTGGGAAGAGAAGAACAATAAATCACCAACAAATACTGCACGATCAAGGTGCATGTGAAGATTACAATGCAGAGAGTGGACTCGTGTGGAATGAGAAAAGGAAATGGGTGGGTCTAAGCATGCAAAGATAAAAATGGAGGTAGCTATGCGACAAAGCAGAGGAAGGCATCTGAGACAGAGAGGATGCTGAGGAGGGGAGCTAAAGACAAACATCCTTCACTAGACACAAGGCACGAAGGTCTGTATGTGTCTAGGTCAGGGTTTCTATTCCTGGACAAAACATCATGACCAAGAAGCAAGTTGGGGAGGAAAGGGTTTATTCGGCTTACACTTCCATACAGCTGTTTATCACCAAAGGAAGTCAGGACTGGAACTCAAGCAGGTCAGAAAGCAGGAGCTCATGCAGAAGCCATGGAGGGATGTTCTTTACTGGCTTGCTTCCCCTGGCTTGCTCAGCCTGCTCTCTTATAGAACCAAGACTACCAGCCCAGAGATGGTCCCACCCACAAGGAGACCTCCCGCCTTGATCACTAATTGAGAAAATGCCTTACAGCTGGATCTCGTGGAGGCATTTCCCCAACTGAAGCTCCTTTCTCTGTGATAACTCCAGCCTGTGTCAAGTTGACATAAAACTAGCCAATACAATATGGATGCAGCCTGCAGAGTCTTCGGGGTGCCAGTATATTAGGAAAGGACAATGCAGGTGGGGTCTTGCAAACCAAGGTAAAGACTGGGCTCAATTCAAGGTACAACTAGAAGCCACTGGAGAGCTTTAAGCAGAGCCGTGCTGAGTAGGAGGCATTGTCCAGCTATGGAGACTACACACTGAGGGGAAAGGGAACAGAAGTAGAGAGGCTGTCTGAAGGAGATGACAGTGACTCTGGGGCAGGAGAAGGTGACAGTGGAGAAGGTGGTGAGAAGTGACACAATTTCCAAAGTCCTTCATCAGCTCACACAGAAACCTGCAGAGATCTAATGCTGTCTTCCCAGAATGGAGGTTGATATACGAGCACCCTGGCCTTGACCACAGAATGTCTGCAGAAGCAACCTAGGCCAGCGAGGGACAAGAAAGAGAAGGAAGGAAGAAGTATATCTAAGCACGGGATCCTACCTAAGAGCCACCAGGAGGTGGCTCTTAAACTGGGGTTGTTATTGTTATTGGTGCCACAGACAGACATGACTCTGCCCCATCTCCTACAGGAAGCTGAGAACTTCCTATTCCTCTTAGGAATCTCCATTCTGGCAAACCTGGTACCTTGGCTGTACAGGGCACAGGGAGACCTAGATGGGTGTGGTGGCAGATGCAAGAACATGGAGTAGGAGGTAGGAAATCAGAAAGAAGGTCAAGGTCATTCTGACCTCCATAGTACATCTGAGGCTAGTCTAGGGTTGTGTGGACCCATCTCAAAAATAAAATAAATAATAAATATTTAAAGAGGAGACTTGATCGCTTAACCCTGAAAGCAAAATCATAATACACACTCATACATACACACACTCACATACACATACACACACACTCACACACACATAGACATGCATACACACACTCACATACACTCACACACACATACACATGCATATACACACACTCACTTATATATACACATGCATAAACACACTCATGCACACATACACATGCATACATACACACTCATACATAAAAACACTCACACACACATACACAATATGTTCAAGCATCTTCCATTAATAAGACCCTGTCCTTCTGGTAATGGGTCAATGGTAGGCAACATTTCCACAGTTCTCCCTGTGTGGCTAGCACTGAGTTCTTTGCTTCTAATGCCTCACATAAACATTATAACAACTCTACAATATAGGGCTATTATTCTCACTACACAGAGGGGGAAACTGAGGTACAGAGAGCCTACATTACAGAATGTGGTGACTTTCCCCTTTGAGGCTATCTCCTTTTAGATAAGGATCAGTGACCCAGAGACAGTGAATCCTTGCCCAATAAGCATGGGGTCCTAAAAGCCACCAGGAGGTGGTTCTTAAGCTGGGGTCCCCATTGCTATTGGTGCTACAAATGGCTCCCACCCCATCTCCTACAGGAAGCTGACGACCTCCCATTCTTCTTAGGGATTTCCAGACTGGCAAACCTGAGATTGATAGCTTCAACAAAGAAAAGAATTTCATGAAGATTTCATTGGAGATTTGTTAAAAGGTAAGAGATGGCTTTGTGGGTAAAGGTGCTTACAGCCAAACTTGGCGATCTGAGCTCACTTCCCAAGACTCGCACAGTGAATGAAGAAAATCAAATCCTGCAAGCTGACCTCTGCCTTCCACATATGCAGTGGAACATACAGGTATACACATACTCTCATTTACAGAAACACACAAATAGATGCCGAATCTCTTAAAAGATAATTCAAATGTAACTTAAGCACAAAGATTATTGGCAAGAAGAATACTCAGGGACAGGAGATACACCCAAATGTAGATATGGGCTTCTGAAGGAAGTGTCACTACTAGGATTCTTTATATATGTTCTTGGTAGCTGCTCTCAAGAGAATATTTAAAGGTTGGTAAGAAAACCCCTTTCTTAACATTGTTCAAAGAATGTAGCTTATAACAAGGTTAAAAGTTAAAGCATTTCCTTCTGAAAACAAAGTTGCGAGGTGGACTTCTGAGGGATAGTGTTTAGATTTAGGAATGAGAAGGAAGAGGCAGAGAACCAATGTTATACATCGTTTTGGCCTTAAAGTAAGTACAACCAATTTATTTACTGTCCTTGGCAAGATGTCTTTTGGAACACATATAATGTTCTGTGAGCGACTTGGTCTTTGTCAGTGGGATCTGAAGTTCCCTGCTTCTTAACAGAAAATACACACCAGCGCCTGAGATGTGGGCTTTGTTTTATGTTTGTTCTGCCAAGCTGTCCTTCCAGGTCATAATCTTTCTATCTGGACATAGCACCGAGGAGTGAGCTTTCCCACTGTGTGCTTAATCTGTGGTTACAAGAAAAACCAGATTGAAGAAGGTGCCCAGGCCTCAACCATCAGATATCACTGGTCCACCCACCACACACCCAGCTTTACAGCGTGGGCACTTTTTAACCCGGTGCCAAAAAAAACACCTGGTAGCAAATACAGACAGCAGTTGTTTACTCTGCTCGAACTGGACTAGGGGCTGGAGGACACTGGGGCAAAGCCACTCCCTGACTTCAAAATCGCACAGCGTAGTGGGGAATCCCAATAAGCAGACTGACTGAAGTTACTGAGAGGAGAAGATTGCCAATGCCATCACCAGCAAATAGCCAAGCACATCAGAGAAGTGTGAGTTTCATAGAACTAAGAATCTAGAACTATGCTGGGTTAGGCAGACAGGGAGAAATGGAGTTGAGAGGGGGGAGGGGGTAACTCCACAGGTCTCAGAGAAGGAATGTGTGGTGCATTTATGGAATTCAGAAACACCAAGAAGAAAGCATACCCGCTATGTTTCTATAAGAATCCCCACCTCCCTGCAAGGCTGAGAAGCACAGACCATCAGCTGAAGCAGCTGTCTTAGCGTGGAGGGACACTGTGCTCTGATCTCCATTCTGCCTGGGAAGAAATGGGCTAATAGCAGAGAATGCCACAGTGTGTTTCCCCGAAGCTCCTGGCCTGACTGACTGCATGAAAAATGATTCATTGAGTAGTGGTCAGTTGAAAGCTGCCCAGAGCCCTCTAGCCAACCATAGATGTTCAGGGGAACAGAGTGGGGACAGTGGGGAGCTGGGGATTTCAGGGCCCTGATCCCTGAGGTACCGCACCCACCCACTCTCCTAGCTAGGAGAAAGACCGGTGAGTCTTCCAGGTGAGAGTGAGTCAGATGAGAGATGGAAACCAGTTCTCTTCATTTTGAGTTGCACCTGAGTCACAAGGCAGGTGTCAAACAAGGCTTTCCAAAGATAGCACCTAAGATGCTGCTGAGAAATATGGAAGGAGTCTCCGGAGTCCCCTGCTGTTCTTAGCACCCTGGTATGAGCTGCTACTTTGTTGCCACTTTGGAAACAGCAGAGAGGTTCAGGGATGGCAGGGAAGAAAGGCTCCTTCTGGGAAAATGGTTCTCCTTGGCACCAAGACAGAGCACATGTCTGCCTTTCTGTTGAGTAAGAACTCTTTGTCATACTAATGTGGACTCTTCTATTTAAACTGGAAATACAGTGATCACTCAGCATCCTCTGGAGCATGGTCCCGAGACCTCGAGAGACTATCAGGCTCTCTAGATGCTCAATCCTCTATGCAAATGGTGCAGTGTTTGCAAATAGCACATTGTCATGTAGACTTGTGGGTTCCAGTCATGGTCTCTGCATTACGTTATTATGGGGATATTATGACGAAAAAAAGCCTATGTGTGCTCACTACAGATGCATTATCCCTTGAAGCAGAGCAATCCACACTGGGCTACTGCACAGATGAGGACATACAAGCCCAGCTACCCTGTATAGCTGTACCCAATGAATGCTGCTCGATCTGACCTTGGCAGCAGCAGTGGCAACAATGCTCCTTTATACCTGCCCCAGTGTTCTGGGTTCCCAAATTAAAAACACACACACTTTATATTCTGATATTCCTAAAACAGCTCAATGGCTGGGCCATTTCCTAACCTCCACGTGGCTAATCCACCCCTCTCTGATATCCCCATATCTATATTCCATATTTGCTGCCCTGGGCCCAGTCATGCAGCCCTCTCGAGCTGTGTTCCCCCGGGTCCTACAGGGCAGCCATGTTCTCTGACCCGCACCTCTCTGGCGTGAGATCTTGTTTCTCCTTCTTTCGACACTTCAGATCTCCCTCCTCCCTCCTACCTCTTCCCTCCTCCCTCAATCCCTTGCCCAGAGAATCCTAAAAGTCCCACCTCTGTCTCTCTGCCGGACCATTGGCTATCGCCATCTTTATTTACCAATGAGAACCTACTGTGGGCAGGGTCCCTCAGTGTCTTCCATTCATGGGAGACACTGAAAACGGGTTTTGGGGGATATAATTAGCATGAGCATACAAACAGCTACAACCCTGCCCACCCTTTTGTTCCTGCCTCTTGATTTGCTTCGTTTATGATCTTACTGAAGACTCTGCCTTTTCTATATCAGCTGTACTAGATTGGTCCTTTATCTGTCTCCACCTTTAGTTTTATGCCTTGTAATGAAGACTTACAGGGGAAGGAGACGTGGATCAGTGGCAGAGAGTTTGCCTGGCATAGGTGAGCCTCCATGTTTGCCCCATATTCTGGCCCCTCCCTAACACACAAAATAAAGATTAACAAATAAATCCATGCTGTGGAAAACAAGAGAAACCTTCATAAGCAATGTTACAAAATGAATCAGCAGTCTATATTCTTTCCAATTATTTATCACTAATCCATTGCAAGCCATTTCTATATGACTTGAGGTAATCTATAACATTATTTTCCCCAACTTTCCCAGGACCCTTTGTTGTCTTTTCCATCCCTTGAATAATCTGAAAGGTGTCTTTATCATATGCTAAATATTTTATACTCTTGGGTGTGGTCCATTATGTTATCACACCCTCGCCAAGTATTTCAGAACTCCTCCCTGTGGAAGCGGTCGGGCAGGGATTAAACATCTGTTAGCCTGGGGTGTGGCCACTTGGCCGGTGGTGGCCAGCGAAACCCCAGTAGGAATGACAAACATCTCCTACAAACAGATGCTTTAGGGGCACAAGTGGCTCACCCTGCTTCCTGCCCCTCTGGAACACCGTTACAAATCAGATGGAGGTTTACTCCCTCAGCCTGGGCACCAGGATGAAGGTAGTATGGAAGAGAAGTCAGCTGCCCCACAAAGGATACTCAGTTCAAACAAAATTCCTCCTGGCTTATGATAAAGCTCAAAAGGCTTTGTTTTCACAGGAAAGCCCATAAAAACCTAATCTATCTTGAGTATGTTTCTGTCCTTTCTTTAGTAGGAACAAGGGACTTAATTTAATTTCTGTATTTTGGTCCCTGGGGATTGAACCTAACAAGTGCTCTTCCACTGCGTTAGATCCCCTGCCCTTCATTTTTATTTTGAGATGGGGGTTCACTGAGTTAGTCAAGCTGGCCTGGGCAAGGCTTAAATTTGAAATCCTCCTGCCTCAACCTCAAGAGCTGCTGGGATCGTAGGCCTAGAGCACCAGGCTGGCCTTCATGAGCCTTATTCTTGCTTAATAACCACTCCCACCTAAAATCAAAAGTAGCTTCGAGCCCCTGCTTGTCAAAACAAGACCGGAAATGATCCACAAACGTCGCCACAAATGGTTTCTATGCTTAGTGTTTTTCTTTCTTCATCCAGCATTTTGGAATGCAGGGAGCAAGCCACGGGGGCTGGAAAGGAAGGACAGACCCTGGCGAGAGGCTGCAGAACAGCACTTACATTGTGTAACAACACTCACTTGGGGCATTCTAGTGTTATCTTTTTTCCCTACCAGGACAAGAGGCTTAACCGCAGACTGAGTTCACGGAGCTGACTGTGAGGCCATTCTATCTGTGATGTTCACACCTGCCATCCCTCTGTGTGGGCCTGTTAAAGCTCCACAGTACATTTATTAAAATAACTCTGCCTCTGTCTGGAAGTGACTTGTTCATGCCCAAGAGGACAAGTAGAAATCCGTAATCTAGAATATCAGACAGATGTCTCGGAGGTCCAGGAAAAAATCTACAAGATCGTGTCTTCCCATCTTTGAGATTACCTTCATGACCTCGAATGTAGTCATGAATAAGAAATGATGGATTCTGGTAAAAAAAGAAAAAAAAATTGTATTTGTACACGACAAGACCTGATTCTGTTCTTCTGCCCAAATTATGACTGTGAATGGTGGCCATCCTTTGGTTTGCTCTAGAGCCCAAAGTCAGAGAAAAAAATGTTATCTTTTCCAACAGCATTTCTACTCCACCCCGCCTCCCCCAGCCTCCTCTGAAGCTCATCAGAGATTCACAGACATATAAATCAGAGTTGGCTCTACATACAGAAGGAAAGAGAACTGGACACCGCCCAAACAAAGATGTCATTCCCAGAACAATTAGTCACCAGCAGCACACATTCCATGCAGTGGTCAGGAGCAAAAGCCTCCTGAAGTGAGTGCAGTCAAGAGTCAGAGCTGTTGGGGAGAGAGAGAACACTAGCGAAGCTTCTAGCCCAGGGCCACCGTGTAGGAACGCTCCACATTGGGTACAGAGAGCCTGCTGGGGTAGCAGGGTGGGGGCTACCAAAGACTCAGGTACACAGAAAGGGTGATGGGGAGCAGGAAAAAAAGCCAATCTGGAACAAATCTAGAGAGTTCTCTTCACCCTCTCCCGGAAAGATGTCTAAGGGCATATGCTCTATGTGGTAGTCATATGTCATAGCTATGTGTGTGATGGCTCTCACTGGACAATCCATAGCAAGGCTTAGGTCTGCCTGTCTGTGAAAATTATCTCACATTCATGATAGGGTTTTGCCCTCCTTGTGCCCATGAAAGTCGAGGAGAAAACACATTTTGCTTAATAAGGAAACTGAGACACAGCTGGGTGGTGAAAACTGCTCTTTACTTGGGAAAACAATTCTTCGGCCCTTTCCTCTAGGCTTTGATGCCTAATTGGTAAGTTCTTTCAAGAAAAAAGGAAGGAAGGAAGGAAGGAAGGAAGGAAGGAAGGAAGGAAGGGAGGGAGGGAGGGAGGGAGGGAGGGAGGGAAGAAGGAAGGAAGGAAGGAAAGAAAGAAAGAAAGAAAGAAAGAAAGAAAGAAAGAAAGAAAGAAAGAAAGAAAGAAAGAAAGAAAAAATGTTGTGAATGGCTAATACTCAATCCAACCAAGAAAGATCTGCCTGAGTCCAATCTTAAGCTGAGCCCTTAGCAGCCAGTGAGATATCACTGCACACTAGGCTGGAAGGAGCCAGGCTTGGCACCTTAACCAACTTAGGTCACTCAGACTGTATCAGCAATTAAATGACAGTTTGAAGAATGGAGAAGGTCACTGGGTCCAGGCTCCAAATGAACAACATTCTCAAGCAATTCTTCTTTGACGCTGGTAAGATTCTTTACTGTGCATGTGATATTTTAAAATTCAATTCAGCTTAAACTGTTTTAAGCTGGGATCCAGTTCATTAGACTTCTTAGCATGGCAGGTTGGTTGTTTTGCCACTGTGACAGAGTACCTGGCTAAAAGACACTTAAGGGGACAAGGCTTCCCTTGGGCTCACAACTTAGGGGAAACAATTCACCATGGCAGAGCAGGCATCGAGGCAGGAGCAGGGCATGTTGGTTACATTCCTCAGGTCTTGTACCAACAGGAAGTACAGAGTAGACAGGAGGAGGGGTGTCTTCTCCTGCACTAAACATCATGACCAAGAAGCAAGTTGAGGAGGAATGAGTTTATTCAGCTTACACTTCCACATTGCTGTTCATCACCAAAGGATGTCAGGACTGGAACTCACGAAGGTCAGGAAGCAGGCGCTGATACAGAGGCCACGGAGGGATGTTACTTACAGGCTTGCTTCCCCTGGCTTGCTCAGCTTGCTTTCTTATAGAACCCAAGATGACCAGCCCAGGGATGGTACCACCCACAAGGAGTCCTCCCACCCTTGATCACTAATTGAGAAAACGCCTTACAGCTGGATCTCATGGAGGCATTTCCTCAAGGGAGGCTCCTTTCTCTGTGTTAACTCCAGCTTGACACACAAAACCAGCCAGTACAAGGGGCCAAGCTATAAAACCTCAGAGGCCACCCCCTGCAACCCATTTCTTCTAGCAAGCCTGCACCTCCTAAAAGTTCTCCAGTCTCTTAAAGCAGTATCACCAGCTGGAAACAATCAGATCATACACACCAGCCCGTGGAAGGTGCAGGCCAGTCAACCCACTGCACAAGACATCCCTACCTAGCACCACGCATAACAAAATGGCGCCTTCTTAGCTTTGTTTTGTTTCACTGTGTAGTCTAACAAGCATGGAAGCAGAAGTAAGGCAGCACGGCTCTCCCACCAGACTCCAGGGCTCGAACTCAGGACATCTTGACTCAGCAAACTCTCCATTGATTGTTTCCTGTGTGGCTTTTCTTTCTCCAATCAAAATTTGGAGCAGTTTTTTTGTTTTTGTTTTTGTTTTTGTTTTTTTTTACTACATTATCCTCACATTCACTTTGGGGTGACCTTAGATGACCATGCAAAGCTAAGAGAGAAAGCCACACTTAGGTGCTTATGGGACGTGAATAGACTGGCGTGAAGCCAGTGAGGTTGTGAAACCTCTGGTAAATCAATAAACTCCAAACACGGAGACATTACTAACTGCATCTCAAGCCCACCAGCACTGGCTAATTGACTCCTACTGTGGATTAGGTCAGTCCTCATGACACCTCTCTTTAGACTCCGTTTGGCAATACCTGTAATACCAGATAGGCCAGTTAGTAACACTCAGGAAGAGTGCTAATGAGATTGAAGCTGGCATGGGGAGCTATCAAAGAAAAATCATCACTTTAAACCTTAATCCTGTCCTTGCTTGAAAGAAAAGAGACTTGCTAGCCTGCCTTCCACTGAGACAAGCCGGGGAAGAGTGGCCATAAAAGAGTGTGTAACAAGGAGCTTGCAGGTAGCGCTGGCAGGGCCCTGGAGTCTGCCAGCTGCCTTACCGACGGCTCAGCAGAACTGTAGGGAAGGAGGTCCATCCCTCGTGGACACTGAGGGAGGCAAATAATTTGTACACGTGCATGGAAGACGTCATACAGAGGCCTTCTCTGCTCTAGGTGGGATCAAGCATGGGGAGCCAGGAGCTGAGAACGTGTATTACAAGTCTCCAGTGTCTACTTCAGCATGGCTCCAGGTGTCCTTAATGAGATTTCTACCCAGATGTATTAGATTAACTTTACAAAAAAATATTGCTCGCTATTTAGTTCAGTGTGGAGAAACTCTCAGATCTGAGCTAATTTACGGGTAGGAAGCACTAACCACCACGCGGTTACCTAACCAACCATTGCATAGAAGCAAAACACATGCCAATAACTTTGTTGTTCCTGATTTTAACGTAAAGTGTATCATGGCTGAAACTAATGGGGTTCCCCCTCCCCATTTTCTTGGCATGATACTGGAGACAGGGGGAGGGGAGATGAAGCAAAGGCCACGGATTCCGATTTGGACTGTAAGTCTGTCTATCTAAGTAGACAGATCACCTCATTCAGGGTCAGCCAATCTCCAGAGACAAGCAGGTAAGAACTGATGAAAGGCCTTTTTTAATTTCAGATATATTTAGGCACCAAGAAAAATCCCTACACCGGGATGCCAGAGGCTCCCCTGGCTAAGCAGCCTCCTCCTGGCTTAGATAAGCAAACGTAGAAAATATGAAATTCTGAAAGTCAGTGGCTTCTAGATTTCAAGTCAAAGTCACGCATGTAGGTCTATTTTTCTTTATTATTTGTTACCGGCCTAAAACTTGGAGTCAAGTTTATCTCCCAAATCGACACCGTTCCAACTGCAAACCTGGAGCAGTGATTTAGTTCAGAGTCAGTTTTCGTAAAGTGGCTTGAAGTTTATAATGATAGGTACCATGTAGCACAATATCTAGTTTACTTTCCAAGTCGCAAAGAGAAGAAATTAGTTTCTGCTCAGGGCCAGTTATGAATGTGTTTGTTCTCTAGCTCTACTCCAAAGAACTTTCAGGGAAATTCAAGGGGGTCAGAGGAGAAAAGACAAAGCGCTCTCCCTCACACTAAACAGTACTTCACCTCACCCAACTCCGAACCTCAACAGTGAGCGCTCACCTCACCCAACTCCGAACCTCAACAGTGAGCGCTCACGTTTGAGCTGATCCCCCCCCCCCCCCGTAAGTACATCTCCTTTAATTTGTACTCGCCTGATATCCATCATCACTCCAGAAAAAGACTCATCCCCCATTCCCACCCTCCACTGCTACCTCCATCTCCACCCCCACCCCGGGGAAACCAGACTGTTGCCATGACAGCACACATAGAGACAAGTCACTCTTATTTCCTCTTATCTTGAAACAACTGATCAAGATTTGCATGAAAAGTTTTCTTAAATCCAAAGACATATCCTTGGTTTTATTGAGGGAACTGTGCATAGCCATTTGACATGTGTCATTTCCTAAAGGACACTCAGGGGGGCATGAGCTGTATGGATGGTGAGAGGGGTCTACAGTATTGCCTAGCCATTTCCTCAGAATGGATAGAGTCCCTCTTGGAGAGGGGCATCCCTAAGCCTCAGGAATGAGCGATCATGAAATGTGGAGAGAATCCCTTCTATAGTGTCCAGAAGCACCACCTGTCAATAAAAAGCTGATTGACCAATGCCCTGAGACCGGAAATAGGAGGTGGACGTTTCCATAGAGGGAGAGAGAAGAACTCTGGGATAGAGTCAGGTGCAGGCAGGAAGAGATTTGCCCTGACCTCTGAGAAGACAGACTCGTGAAACCGAGAGGAAGTAACCAGCCTTGTGGCACTCATAGACTAGAAACTGTTTAATTAGATCACAAGCTCATTGGGGAACGAGCCAAAACTTGTGGCTGAGGCACTTAGTCAGATATTAATAAGTCTCAAGAGTCATTATTCCCAGAATGGGGGCAAAAGTGGAAAATCCTTCAATTACAATGCAAGACCCAGGAAGTTCCTAAAATTTACAATACTCCCAAGAAGCCCTACCCAAGGTTCTATGTGCAGTAGCAGTTGCTTGGCCTGGCCGAGGGCAATCTGAACACTGGGTCTGCTTGCCAGTCATGCATAGGCTTTAGGGATACAGCTTTTATTCGCTGTCACCTAAGCTGGAGTCACCTGTTTGCTGCTGCACCTGACACTTAGTCATCTATGTTCCCATAGCTAATTCCTCACCCCTGCTCCTGTGAACAACCCCAATAAACTCACTGGTCCATCAAGACAAACTCGGATGCAATCTTTGGCTTGTCATTAGAGCCCTATAGTGACTGGGTGGGTAGAATATCTCCCCAGGAAAGTCAAACAATATGCTTTAAAGTAATACCTCTCTGGGGAGCTAAGAAAGTCATAACTGACAAGTGTCAGCCTCAGTTTACCAGAGAAAAGAGAATTGGAACACTAGTGGAAGAGAGGTAAATGTCCACAGGAGACAGTTCCTGAGCCCATTTGCATACAAGGAAATTTTAAATGGGGTTTAACTTTACTTTGTTTGTTTGTTTGTTTTAATTTTCTCTCTTTTCTGGAACTGGCCGTGATGGGTTCAAATCCCAACTTAGCCAGTAGTTAGCTGAATGATTTGGAGTGTGTTATTTGATCCCTTTGTACCTGGCTTTCCCCAGTGTCAAAAGGACATAGTAGAAATATGATTCTCAGAGTGCTTGTAAAGGTTAAAGTGCTTCGACCAGTCCCTGCCACATAGCAAGGACAGGTTCTTATTCAGCCCATATAGTCTAGATTTTAATGTCTTTTCCATTTAAAGGCAGAATTCACACAACTTCAGTGTTCTTGCAGTTACTTCAGAAGGTGAGAACATGTCTCTCGGGACTCAGCCCAGTTTCCTTGTGACCCATCGACAACCTACATCAGCCATCTCCATTCCCACCTTCCAAGCATGCTTCTCCCCACCCATGGCTCCGCCCTTTCCTCCTTACCTTTGCTCCACTGTGTCAGTTAGCTTCTTAACCTCAGCCTGCATCTCCACTAGAGACTTCCTCTGTCGAGGCTTTGTCTTTTGCTGTGTGTTGTAATGCTAAAACAAGAGAGTCTGCACATGGACCCAAGTGAGCTGTGTGACCCTGCCTCCAAGTTATTTTTGATTGGTGAATAAAGACACCTATAGCTGGGCAGAAGAAACACAGGCAGGGTTTAGGGTTCCTGGGCTTTGAGGGGGCGGTCAAAGGGGAAACACAAGCAGAGTAGAAGTTGAAGGAGGAGGAGGAAGACACTGTGGGTTAGGAGTCAAGAAAATGTGACCCTGAGGGTTGGCCAATTGGATTTAAGAGCAGCCCAGATGAAACACAGTAAGTAGTAACTCAGGGTTATCCACAGAAAGTAGATTCTAGTAGCATACAGAGTAGATTTCTGCCCAGCTCTTGTGCTGTTTAAGGCTTACTGTAAATATAAAGGTTGTGTGTGTCTTTTATCAGGAAACTGAGTGATCAAAGACAGAGTAGACATCCCGGGTCAGAATTAAATAATTTCTACATCATCCCCCTGGAGCGCTCCCAAGACATTTCACCAGTTAGGATGTTTTTATCCCACTTCCGAGGACACTTAGTACTTTATTAGTTCCTTGCAACTCCCAGCCTTACCAGATTGCAAATTCCTTTCAGACAAAGCCATGTTTTAGTCCTTTTGGGGATTCTTGAGTTTCTGAATCCAACAATTTTCATATAGTCAGCCCTAAATTTATTTTGGAAATCAACGTCTAAATTTCAAGCCTTCAAAAGTCAACAGTAAAACAGAGTTGATTTTTGAGTCAGACGGACTTTAATTCTGGCCCTGTCAATATTTGCTGTGGAGCTCTGGGCAGTAATTCTATCAGCTCCTCGTGTGTTCATCAGGAGGATAGAAACTGCGTATAACACCTCCCTTAGAATGCTGTCCTAGTACTGAATGAGGCAATGCATAGCGGTCCTGAAAGGAACCTAGGATTCCATAAGACTCCACCACTGCTGGCCATAGGTGAGGCTGAGGCTGTGATCTTGTTACCTTCTTCAATCTTTTAACACATCTGGAGTTCTTAAAGAAGTATTTATTTATTTATTTATTTATTTATTTATTTATTTATTTATTATATGTAAGTACACTGTAGCTGTCGTCAGACATATTAGAAGAGGGAGTCGGATCCTGTTACAGGTTGTTGTGAGCCATCATGTGGTTGCTGGGATTTGAACTCAGGGCCTTCAGAAGAGCAGTCTGTGCTCTTAACCACTGAGCCATCTCTCCAGCCCCTCATCTAGTGTTCTTTAGTTACAGTGAAATATCCTCCCAGCTGCTAGTGGGAGAAACTACCTAAGGAGAAACATGTATTCTAATGTGCTACAACCTTTAAAGGTAAAAACTCATGATCCTGGATTAAAAAGAAAGAAAGAAAGAAAAAAAAAAAAAAAGCTTTGCTTAAGGGCCTGTAACCACTGAGAAGTTGTCTATATTATGTAACTCGTTCTCCATTCATGATTATGCAAACCATTCAAACTAAACTCATCGGGAAGCAACAACAATAGAAGATGATGGAGAGAAAAGACGACCTGACAGAAAGAAAGGTTGCTACCTGGAAGGGTGTGGCGAGAGAGGGTCTCGGAGGTTTAAACAGCTAAAATACATTATTTATATTCGTGAAACTGTCAGAGAATGAAAAAGAGAATTACAAAATTATGTGTCACACAAGAGGCTTACCTGATAAGTGGCATTTATCTTTGAAGAAAAGAATGATGTGGATCCATAATTTAAAATATGAATGAAAGAGCAAAAGCCTCCTGCGCTCTGTGCCAGCAGCTAATGATACTGCTGATAGCCTGGCTTTGGAATTGCTGAAAGGGTTGCATTAGCCAAGACCTGGAATCCCGCACTCAACCTCCCAGCCTGCCCAAATTATTTTCTTTGCTCCAAAGTGAGACTTACTGGAGACCAAGTCTGAGTTAATTGGGGGCAAGGGGAGGAGATAGCATTCCTATTTACTTAGTTCAGTTTGAAAATGGCTCCTGCTCCTGTGTGTCCACACAGTATATAACTTGGGACGTTCTGATGAGGAAAGGCCTGTGATTTAAGGGGAGTGTGGTTCTGAATACAGGTAAAGGGATTTTAAGTCTGGTAGCTGTTCGCCAAAAGTCCCCTGTCCTCTTTTGCCCAGCCAGCTGCACTGTGTCCTCAGCCTTCATTCACACACACAGCCTCACGGTTATGCTCTACCCTGTGACCTACGGAAGCAGTGCGCCTGGGTCCTACGAGTCCTGCAAGCCTTCTTCCTTCAGCTTTTTCCCCTTCCTAGCAGTAGAAGGGCACATGGGGATGACAGCGATTTGGGGAGCTACATATTGAGATGTGCGGTGCACATTGCCCTGGGTTTCTAGGCAATGTCACAGAGCACAAGCAACTGCACACCAGCAGCCTTGACAACAACTGGGATGTCTCCAGACTTTCACAAGAGAAATAAGTGTCTACTGTATTTAAACTTTGGGTCCGTATTCTGATAGGAGTTTATTATGCTTGGAAACCATGTGAAGGAACTGATGTGGTTGGGTTCAGAATAGACAGCACTTAACCATGGTCTCGATCAATTTCGTGTGCCCCAAACCCACATGTGTCATTTTGCCTCATAGGCACAATAGCCCTCTGTGTGGTCCTTAGACCCTATTTCATTAATGAAAAAGATTGAAGCCCAGATCAGTTGTGTGATTCTCCTACACCACACAACTAATAAACACCAGGACCATGGCTTGACTATAGGGCTGTAGGCATAAATTTCTGCTTCTCCACCCTGAGCAGAGAACATGGCAGGCAGGTCAGGGAGCATGGGACATAAGGCTTTCATGAAATAGGCTATTCTAAGCATTTTAGACCTATATATGATTCTAACAACCTTCTCAGGTGGCTTCTGTTGTGTCCAGGATATCCAGGGGTAGATACAGAGTACACAAAAGTTACATTACCCATAAAACAAAAGGGAAGCTTGAAGCAGACTATGAAGACAGTCTCTAGGGTCTGAGATTTGACCACTGAGCTGTGCCACCACAGAGCATGGATTTTAATATGATCACTGTGACAGGCTTAAATACAATTTCTCCCCATCAGAAAACACACACATACACACGCACTAAAAACTGCAGTAAAAACAGATCCTATCAAAATCACCATATCTACCATCAAGTTTAGCTTGTTTGCAGTTAGTAGCAACTTTTTATTTGTTTGTTTTGTTTTTCCCAAAACAGAGCTTCTCTGTGTGGAGCCTTGGTTGTCCTGGAATTTGATCTGTAGACCAGGCTGGCCTTGAACTCACAGAGATCCGCCTGCCTTTACTTCTAAAGTGCTGGGATTAAAGGCCTGTGCCACCACCTCCCGGTTAATTACAACTATTCTATCAAAAGAAAAAAGTTGGCATTTCAAACATTGGCGCACATCCCTTGAGTAGATAAACTCCATGGCAATCTTTAACAAGAAATAGGAGGATGCATGCAAAATAAGTAATGCTTAATCACAGAAAGCCACTCTTTCTGGAAGAGCTAGCCACGTGCACACAGTCATGCTGAGTTACAGTCATCCCTTTCAAAACAGAAGAAACTAGGACCTGGAAACATTGTCTACTTAGCATGTTTCATTTTAGATTAAACAGATTTCACTCCCTGTTCCCTAGTAATTATATATAATTAAAAGGCACAGAGGGACATGTGTAAAGACACGATGAAGTAATAACCACAGGAACGGAGTCTCGTTTTAACTCATTGCTGACGGGAAGTCGCTTCTATTCAGATTAACTTGTAAAAAGGCTGATGAGAACGTGACGTGGAGAGTGGAAGAGAGCGTGTTCTCTCAAATCGCTCTGGTCAGAAAGCTCGGTAAACAAAATACATCAAACTGCATCGGCGCTTCGGAAGGCACTGTTAGTCAGCACACTTTAAAAGAGTTCACTTCTTCGAAACAGCTTTTTCCTCAGGAAAAAAAAAATTCCTATTCTTCAGAACTGTTAGTAAAGGCAGCTGAACTGAGTCATTGTTCTAAATCCAGAGAGGCCTCACGGAGGACCGGGGAGGGCCCGGAGCTGAGCTATGAGTGCTCACCAGCCAGGCCCTGATGGCACACTCCTATAATCAGTACTTAGGATCAGAGAGACAGGAAGGTCATGAGTTCAAGGCCAGCTTATGCTATAAGGTGTCAAAACCACAAAATTGAATCAAAAACTAAATAAGTGCTTGTGTAGACATCATCTTTAGATACGCCCGTGTGGACTTTCCAAACCAAGACTAACTAGTGTAGGCATGTTAGCAATGCCATCTTGGGTGTTGCCTTGGGGTTTCTGTGCTGTGATAAAAAAAATCCAAAGCAACAGGTGGGGAGGAGAGGAGGTGTTTCTTTGGTTTATATATCCCAGCTCATGGTCCACTGAGGGAAGCCAAGGCAGAAACTGAAATCAAAGCCATGGAGAAGAGTTGCTTACTGGCTTCTGCCTTATGGTTTTTCCCAGCCTAATTTCTTATACAACTCAGAACCACCTGCCCAGGAGGGGTCCCCCGCTCTCCCCATGGGGTGGGCTCCCCAGCATCAACCACTGACCAAGAAGATGCACTACAGACTTGCCTATAGGGGATGTGATAGAGGCATTTTCTTAACTGAGGTTCCTCTTCCCAGACAACACTAGTTTGTGCCAAGTTTATAAAAAGTCCAAGAGGACTGGTGTCTACTGCACACAAAACATTGAGCTCTGTGATTCAGGGCATGTGGAGCACAGAGATATTCAGACTTCCTTGGGAGGGATGTAGTCTATCTGAGTAAGCATACGTACCGCATCCTTCAGTCTTTGTAACAACTCTGTGAGGTTAGTCCGTGGTTATATCAATGTCTTCAGATCAAGGAGAAAGTGAGGCTTGGATATAGAATCTGGTGTTCAGGAAGAAAGTGAAGTCCCAGGGGAAAGCAAAAAGAAGCAGAACTATACTATGATTATGGATAGGATCGCTAAGGAATGTCACTTTCTAGTGACACTTAAAAACTGCTCTTTCTTTCTTTCTTTCTTTCTTTCTTTCTTTCTTTCTTTCTTTCTTTCTTTCCTCTGAGCTGGGTATAAACCAGCACTCAGAAGTTTGAGGCAAGAGGTTTGTGGAGTTCAAGGCCAGTCTGAGCTACCTAGTAAGTTTTGGGCCAGCCTAGACTACAAAGTGAGACTTTTTCAGAAATACCCAAAGGCTGGGTATGCTTGTACACATCTATAATTCCAACATTCCAGGAGCTGAGACAGGAGGATCACTTCCAGTTGGAGGCTAGCTTGGAATAAAGAACCAGTAAACCCAAAAGCCAAAAATTGGTTTTGACTCAGCTGATAATTCATACCTATAGTCCCAAGTGCTTCAGAGGCTGGGGAAGAAACACTGTAAGTTCAAGGCCAGCCTGGCAACTTAGTGAGGCTTTATCTGGAAATAAAAAGCCAAAGACGTCTGAGGAAGACTTCCTACCTATCAGCTGTGAGCTGTGACCCCCCAGCACAGCCCAAACAGTTTTGGGGGGTGGTTAAAAATGTAAACATAAAGATTATATCCATTTATGAAGTGTTATGTGTGGTGCAGTTGGGGGTTGGTCTGGTGCTGCTATGTATACAAATGCTCAATGTTGGCCCCCGACAAGGAGATCCTCACATAGACCAAATGATGCTAACCTGATTGGTTAGAAAAGTGCCTACAACCTGAGTTGGGCAGAAGACAGGTGGCAGAGTAAAGGTTCCCTGGGGTTGTGGTCTCAGGAAGATACCGTGAGGGAGAGAGAGGAAGAATGAGGAAGTTGCCATGGGGTAGGTTGGTCATGAGCTCATGGCCCTGAGGGCCAGCCTGATGGAGTAGGAGCTGCCCAGTCAGAACATGGTCAGTGATATCTCGGGGATCACCACAGGGAAGTAGACTAAACAGCACAGAGGGCTGATGTCTGCCCCGCTCTACTGCTAAAGGCTTCGAGGGCTGATGTCTGCCCCGCTCTACTGCTAAAGGCTTCTGTGACATTTCTGTGGTCTGAAATGGGGTAGAAGCCCCTAATAGATATTTAAAGACAACAAGGGGGGTACAGCAAACCTCCGAAATAATAATTGCTATTATCTGGGACATCAAAGCACACATTCATTGCATAGCAGTCAAGTTGGGCTGAGCAGATCAGTGTCCTCAAAGACTTGCCAGTTCCTTGTACAAGGGACACTTGGAGCACACACTTGGAGGGACGGAGGGGACAGCCACGGAAGCATCCAAAGCAAAGCACTCGAAGTTCAGGAATGGGCAAGTGGAAAGGCTTTAAAGTCACGAGAGAAGGCAAGCACTGGGAGGGAAAGGCGGGGCTCCTGGGGCCGAGGAGGCCAGAGTCTCTGAGAGTGAGAGCCAAAGCTGATGGGGCGTGGCCACTGTGTACTCTGGCTGCTGGGCATAGACCAGAGTGAAAGGCAGCATGGGAAGAAATGTGGAGCTGAGCAAGAGGCCAGTGAGATTCATCAGCTGAAAGTGAAGTGCTCAATCCAGGAGAGCCATCTGGAAGAAAGGGCAAGGTTCTTACATTGTATCTTAAAAGCAGAAACAACAGGAGTGTGAAAGGGAAAGTGCAGAGTAGAAGACGGCCTCTGACCTTTGACCTGGATACTAAAAGTGTTCTTACAGGAAAGATAGAGCAACAACTCAAGCTGAAAGCCGGCACTGGCACACTTCCGAGTGAAACAACCATTAAATAATCAAACACTATCCAAGACACTAATGATTCTGATAAAGAGAATATAACTTGTTCCTCACGTGCATGTTATCAGTATAGAAATGGGGTTTATAACCAAGGGAATGAAATCCCCCACCATGGAACTAAGTGTGGCAGGAGATGTTCCAGAGCTGTGTCCAAGATTAGCCCCATATTTCAAGGTTGGAAGGTGCAGAGGAAACAACAAAAGGGGTTCTCAGCAGCCATAGAGGAAGCAAACCCTGCAAATCCGGAGTAGCCAGGGAGGCCGGAGAAAGTCACAGGACCCCAGCTCTGCCTTCTTCCGTGGTGGTTGTCACCAAACACAATCCCACATGTAAAATCACTGGCTAAGGTGATACCTCTGAGATTTCTGAGAACTCCGCCCCTGTGTGTGCAGATTAAGTGTTTTGATTTAAAAAAATAAATACTCGCTGGGCGGTGGTGGCACACGCCTTTAATCCTAGCACTTGGGAGGCAGAGGCAGGAGGATTTCTGAGTTCAAGGCCAGCCTGGTCTACAAAGTGAGTTCCAGGACAGCCAGGGCTATATAGAGAAACCCTGTCTGGAAAAAACAAAAATAAATAAACAAATTAATTAATTAATTAATTAATTAAATACTCATTTTAATATATTGATTTAAAATGTATGAACTTAAACAAAATACATAAACTAGAGTTCTATGAAAGTCGATACAAGTTCCAAAGCCCATCTGGGTTTTTCATCACCGAGAGGTCCCTGACATCTGACCAACCTACAGGCACCTGTGGCAGGTTTTTAAAAATTATTTTCCATGATATCAGTATCATTTCTGGATAGCACCTCTATTCTAGTCTTGCCTTCTGAAAAGTCAAGGGTCAAAGCCTGCGGCTCTAGCCCAGTGGTTCTCAACCCGTGGGCCGCAACCCTTTTGAAGTCGCACATCAGATAACCCTGCATATAAGATATTTGGATTATGATTCATAACAATTAGAAAGTTACAGTTGTAAAGTAGCAATGAAAATAATTTTAGGGTTGGGGGTCACCATAACATGAGGAACTATATTAAAGGGTCACAGCATCAGGAAGGTTGAGAACCTCTGCTAGTTCCAGTGATACCTTCAGGATAAGAATGGTCTCTGACCTGGTCGCTCTTCAGCGTGCGTGATCTCTGTTAGGTATTTGGACTTCAGTTTTAGGGTCCGATTATTTGTATTCATTGATCGTGGAGCTTATATTGACCCCACGTCTTAAGGCAAGGGTAATGTCAGAAGTGTGTTCGCTTATCCAATAAAAAGGTGGTGGGTACGGCCTCAGACAGCTGTCTGAAGCTCAGATGCAGGGATCAGGTTGCCTGGGTTCAAATCCCCACCTAGCTAGTCCCTCGCCTAGCTAGTCCCTCAACAGTTTCCCTGCCATGTTAGTGAACTTTTCATTGCTGTCAAAATACCTAAGAAAATGCTAAAGCAGGAAAGGTTTGTTTGAAACAGGATCTTGTCCTCAAAACTTTATTAGTGACCGTGCAGTCGGTGTGTGGTGAAACAGACTATTATAGTAACGAGGGGCACATGATAGAGAAGAACGTTCACCTCACTAGAAAAACAGGAAGTGGGGAAGAAGGATCCAGGGTGAGCTATACCTCCAATGGTGTACAGCTGGAAGCCTTTCATCTAGTCAGGCCTCACCACCTTCGACTCCATTCCGCGAAGACAAAGCAGCCATCCTCATCTCAGGACCGACACCATCAGATTTAAAGTGGGGAAGGCACTTGAGGCAACTCACCATCAGAGCCTCTATTTGGGAATCAGAAAAGATGACACACCACTGGGGCGATGCTCTAGAAAGGGTCTTGGGAAGTGTTCAGCTGGCCTGAGGACACAAGGTGAGTGTACACTCACCCGGAGTAGAGCTCATATCTAGTCCAATAGGAGCAGCAGGATTACAAAGTAGCTCCGCCCCTTTCGCACCCCCGCCCCTCACCCCCAATTCATGTTTAATAAAACCTCAAGGAACCAGTAGCTTTTGCCCTGTAGTAAATGTCCATCTTGTGTTTCTTACTTTGAGCGTCTAAACCTGCTTCTTCAAGACCTTGCTTCCAACTACTGAAGAGATGGCACGAAATTAGACAGCATCATGCCTAGGTCCCACCTTTTGCCTTGCAAGAGTCAAAAGCCAAGTTACAAGGCACCTAGGAACTCAGTAGTAGGTCTTCCACCTCTGAGTCTCCTTCGAGCCCTGCTCACTCTGAGGACCAGATGATCCTGGGCCTTTTGGCCATCCCAGCCCTGTGTTTTGTTTCCCATAGGACAGCTAGAGACCTCTACAGAGGAGCCAAACGGGTTTGGAAACCAGTTTGGGCTCAGCAACCCTGCACAGTGGGCAGTCACCTGCGCGCAGAAGGATCTGGAGCAGAACCTGCCCGAACACCAGGAAGTCAGCCCAATTTTGCAGAGTGCCTGAGGGCATGCAGTCCAAACAGATCCATCAATCTGCTCGCGAAGGGAATAAAGCTGGCTCCCCCGATGTAATTACAGGCTGGCTGATTTGGAATTCTGAACTTTGGGACATGGCAGGGGCACCGTGAGCTGTGCCAGGTTGTGTATTGGGCCAAAAGATGAAATACCAAACTAATCTGACCGGTTTCAAGAATCAGTTTGAAAAAAAAAAAGTGCCAGCATATGCCAATCTGTGTGCGGGGACTGGGTCACGTGGCTTTGTCTCGCTGGCAAAGCTCTTCCACGAAGGAAATTACAAATCTTCATAGATTCAGAACCATTTAATAGCTGGCAAGCAACTGCCAGCCACCAAAGTGACTGCCAGATGGACTGAAATCTCTTAAAGAGCCCTTTCCTCATCAGGTTGTTCCCGTGAGCAGCTTCCCCTACCACCACTAACAGGTGCTACCTCTTCCCTAAAGAGAAGCACGCATTATGTTCAGCCCTTGACCTACTAGGTACCAACAGACTAAATCCCAGAGAAGGAAAGAAATTGAGGCAGCCCATGAGATCACCACCCAAGGTTGCTGGCTTGGGAATGGAGAAGGCCAGATAAGGATAAGGCTTGACCTGATGGTTCTTTATGTTCTAGTGGATTCCATGGCATCTCCAAACCTCTCATCCAGTCTGTGAAGTGGGACTCACAGTGTGTCTGAGTGATTCTGGATTACCAACTAGATCCAAGGCAGTCCTCTGACCAGACAAGATAAATTGTGCAGCGTTGTGTGTTTCTATGTGTGTCTCTGCCTGTGAGCATGTGAATGTGATGTATGCAAATGTGTGCGTACAGATGTATGTGCACCTGACTATGATAGTGGAAGCCGGGGGTCAGCACGATTCGTCCTACTCTATCTCTCTCTGCTTTATTCCTTTGAGTCAGGGTCTCTCACTGAACCTGGAACTAGGCTGGTAGTTCCAGCCAATCCTCCTGTCTCCTGTCTCTGTCTCTGCACCAGCAAGGGTAACAGCCACACCTGGCTTTTTACAGGAGTGCTAAGATCCAAGCTCCGGTCCACAGGACTCCACAGCAAGCGGTCTTTGCACGTAGCCATCTCTCTGGTCACATACTGTTTTATTTTAAATAGACAAAAGTGTAGCAATGTTTCTCAAAATGATGGTGGTCTAGGCGCTGACTCCTCAGTGCCTAGAAGACTTTAATGATAACGCTTTCACATTTCTGTTTACCTTTCCATCATAATGGAAGAATCAACACAGCCATGCTCTGATCTAACTGACAGGCCCATTTGGATTTAATTTTAGGACTCAATTTGGAATCTCTGCTCCTGATTCCACGGGTACTGGGTGGTATTATTTGAACGGCTGTGAGCTGGGAAGAGCAGAAGAGAAAACAGTATTGATACAAAGCAAGCATTTGGTGCTAAGTCAGGGCATGAGATGCCGGCAGGCTATGCTTCTAGAAGCTTCCTAGAGTACGGGACAGGGAAAGGAAGCAGGAAAAATGATGTGGCCCCTCCCCCCACAGCATGGCCCTCTTCCACCAGGAAGGGGGTGCACCTGGCTCAGCCCAGAGAGCAACAATTAGTGCATAAAACACTGCATGTCACATTGAATTAATGTTGGTTGAATTTTATTGACCCTGTAGATTTATTTTAACAGGTAAAATTGTTTTGATTTCATGGCTGTTTGCAAGCAACAAAAAGCCTGATTTTATGCTTTACATACAAGGAAGGGTTTCACATATTCGTATTAGATGTGGGGATATGATTATGCACACACAAAGTACATATTTTGGATGCTGCCAATTTAACTATAACAGTCGTAAACGCTTATCAGTAGCAGATGTTTACAATAAATTTTCCTGCAGAATGAGTGCTCAGATCATTCAGTTTCTGAAAACCCTGAAACAACTTATCTCTGTTCCCATAATTATTTTAAGAAAGAAGAAGCCATGTGAAGAATAGACAGACTCCTAATGAACAGGAAAGAGGGGGGGCTGGTATGATATTTGTGTATATATTATGATAACATCATGCTCAAAATTACCTCCAGAAAAAATCATAATAAAAATATATATGAAGTAGCTTATATGTATGAATGATAAAATTATGTGTGGGGTTTTTTTCCTAGTTTAAAGTATTTTATCTTTAACAGACATGAATTTTATGGTTTTAACATGCGTGTCTTGAGACTTGTTATGAATATGGCTGGTTCCAGACGGGCAGCTGAGGGCCTGGCAAGACCCACACCTCGAAGCTCCTCCACCAACACAGCTCAGGCCCTGCTTCTGGGGGGTTAGTGTGCGTGCTTCTCAGGTCCCCGCCCAGCCCCCTGCCTCCAACAGATGTGGTTTACAGAGTAAAGTTCTCTCTTAAAACACCTCTGCGGATGCTAATTCTTTTCAGTGCTGCTGGCTTCCAGGAACCGTCTGTGTTGAGGATTATGGTCATCCTTTGTGGTCCACATCTCCATGGCCACCCTCAGCAAATATGAAATAGGTGTCTGTTCTGTGCCTCTTCTGGCTGCCTCTGCCTTCTTCCTGGCTTTCTTCTCCAAGCCTTGGCCATGGCATGATGCCAAGCCAGACCTTCCTTAACTGGGTTGGCAGGGTTGGCAGACCTTCCTCCTCAGTGCCCACCTTGGGAGACATAACAAGGAATGCCTACCAGAATCAGAAGCACTCTGTAAGTGACTACCATTATCTGATACACGACCATTTCACATACATACATGCTCTCACATGTGCACACTCATACACAATACACACATGCATACACTCACACACAATGCATACATATACCACACACATGCCCTCACATACAACACACACACTCTCCTACACACATGTAGGTCACACATACACACACCCTAAACTATACACACATTCACTCATACAACATATGACATAAATACCCCAAACACAAAAATCAGTATCTTTGGGGGAAAGGTAAACTCTGGCACTGACCATTTTAAATGCCACCCTGCACCCTAGATGATTCTATTACACAGTAGAGCATTCTCAGAGCATTCTAGGGCAATATGCTAATGGCCCAATGACCCATCTTCTGAGGTCAAGTAGCTGGCAGTATGTAACCGGCTCCATTACAAACCTGCTAGCTGCATCACTTGTATGACTCAACGTATCTCTGTGTCCCTCCATCCCAACTCTGCAAAGCAGGGGGAATGAAGTAAAGCAGCCACTCACCAGATCAATGTGAAGCATAAAGACAGCAATACATGTGAAATATGCAGGGCAGACTGGCATACTGCACATGTCTCATGCAATCTGGGTCCACTCATCAAATCAATCCTTGTAGTGGGATGAGGGGTGTCACTTCTTGGCAATGTATTTGCATACTATGTGAGAATCCCTGGATACATCACCAGCACCAAAATCCAACCAAACAACAACAGCAAAACCAAGCAGTGTTATTGTGGCCATGATCAATTCTGTAATTCAAGATCAGTCACCTGGTTCAGGCAACAACTACCCGGACACAGCATCCCAGACACAAGAAGTCTTTTATGGTTGCTGGAGCCACTGTGTGGAACACAAGGCTGGTAGCAGGGTTTGAAAACAAAATGTATCTTTTTCCATTGACAGCTCTCTGAAAAATCTCCTGACCTTGGTCAGTCTCTGGTCCCCACCAGGAGTTACAGCTAAGGACAGCTAGGAGTTCCGGCCTCTCAAAAGCACTCTTCTGGACTTCGGCTAAGAATCCCTGAGTGACCTGGACAGAAACCCTGAGTGTTCTTACAAAAGCCTAAGTGTTTCTCCTGCCCTCTCCCAGGTGGACATGGTGTGGGAGGGACCTTGGCAGTCTTCCAAGCCTTTGGTGGCCTCTCCTGTCCTCCTGTGTGTGGGAACCCAAAGGGCTGGCCAAATCGGGGTAGGTTTTTCTCCCCCTCAGTTTGCTAAACTCAGGTCGAGGATAAACGTCCTCCCTAGCTCAATGTGCTCCGCACCTGTCAGTGTTTGTTTTTAACTGACAGTGTTGATTTAGCATTAGGCCCAGCGGGGGTGGGGGATGTGGTTACAGGCTATGGGAAGGATTCGGGGGAGCTGTGTGTACAAGAGAAAATGCCAAGTTAGGTAATGAAAACTGAAGGGCCCCCGTGCTCCCGCTTATAAATACCTATCAAAATCACGAAAAGCACCACAAAACCAAAACAAAGTGTGTCCCTTTCTGAAGCATGCCCCCTCCCCTTAACCATCTAGAAGAGCAGAAGGACAGACTGAAAACTCTAAAAAGCTCAGGTACTGGGACATCTGTTCCATTCATATTTCCAACTCCCCTGTGCCTCTGTTTCCTCTTCTGTTCCAACAGAGCTTCCAGTTCTCCTTACACCCCAGCGGGAAGGATTGGAATGTACTGATGGCTACGCACCTGTCTGGTACCACAACCCTAAGGAGTAGTCACTTTGATTGCCGAGTGAGAACCATGCACCCTACAGGGGAAACACTGAGAGAGAAGGGGTGCAAGAGCAAGCTGGACACTGCCCCGGGAGCAGGCACGGAGACAAGCATAAGCAAGCGGGTTGTAAACACAAGCCAGGATCCAGAGTCATCGTAAAGGAGGAGACTCTTGAACTGAGTGTTGAGTAATGAACTGGGGTTTGCCAAGGGCAGGCGGGGATAAGTGGAGTTCTGCAGGCAGAAGGAAGCGAGTCAACACAGGCTGGGTTAAAATGCAACAGGGAGTGTCCAGCGCGGGTCCAGGGGGAGCTCTCTAGGAAGAGCCTCCAGGGAGTTGGGAACCTAGACTATAAGGAAAGGCAGGTGCCCTCTCTCTCTCTTTCTTGGTCTAGTCTCTGTCTCTGACTCTCTGTGTCTCTGTCTCCCTCTTGTCTGTCTCTCTGTGTCTATGTGTCTATGTGTAAAAGAGACGAAGTCAGTAGACAGACTGACGTTGCATACTAGCCATGTGACGTGAGTAGAAATGCAAAGGAGTGTTGCGATCACCCTGCAAACACGCAAAGAGTGAGTGCTATTGGGTACTTGGTGCCATCAGGTACTTGGTGCTATCAAGTACTTGGTGCTGTGGGTACTTGGTGCTGTGGATACTTGGTGCTATCAAGAAAATCTCATCCAGAATAGAGATATATGGAAATGATTAGGAGACTTCACTTGTCCTTTACATTGTTAGAAAACCTAAGTGTGAGTGTATGGTCCTGGTTCCTGGCTTTCTGCTTAGGACAGCGCTTGGGGCTTTAAGTCCTGCATTTCCAGGCTTCTGGCTTTGACTTGCTGACTTATTGTTAGGACTCCCTCCATTTGGACAACACACGTGGGTAACCAGTCCACCAGAAAGCTCTCCAAGTTTGTTCGCACTGTCCTCTTAGCTGTCCTAACGCTCTTTTCTCCAATTATGACTTTTTCCTCTGCCTTTCCTTGCTGCCTTTGATCCTCATCTGACAGGCAAAGATTATATCATGAATACTTTATAACTCTGCAGTTCCAGCATAGACAAGGCCATTAATAGCCAAGTGACTTAAAAGATCCACCCCACCCCCACCCATACTTAGCCCATAACTGGCACAGAGCAGGTGGGCAATCAGTAGAATGCACTTTAGCCATCGAAGGCGATTAGCCATAGCTCACTTAGTCTTAAATGGTCAGGAGTAGGTCTATCTTATGTTTCCAGAACGTTCCCCATTTTCCACAATGAGGAATTGAACACAGAAAGAGTTCAGGAGAGGAAGGGAATGGTATTTCCCTTTTGTTATCGAAAGCCTTTTGCTCTAGAATAGTAGAAGGGACCATCTGATTTGTACTTCACAGAGAAGGTGGGGCTTCTAATAATTTCAAAATCCAGACACACAGAGACGCACAGACAGACAGGCACAGACAGGCACAGACTGCACACATACACATATACATACACATACACACACATATATACATATATAAGTACACACAAAGACAAATACATATGGGTGCACACACATACAAGTACACATACACATACACACATAAGGGTACACATAGACACATACATATATACACATGTAAATACACACAGAGACACATACATATGGGTACACACAGAAGTACACACACAGACACACATACAAGTATACATACACACACAAATATACACACATACAAGATACACACACAGATATATACACAGACACATACATATTGGTACACATACAATAAAATACACAGACACACAGACACACACACACACACACACACACACACACAATGTACACACACCTTCTGGTTGCCCCCAGTCTGGCATTTCCCCAGAGGCCCTGCTCCTTGACACCTCCAGGATGCTTGCTGAGGGACCTGGATGGACACTGGCCTCCAGCCAGGCTCTACAGCTGCCAAAATAACTCTGTGGATGCAGAAAGAGCGCTTTTCCTAAGAAGGATGATGCTGTGGGGCCTGGCCTGATGTGGAGTACCCAGAAAGGAGTAGGTCTGGTGCACAAGGCACTGCCTGCTCTGCAAAGGCGGAGCGAACCTTTAGATGTAGGGCTTATCTGTAATTATTTTCACAAGTTCCTGGAAAAAAAAACCTCATTCTACCAAAATAACTCTGCCTTGCTGGAGAAGGCCAAAAATATGCCACCATTTTTAGTTCTGAGCCCCCAAGCACCTGCCAGCTTGCAAAAATGCTGATCCTCAATCTTTCCTCAAAGGTAAAAAAAAAAAAAAGGCCCACCTAATCTAGTCATTCATCTCATTCAGAGAGCAGAGTCCTTGGAGAACTGGAAACAGTCCACACCTCAGGGAAATGTACACACACACACACACACACACACACACACACACACTGTGGGCTAGACCATTCTCCCATCGCAGACACCAGAAGCCAGCGCTGGCTAATTTAAGCATAAGAAGGAATTAATGGAAGGAAATAGAACAGGGGAAGGAGCAGAACTGTTTGGGATGTAGATGGCAGGAATGAATTCCTAGCATGCATAATTGCTGTGACAGTAAACCGAGGCCACTGAATCATATATACTTCCTCCTGCTGCTTGTCCTTCTCAGGGCTCCTGCAGGGATTCAGTCAGGCCTGGCCCAGGACTCTCCAGCAACTCCTTGGCTAGGGAAGGAAGTCTTGGTGACTGACATTCCATGAAGAGGAAATACCTTGGAGATTGGAGCCTTGGGGTCCTGACACTCTCAGGAGAGGAGAAAATTATATGAGCAATCTAAGAAAATAAAATAAAACAAAAACAAAATGAAAGCACATGGGAGAATAAAAATAATTCAAAAAAGTAGATACGCTCACTGAGAAGTCTGCCCATCTTAGTGGAATGGAGTGAGGAGATCGTGAATCTTTATCATGGACCCAACTGTCTATGGCCTAAAAAACCCCAAATAGGCTACATCCTAAGACCTTGAGTAATATGTCCTGACCCCTGAGGGTCTGTGGCTTTGTCTGTGTTCAGAGGACCTTGAGTGAAAACATTTTTCTGATAATGCCAAACATAAGGACAAATATACTTAGAGCTAACAACACCAATGAAGAAACTAGGCAGACTGACAGAAGAGAGCCTGGCTGGGACCTGACCCTGGGTTCCTGCATTGCTCTGTCAGGATGTGCATACCTTTATGAAAGCAAGAGGCTCTGATATGATCCTACCTGAGCTGGCCCAGGAACAGCAAGCCTTCCAGTGGCACAAGTCCTGGCAAGATGACTGGAAGAAACCTACTGTACAAAGAACAAATGCTCTTGAGTATGTAGGTCTATCGCACTTGACTCCCAAGGACTCTAATGTGAGGTCTGCCCCCAGCAGATCTGCAAACATCCTGTTAGGGATATGGTATACCACTAGACCCAAAGGTTACTCTGAATAAGCTTACTCAAGAGTAAGCAGCAGGCTTACTCTGCCTCTCTCTAAAGCTACTGCTTAGAGCAGTATGATTATGGCTGGTTTCGGATGAATTTCCCATTTCCAAGCTATGAAGCTCAGTCCCTGGGCAGACAGTTGAGCCTAGGCAGGAACCGCTATGAGGATGGTCCCCTGCCTGCTTCTCCAGAAGCATCTCCAATCCCTATCAGCCTCACAGGCTCACTTCAGCCCACAGCCATCTCCTTCCACCTTCTCGCCCTCCCTAAGAGCTTGAGGCTATCTCATGGATCATAATTTTGACAACGTTCTCTCTCCCAACGCTGTGAACACCGACTTATTTCCAGTTACCAGTGCCTACATTTTTTGCTTTACAGAAATCTTCATGCAGCCAATTTATATCTGACACCCACTCAGAGCTTATTTCCCACAGCCCCTATCATTTATCATAACAGTAGAGAGTCGTTGGGCTCATGAACTATATTCTGTCCCCCCAACATGACCAGTTCCATAAGGGAGGGGAGTACGTCTGTCTCCCTTGACTTTTTAACCCTAGTGTCAAGTACAAGTCAGGTGACTATCAAGTTTATGTTGGCTTCATGTTGCTTTGTATTATTACAGAAGATGAGAATTAGTAAATCTAAAGAACAATGTATTCACTGATAGCGTAGTGATAAAAACAGATAAGAAACATCAGTTCCTGGCAGAACCGAAGAATATTCCTCATTCTTTTAACCTCAGGAGTAAGGAGAGCCAAGAAAGTGTGTGGAACATGGCCAAAGACGGGTTATGGTTTCAATTAAATTGAAGAGCTCATGTATCGCTTTTTGGTTGCCATAGTAACAGAGCCCCATCTCAGAAGAATGGCTGTATAATATGATAAAGCCAATACAAATAAATTAATAACTTATATAGATGAGACAAGAAATGGTCTGGTTAGCTTCACTTTGGAGAATAATCCAAGTCAGAATCATGGAAGATTCTCTCTGCTGCAAAAGATGCTTCTCTGAAATTAGGTTATGTAGAAGAGGGTTAAGTCAGGTCATGCTGTGTGATGAACCAGTTTTACAAATATATAGAGAAGTATATAAGACGATGATCAACTGACATGCTTTGAATAGCAAATAAGGGATGAGTCTGGTCCTGTTTTGTGGAATAAACGACCACCTAAGCCAATATCATTTATTCTAGCTATGAGTCCATGATTGACAGTGCATGCATTATGATCCGAGTCCAGCATGGCTATTTTTGACACAGCTTGCTCACATGGACAGCTGGTAGGTTGACTGAGCAATGGCTACTCTAGGATGGTCTCCACGTGGACTGGCTCCACCTAGCTTTGAGGCCGAATTACACAAAAGGGAGTGGGAACATGTAAGCCTTGAATTCTAGGTCTGGAATTGACACTGAGTCACTTCGGTCACACTCTGATGGCCAAAGCAGATAGAAAACCAAATCCTGATTCCAAGGGTGGAGAAACAGACTCAAGTTTTCAATGGCAGGAGCTGCAAAGTCACATTGTTAAGCAATTAATTTAAGTCACCAGTGCAATACCCCCCACAGCAGAAATCAGCTTATTATAAGACTATAGTAGATAATACAGCATGATATTGGTTTGAAAATTATTAGGAGAATGATATGATACTGCTATTTAAGGGACTCAGCCCTGAAATCAGGGCTGGTGTTCAGATTCTGTGTGGGGCATGGTCTCCTGTTCCACAAACTGAACCAAGCTATGAATTGGAAAAGAAATCAGGATATGAGGACCCTGGACAGGGTCTTTGACCTCTCTGTATGTTTGTACATATTTTCAAAAGGCAGGACAGAACCAATCCCTGAGAACATTGTACTAAGTTCTTACCTTAATTTACTAAGTGTGAACTATCATTCAACTGAGCGAGTAAAGATAAAAGCTTTGTGCTTTAAGAGAAAACTTTGGGAGACTATGTTAATTTCCTACATCTATAACCAAGAGACTGAAAGGCCAAAAGTAAAGCTTGTTTTCATAGTACTGGATAGTAGATGTCTAAGAGGAGAAATAAGCAAAGTCAGTTCCTGGGGGGGTGTGGGGGACTCATTCCACATCTCCCCTAAGCTGTGGGTAGTCAGTTCCTGGGGGGGTCTGGGGGATTCATTCCACATCTCCCCTAAGCTGTGGGTAGTCAGTTCCTGGGGGGGGTCTGGGGGACTCATTCCACATCTCCCCTAAGCTGTGGGTATTTATGACAGTTTTTTACATTCTTTGCTCTTTGATAATAACCCCAGGATCTCTGCCCTTATCTTAACATCTTCTTGAATGTGTGTGTGTATGTGAGAGAGAGAGAGAGAGAACGAGTGTGGGTATGTATGTGTATGTGTGTGTGAGAGAGAGTATTGTGTGTAAGAAAAAAGTATGTGTGAGTGTGTGTATGTGTTGGAGCGTGTGTGTGTGTGTGTGTGTGTGTGTGTGTGTGTGTGTGTATGTGTCCTTCTGTTGGCATCCATCTTCTTTTTATGAAGACACAGGTCATACTGAATTGGAACCCAGTTTCCAACTAAAGTTATAGTCTGTGGTATTGGACTCTAACATAAAAATGTTTCAATAATACAATTCACCTTGTAACAGACTCCGGTAGAAAAAAACAATCAATAAAAATTAGTTTTAGCAATCTATAAAGGCTTACAAAATGCAGTGTTCTGTTCTTATCACAAGTCGCCTTCTCTTGAAACATTTAGTATCAGATCTTATTGAAGCACAAAGTCAAAATTTGACCTGAGACGGTGTTTGGGACTTGATTGAACAGTTTGTCATCTACTTTTAAAGTAGATGTTCCTAGGGCTGGAGAGGTGACTCCTCTGTTAACTGTGCATGCTTCTCTTGTATAGGAACTACATTTGGTTTCTAGAATCATGTTAGGGACTTTAGCTATCAACTGCCTGTAAATCCTGCACCAAGATATCCACTCTACTCACACGTGTAAAAACACACATAAGCAGGCACACACAGAAAAACACACCCAGAGACACACTCATATGCATGAAAGCATGAAAAAATAAAAATTTTAAGGTAAATACTGTCCATTTGAGTCTCAGTGTATTCCTGATGACTAAGGGTCTTACGTTGGCTAACAGAGAATAGCCCCTCTGTTCACAGTTACTAGGTACCTGCCTGGGTTTTACATATTGAAGGAGCCGTGTAACTTTAATTTTTTCAAATGCCTATTTTTAATGATGGATCTTAAATGCTTTAACCTCCTTTGTATACCACCACTCACCAGAGGTAGTGGAAAAGAAAGGATACAGGGGAGATGGACTTGTTTAGAAAGGTTCTTTGGAGCAACTCTTGTCTGTGTTGTCTGGGAACTGGCAGTTCAGTTCACTGGTCAGCAGTAGCAGCTCAATCCACTCAAAAACCCTTCATGGATACACCAGCAGTTCAGTTTGGGAGAGTTGGGACAGAAAACACAAATCAGAAGTGGTGGCCTGGCCTAGCAGGTACAGCCAGGCCTCAGCCTTGGCACCAGTCAGCAGGAGGGACCCGAAGGGTCACCAAGAGACATTCCCAGCTGTGTCTCTCAGCAAAGCGAAGATGGACGAAGATGTGAGACCCACAGGCATTGCAAAGCTAGCTATGCACAAGCCAAGCTCAGCCCCTGTCACTGTGCATGGGGTCCTTTAGATACTCTCTCCAAACATCTCATGTTCTCCACAGGCCTTGCCTCAGCACATGTGTGCATCTGACTCAGCTGACATCCCTCTGCCAATCAGCCCGAGTCTGTGAAAAGGTCAAGAACCTGCAGCACACCCACCAGAAGTTTTCCAGTGTGTTTCTCTACGGAGTCCCAACAAATGCAGCTCAACTACGCGATGCAAAGTAGACCAATACATGCGTGTTGTTAGCGAAGAATCCTTCATCACGTGTCCTTTCACATGCTTGCTTTTGCAGAACATCCTCCCTCCTGTGTCTGCTTTAGCTAAACGCTCCTTCACATGTTTGCCTCAGCAACCCACAATAACTGTTATCACCCTCAGTGAAGCAATGGCATCCCTGAGGAATTACTTTGCGATAACCTGTTCCTTTTAAGTTTCAAAAACAGAGATAATACACAGCCAACAAAACCACTCAGACTTCTGTATGATTTCCTACTGCCTGAGGATACCCGGAATGTGGTTGTGGTTTTGTGCTGTGCTATTTAATGTTAGCAAATTCTGTGTTCCAACACAATCATTCTTAACAGATCTATCAAATTCAATTGAATTAATCTACCAGCTTTTACCTGGCTCCTCTGGCATGATAGCCGTTTTCCTTATTTCCAGGATGACTAACAAAAACTACTATGTACAAAGCAGTGGAGTTGTTAACCTTAAAGCAAATCTGGCAGTACGATCACTCCTAAGTCTCTACCTAAGGGTCTTTGGTTTGGCTCATGACTCCATCATAATATTCTGACTTAAATGATCATTTTTATGATCTACTCTCTACCTCGCTGCTCCCCGAGCCTTACATACAAAGCCAAGCCTCCGTCACTCCAGGCTCCAGACTCCTGGCTGTTCCTTGCCACATTGTCAACCAGGAGCTGCTTCCTCCTCATTTCTACACCTAGATACACATAGCAGCCTTTGGGTAGGTCTAATGGCATCACAAGGACAGGGGCACTTGGGCTTCCTCGTGCTTGCCTTCTTAAACATGGTAGGTACTTTGTTAGAGTCTAAGCCTGTAGCAGCAAACCTACCCAGACAGTTATCTCTCCTGCTTGCTACACGCGTTTGTCCTTCAACATTCAGGCTAAACACGAAACTCCCCACCCCCACCTCTACCCCCATCCTCCCACCAACTTCAGTGAGACTCTCCTCAAGACATAGCTCACCAGTGGCGCGAGTCTCTCTGATCCTGTATCCTGTTACACTCACACACGGCAATGACGATCCATCACAAATGCTCAGTGTTGTTCTGTGAGTAGACAAATAGTGGACGGATCTGTGTGTGAAAGTTGGAAACCACTTATTGGCCTGTGTGGCACACTGTTTTAATTAGGAATCCTTGACGGATGTGAGGTGATGTCTCTGAGTCTCGGATTCCTCATTTTTCAAATGGGGCATTGTCTCTCATCAGTGTACTCAAAAAGACAGGGATCAAATGGGATCACAGATGTTGAGCACCCTTGAGGACTTGTTTAAATGATGGCTAGTGATATCAGCAGAGGGGGACACTGAAAAACTAACTTTGCCCAAGTACTGTCCATGTCTAGGCTTTTCAACAACCTCCAGGTTCCTATCTCTTATAACCTAAAGGCAGAGTCAGTTCGAAATGCTAGGAAGCCATGTTTCAGTGATTCTCACATCAGAACCAGACCAACACTGTGTCTGGTCTCTGCAAAGATAGTGCTTCATTGCTTCAGATTCACGCTGCTTGCCTGGTCTTTGAGTGAGGTGTTTTCAGGCAACCCGGCTAACATATCAAGTCATGAACAATTGTAACTCATCTGTTATATCTGATAACAACAATTCATAGAATAAACAAAATTAGACCTCAAAGGACAGAGCACTATGCCAGGCAGTGGGGGCAAACACAGTTAATGCAAGTGCTCAGGAGGCAGAGGCAGGAAGATCTCTTGAGTTCGAGGCCAGCATCCTCTACAGAGCCAGTACTGGGACAGCCAGGACTACAGAGAGAAGTCCTGAGAAAACCAGAGAGAGAGAGAGACAGAGAGAGAGAGACAGAGACAGAGAAAGACAGAGACAGAGACAAAGAAAGAGAGACAGAACGAGACAGACAGAAACAGAGAAACAGAGGGAACATGTTTGTTTTGTTTTGTTTTGTTTTGTTTTCAGAAAACTAGAGCAATGTCAAAGAACCTAGTCTCAGTGCAGCCAGGAATCCTGAACTGCTTGCTTGAGCTAGCTGCCTGCAGAAGAATGCTACTCTTGGCCTTAAAACAAAACAAAGCAGGTGTGAGGAATTTTGAGTGCACTGAAAATGAGTTCTGGAGACAGTAAGATTGTCTAATAAATCAGTCAAAGATGTTTGAGAAATAGGCAGTGTAGGACACACCACTAGAAACTGTGGGGACGGAGGTGACTCCTGACTTTACCTTGGCACTTTCGAGCTGAGAGGGGCAGAGATGTGCAATCCCATGCGAGGCACGCTCTTCCCCGCCTAAGGAGATAATAACCTGGAGAGTTAGGAAAGGCACGTACACTGCCTGATAAAAACAAGTCGGAAGATTGTAAGAGCTATAAGAAGAGTAATAAATTATGACTGACAAGCAGTACGTCCCATAAAGGAAGTGTAATTCACAATGCACTCTGAACCTTAGATAGGAGGAGGTATGAGGGACTCACCTCAAGCAGAGAAACATCACGCACAAAAGCCGGAAATGGCAGGCTGCAGCACGTGTTCAAAACACGTGGACCTCTCTCGCGTCTGCCGACTCAAAGTTCACCCTTTATTCTCTTAGTGATAAGAACAATATTCCTTTAGGAATATCCACCTAGTTTTCGTGTCTGAAGCCTGGAGTTGACCTTGCTTCTAAAATCCAATAGGGCCTGTCTGTTGGTCATGCCCTGACCCGTATCCCTGGATGAAGTTGCTCGTTTAGAGTTGGGCATTGCCGGGCGTGGTGGCGCACGCCTTTAATCCCAGCACTCGGGAGGCAGAGGCAGGCGTATTTCTGAGTTCGAGGCCAGCCTGGTCTACAAAAGTGAGCTCCAGGACAGCCAGGGCTATACAGAGAAACCCTGTCTCGGAAAAAAAAAAAAAAAACCTTAAGAAAAAACCTTAGAGTTGGGCATCGGGGCTCGAGTCCTGAGCACTAACACACATTGCAGGTCATTCCCCACCATCTTGTGCTTCTCCACTGGAGTCCTTCTCTTTCCAAGCACGTAGCAAAGCCTGGGTTTTCATGTGATTTCCTAACGAGAGTGCCTGTCAGTAAGAAAGGCCAGAGCATCGCCCAGTGGGTCTTGTCACGATACAGAAACAACACATTTGCATTTGGCTTACCCCGTCCAAATCACTTTCTGACACCTGTAACCACAAGAATCACACCACACAGCTGGGAGCAGCCTGGAGAGAACCTTGACACATCGTCAACACATTTACGTCTGTAACAAAGAAAGACGGTCACAGGAGACTTTAGAAAAGTGGTGGGTTTGGACATGGCCTAACAGACACACTGCTGTAGGCAGGGAGACCAGTGAAAGAGGGTCACAAGTCAACCTTAGCGGTGAGAAGTGTCAGTGTTTCCTTATGAGGTTCAGAGACTGAACTGCTGTCCTTTCTGAAGCTTGCTATGCAATAAGCCCTGGGCTAAGCTCCTCACACCCGGTCACTCACTTGCTATTCACGCAACAATGAGTAAGGTCTTCTTACTCATATTAACATTTACTTCATTCTATAAAGAAACCCATTTTGTAGAAGCTGTAATTAGGTGTTAGCAGGTTAATAAATTTCCAATACTCCACAACCAGCCAAATAACATAACAGAACTAAGTTAATATAGACAGCAAGCCATTTCCAAGTGTCTGATATGTATGTGTGTGTGTATATATATATATATATCGCATATATATGATATATATGATATATGTATATGTATGATATAGATATAGATGTATGATATATGTATGATATAAATATATGTGTATGATATATGTATGATATAATATATATGTATTATATGTGTATTATATATTTATATCATACATATATATACTATATCATACATATATCATATAGATATGATATATATCTATATCATACATATACAAGCGTGTATATATTATGCATATTTCCTTTATTTTATATATATGACTGTTTTCCCTACATTTATATATGCACACTATATGTATGGCTGGTGCCCAAGGAAGGCAGAAGAGAGTATCAGGTCCCCTGAAACTGGAGTAACAGAAGCATGTGAGTCACCATCTAGGTGCTGAGAAACTAACCTGGTTCCTCTGCAAGAGCAATGAGAGGCAGACACTATTCTTAAACAAGACAGTTGCCAGCACCACAAGGACTTCGACTTGTTCTCCCGTGTGTGCCCATCCCACTTCCATATGCTTTCCCATGTGTGCCTGTCCCACCTCCCCCTCTGGAATGACTGTGTGTAGAATTCGTTCCTTGGTTTAGAGAACAGCAGAGAATATTGTTTCTAGAGCACCCACGTTGTACAGTCACTTGCATAACAAGGGGACATTGATGCTCTGGACCACGAACAGAACCTTAAAGGCAGGTAGGTTTAGAATAAATAAGCCCTGGAGAAAACTATTCAGAAAAACGTCCTATCTCCATGGTGTTGGCAGAGGGTCACATAGTATGAGCGAGGAAGGAAGGGAACAGAGAAAAACTCTTAACAGCCCCACGTCTCCTTCAGAACGAAGATCTCTATCCAAATGTCCAAAAGCGCACATGTGCGCACTTCCATAAACGGCCACTGCCTGTCCTGTTTCAACCAGTCCTTAGATACAGGGAGATAAAGTCAGGTCTCCCAAGAACTGTCACCGTGGAGTCCCTTCTCTCTGCCAGACCTTCCCACAAACCCAGATGGTCTAGCTTCTTTTTCCCTGTCGCTTCCTGAGGGTGTGGGAGAAAGAAACAAATTAGAAGAGAAGCAACTAGCAAAAGAATTTTCCAGGACTATCCCAGCAGGGCGGGTGCCAAACAGACCCAGGGTGGTGCGTGGTGGAAATGGCTTGGTGCCTGTGCTTCCTTGGTGCCCAACTTCTCCCAGTAGTGTCACCAAATTGCAGCTTACCACAGTCTCTGATTCTCCTGGAGAGTCTGTCTACAAAATATTGAGCTGGAACAAACGATCCATCAGACCCTCCTGGCTGATGCAGGGGATTGTGTTAATGGCAGCATTTCCAGGAAGGAACTTTACCCGGGGGCAAACCCATGCTTTACCGGTCATTCGCTAATTCGGTTATTAAATATCAATTGAGAAATTGTAACAGAGTGGTTCTCAGCCTTGCTGATGCTGTGATCCCCTTGATACAGTTCCTCATGTTGTGGTGATCCCCAACCATAAAATTATTTTTGTTGCTACCTCATACCTGTAATTTTACTACGGTTGTGAGTCGTAATGTAAATATCAGATATGCGGGATATCTGGTGCACAATCCCCAAAGGGGTCATGACCCACAGGTTGTAATGTGCCTGAGGCTTTTCTTGGTAGTGTGGGTAGAGCACCAGACTGCTAGCTCCTGGTGAGAAAGATGAACAATTAGCAAATCAATGACCATAGAATTAGTGACTTAGAAAGAAGAGGGGGGAGGGGGAAGGAAAAGGGCTGGAGGAGGAGGAGGAAGAGGAGAGACAAATTTCATTAAAGGTAGGAAGAGAGTAGGAGGCACTGACAGGAAGAAGTGAATATCAAGGCAAGGCTCAAGGAAGAGGAAGGAGGAGGAACTGGAGAACCAACCGGCTTCAGTATGGTGAGGCTAAGACCACCCACATGGCTGGTAGAAAGTCAGAGAGATGCCAGAGAGGGAGAGGTAGGCAACAAGACTGTATCTGTGTCCTTTCTTTAGGATGCTGGCAAGCTACGGAAGGGTTTTGCGTGGCAGCGTGAGCTGAGGTGTGAGTTGTACTTTAGAAAATGCTTGAGGCAAAGGCAAAGGAAGAAAACAAGAGAAGCGGGACCAGTCAGTGCAGGCAAGCAGAGGGTGGCTGGGCACCGGGAGATGGTCACAGGAGTGTGGAGGAGGCGGAGGACTTGAGATATATTTGGAATTCAGAGCTTCCCTGTCACTTCGAAGCTGTACAGTGGACACTCGGGTGGGGTGGGGGGTGCTCTCTGTGCACTTGTCTCACAGCTGTGATGGACAGCTCCCAGGGGCTGCAGCCCTCTCCTGGGTTTTTCTCATCTGGAAGATGTCTTCTTGTCCACAGATAAGCATGGTCTGGAGTGCCAGCTGGAGGAATCTGTTTCAGGAGGAACGGCCAACAGTGGGCACTGGCGTTGGAGGGACATGTGTCCCAGGGCCCTGTCATGGAGATAAGGATTCTAAAACTATTCTAGATACAGTCCCTAGCATTGGTTACTGTTTGTCCTTCTCACTGGACATTTAAATCTACTATCTGACTTCCACTACCACAAAAAGTCTCAGATGCGTCACAGTGTTTCTGTCTCCCCACACCCTCCCTGACTTGGCCTAACCGATTGCTTCCCTCTCTGTTGTGAGGAAACTCTTTCTCCCACGGCTGGTAAAGGAAATGCCAGAATCTTCATATAACAGTCTCTCCTTTTCTGTCACAAATTGGTCAGTTTATAACAAGGAACGAGCTTTTCCCTCAACTCCTCTCAAACGGTCATTACACAACTGCACTTGTAAGATTAGCATCGGTAGCCTGGCTTATGGAAAGTCAACTGGAGAATAATTGTACAGTAAAGGGAAGACACTTAGAGATCTTTTTTCGGAAAAGCAATCAAGGTTTAATCTCAAACTACATAGATGGCTCCGTAATGGGCCAGAAGAGATGCCGACGGTTTCACAGATGGTAAATAGACAAGGGTATGTCTCGGTGATAATTCAACAAAGGGGTCCACGCTTAAGTGAGACTTGGCGAGAGTCCCCTAAAGTGCTGCTGGATCCTGAATGTTCTTTGTTAGAAGTGATTATAGATTAAAGAGACGTGAGACAAGTGTAAGGCAGAAGACTTCTTTAACTCAAAATAGACATTTTAGTAAATGGGCTTTAAATACATCCTCCCTCCTCTGACATCATCTAACATTTAACAGCTGTGAATAAATATGACATAAGCTAATGGAAATGCTTAATAATATAGGAACCGAAAGAATACAGGGGAAACGCAGGCATCCTACCTTCAGCTCCTCTGACAGTCCAGCCCCCCGTCTTTCCCCCTTCTCCCTGCCACTCTGGACCTCCAGCATCTCACAGCCCAGGCAGGCTTGTCACTGACACCCTAGGGGCTATCCAGGCCGGGTCTGACTCTGGGTTGTGAGATTGCATCTCTGTGCACCTGGGCAAACTTCAGTATGAATGGCTATGGAATGGGAGTGATTCACCCTAACAGGGTTATTCCAGGGTTAAGTGGGCTAATGGGAGCGAAAGCAAGCCACCCAACACCACTGGTCTACTGTCACTACCTAACCAAAGAAGCAGCAGACAGCTAGAGGCCAAGGAAGAAAAAGAAGAGGGTGGGACGTGACACCAGGGAAATCGTGCCCCAGAGCAACTAAACCTTTGCTGTCTGAATAAGGCTGCTGATCAAGCAGTGTACCCAATGGGCTGGCTAGCTGGCCTCAGTTTGGAAGGACAGGAGTTAATAACTCTACCTGTTAATATACTGTGAGTACCTCCCCTGCCTCAGTGCAAACAGTTCAACCACTGCGAGTCACAAGGCAAACTCTCTACTGATATTTAACATATCAGCGTAACAATTCACATCAAAGGCCAAGAAACTGTTAATATTCTGTCTCTGTCGGGGCAATTTACTCCAACATACACACAAAAAGAATTTGCCATAGACACACTGATGCTCCCAGAAGCGGTACCACTGAAGGTAAGAAGCCAGCAACCAGTGGCCAGTGGCACAGGGATGGGAAAATCATCACCCTGCATTTTCTTTGTGAAGGTGATAAACGATTGAATTATAAATATGAATGCTGGAAACCTCCAAAAACGAAACTTTCGGTAGAAGGGTTGTAAATATGATATGTAAATTACAGATGATTTGGAACAACAGAATATGCCAGAGCATGGTGGAACTATTTATTTAATTTTTAAAAATGTGTTCGGTATGTCTACTATATATTATTCTAACAATTAAAAGAGGTTTGAACTTGAGAAGCAAAGCGGCTCTCTCAAAGCCTCATGTTCAGAGACACCAGGTAGCACAGAAAGCTCCCCCAGAGACTTATCTCTTTCTTACAAGTACTATCAGCCCGTCTCGAGTTTATGTGCAGATTATACACCATCTCCCCCATAGAAACACCAGCTTCCAATAATGTAAACATTTCCTTCATACTGAGATCTGTTCAAACCTTCACAGCCAGCACTGGAGGCCAGTTATCTTAGCAGATTTGCCAAGGGGCTGCAGCTATGGACCAAGATATTGATTATTTTAAACATCATGCTGGCGAGAGCCAAAACCCTGGCCATTGAGTGAAATGAGATCCGTGTAAAAGGCAGTTTGGCAAAATGCAAACTAGCACTCTCTCCTTCTGACAGCAGCAAGCCATAGGCTTTCTAAGCATTTTCTTCATGCCCAAAACTATATTTAGATTAAAGCAAGAAAGATATCACACCCAAGATCCCACAAAAAAAAAGTTTGAGATATGAGTCTCTATGAATCTCAGATATAGAAGAAAGAAGCTTTTCCAAACCATGTGTCCTGTCCCCTCACTGAGACAGCAACACTGGATCCCTCGCAAAGGCGTGAGATACTTATCCATAGATGTTGCAGCCTCATGCACAGGCACCAGAGCCAGAATTCTGGGCCACCACAGCGACAGCTCTTGGTAGCGGTGTTATGCCCACTTGTGTGGAAGAACCCAGAATGGATCCTAAGCGCCCCAAAAGAGCAATGTGTCTTTCCAAAAAGCCTGGTAACGTGAGAGAACATTCCCGAGCACAGAAGATAGCTTCTGTACAGGTCAGTCTTCTTATTCGGCTCCATGAGGTCAGGGCCTGACTTCGGATCTATCCCCTGGAGATATTTGAGCAGTCAGACCATTTTGTGTACCAAAGAGAAACAAAGAGAGTAGTTTCTGTTCTAGATGAGAGGCGAGAAAGATCTTCCTTCTGTACATCGGTTTTACATCTGGTCAACTGTAGGACCCACCCTCCTAGGACCAGTGGTTCTCAGCCTGTGGGTCACGACCCCTTTGGGAGTCAGATGGATCCTTTCACAGGGGTCACATATCAGATATTTACATTATGACTCACAACAGTAGCAAAATCACAGTTATGAGGTGATGACAGGAAGCTTTCGTGGTGGGGGGCAGGGTCAGCACAACATGAGGAACTGTATTAAAGGGTCACCGCAGTAGGGAGGTTGAAAACCAACTGCTCTAGAAGGTAAATAAAATCAGGTGGAGACTGAGGCAAACAGCTACTCAGCGGTTCAAAGTCAATGCAGAGTGTCATATACTTCAAATGGCAGTTACATAACTCCTGCTGGAGTGTCAGAGACAATGGCCTCCACTGAAGCAGAAGGGGTGGCTTTTGTTTTGTTTTGTTTTGTTTTGCTTTGTTTTTTCTCAGAGGACTTGAAAGTTCACACCTGGCAAAGCCCCAAAAGGCTCTGGACAGGGTGGTGCCATCCTAAGGAGTGGCTGTCTTCACTGGCTACCAGCCACTCAGGATCAGCTACATGGCCCTTTGCCCTGCTAACCTCTAGTTTGCCATGCTGAGTCTCCTGATGGCACAGGCTACCCTGACAGGAAGAGCTCCCCTGACCAGCCAAACCTGACCAGATCCCCAACCATGGGGTAAATGGCTTATGTCACTAAATAATGTGACAGGTCCCTGCATAGCAAGCCTAGAGCATGGGCCCCAAACCGGGAGGTGGGGGGGAGTGCTGGGGGTGGAGGAAGAAGGGCTTAGCCCTTGGCACACACCTACTTAAGTTTTGGGGGGTGGCTCCACCCACCTCTGACTTAAGATTTGGTAAACAGAAGACAGCCTCCAGGAAGTCACTAATACAAATGTCACTGCATAAGTCACTCTGCCACAAATCCAATGTGCCTGTTCACATGCTAGGGACTAATGAGATTTCAGTGAGGCGACTGGGTCTTCCTCTTCCAGGGATGGAGTGGTGGGGCTTCTGCCCTGGCATCCTCCCACACCCTTCACCCCCTCCCCCCAGATGTTTCCTTTTCTGAGGATGTTCAGAACCCAGGCTAGAATAACTCTACTCCCTGCTCATTCCGAGACTTCCGCCCTGCACTGCTTTGAACAGGGAAGCCATAAATAAATCTCAGGCAGGGGACACCCGGGCACACGTGCCAGCACAATGCTAGGCCTGTGTTCTGAGGTATGCTTGTGGCTAGCGGTTCAACATTAAATTTCTCATCGCTGACTGAACAACGGTTTTATTCTCTATTGCTTCCAACTCTGGTAGACGTATGCAAGCCTTTTTCAAGATGTAAATGTCCCTCCGAGTGGCAGTTTGGAGACAGCCTGGCAACGACAGCTAAAGCACACTGTGGTGTTCTGTTCCTCTTGCCTTGGCACAGGATTCTTCCTCTGCCAAGGAGAACCACCCACCCATCCTCATGGCCAAGTCTAATGCTCCCTCTAAGATTCAGATCTTATCCCTTCTCCGACAAATATGGATTAAGCACTTCCTTTGTGAGCCTGAGAGACTTGTACCATCAGGGAGCTCAGTTTATGAGAAATGTGAGGGGTGAAAGAGAGTTCTAAGCACAGCCTGGGGGTGTTTCTGCTATGCGCTAATTCCTCTTGGGGCGGGATTGGGGGATCATGTAGAAGGCCAGTTCTATCTCACCCCTCCTTGGCTTTCCCTGGGCATCCCTACTGCCCTGTTCTTGCGTTTTCTCAAAAGCACGTATCCCATCGGCTCCTGAAGACATTTCTACATAATGTCTGCCCCCTGTCCTCACCATTCCCGCTATTTTCTTAGGTCTTTGACTTCATGGACTGTCTTACGAATCTACTAGCTAGTAAACAGCCAATGCTTTGAGGTAAATACACCTCTACAGAAGCAACAAGTCTACCTGACACCGAGCGATGTGATTGTTTTCAAATCCCCGAGCAGTCTTTTGGAGAAGACATGTTGCATTGTTTGGAATGAGGGCTTGCAGGTGAGCATGAGAGTCACTGAGCAGAGCTGCACTAGATAGTATGATGGTTTGAATGTGTATGGCCCAGGAAGCGTAGCCATGTTGGGGTGGGTGTGGCCTTGTTGGAGGAAGTGCGTCACTGCTGGGGTGGGCTTTAAGGGCCTATGCTTAAGCTCCACCCAATTCAAAGAGCGTCTCCTTCTGGCTGCCTTCAGATCAAGACGTAGAACTCCTAGCTCCTCCAGCACTAAGGGTTCCTGGATGCTGCCATGCTTCCTGCCACGGTGGTAATGGACTGAACCTGTGACGTTGTAAGCCAGCCCCAGCTAAATGTTTGCTTTCATAAGAGTTGCCTTGGTCATGATGTCTCTTCACAGCAATAAAGTTCTAACTAAGACAATAACAGTATTGGTTGCACCTGAGGGCGGGGGTGTTTGTGTTTGGGGGAGGATAAAGTCTGGTTTTTCTACGATTTTTGCTCAAAATTTAACTTTAGATTTAGCATTGGTTTGTTCAGAAATTAACTTGGTTAAGTATCGCACAGTTCTGCATGCCATGGAGCAACTTAGGAAGTGAGGACTCAGCTTGTTCTTGTTGATAAATACATACAGTATATTTTACCAAGGAACTAATTTGGAGTCTCCTCTCACAAATTCCCACCTGTAAATTATGACAGCTACACCTCAGATCACCACATACTGATAAGTTTACTCTTACAGAAGTACGACATTACCCTTAACTATTTATTTGTTTGTTTGATTGTTTATTATTCGAGATATGTGCTTGCATACACATCCATATGTACACAAGTGTGTATACCAGTCTGCGTGCAGGTAGAGGTTAGAGCCCAGTCACGCCCCACCTTAGTTTTTGAGACAGAGTGTGCTTCAAGTGAGTGAAAAGCACTTGCCAATTTCCACAAATTAGTCTGACTAGAATTATCAACTTGTAATAGAGGGTCTGGCATTCCAATTCCACTCAATAGAGTCTCTAGAAGCAGAGACAACTTTCACGGTTTTATATGAATTGGACCATTGCCATTTCAATTCAGAGTGAGTATACAGTTCTGGAGAATTGGAAGACCGTCAAGCATAAAGGTTCCAATCAATGACTTTTCCTTGGGAGATATTATCAAGTACTGGGGGATTCTCACCTGTACTTTGGTAGCTGGAACCTTTCCCAGCCAAAATTAACCTAGTATAATGGTTGAAGAGAGTAACTGGAGTGAGCTAGCTGAGTGTTAGTCTCTTCCAAAAAGGCTGAGCCCCTCTCTCTGCTCCGTCAGAAAATGAAGGCTTAGCATCTTGGTGAGCTTCTCTCGCCTATGATCAGCATCAATCAACACCAGTGAGCTCTCAGGATTCTCTTGTCTCCACCTCCCCGGCACCAGGATCACAGGCATCAAGCACTGAGCCTGACTGTCCATGCAGGTGCTGATGATACCAAATCTCAGATCCCATTGCTTGCAAGGCAAGCACTCTGCTGACAGAGCCGTCTCTCTGTCCCTAGCACTGTCCTTCTCTCTTGATTCTCCTGTGTTTTCTATCTCTGCAAATCTTGAAAAGGAAACCTGTCCTGCAGCCTTGCCCAACATGCGGAGCCACTGATACTGAAGAAGAGCTCTCAAAACCCAGGATACTGGAGGCTCGTCCTGTGACGGGGAGACTGGAGACTCGTCCTGTGACGGGGAGACTGGAGGCTCGTCCTGTGACAGGGAGACTGGAGGCTCGTCCTGTGATGGGGAGACTGGAGGCTCGTCCTGCGATGGGGAGACTGGAGGCTCTTCCTGTGACAGGGAGACTGGAGACCCGTCCTGTGCGGGGACTCCATCCAATTTTTGTACAGAGCAGTAGCTTCCTTCCTCAAACATTGCACTGTATGGAGCATCTACAAGGAGGCCAGTCTGGCCCCACTCTCTACAATTCATGTGGGTTCCTGCAAGCAAAACGAACTCAAACGTATGTGTGTGTGGCCACTCCTGGCTGAAACACACACACACACACACACACACACACACACACACACACACACACAGGCCTGTGTTGACCTAGATGGTCTCACAGAGAAAGCACAAAGTTTAGGGCTGTCCTCAGAAAACAAGTAGCCACTCAGGACCCTGTTGAAGCCTTCAGTTTTGACCCAGCCTTGCCCCTCCCCCTGCTGCTGTAGACTGGCTCCCCTCCAGCAGGTGGCCTGGAGTGACAGAATGAGGATGGTGACTGAGTTCCCCACACTCTCAGAGTGAGTTGAAGCTTTGGACCAATAACATACCTTGTCCAGATCCCACCCAATGCTTCTTTATGTTCAACACTCATCTTGCTTTCCATGATAGATATTTAAGAAGTCAAGTCCCTGAAGATTATTCTCATAGAGAAGCATTGTCTGTGCTGTGCTCTGCCTCATTACTGTCCCATGCATGCCCATAGTGGTTCCAAAGATGAAAGGAGAATCCATCTTCACATGAATTGAGAAAGGTATTTACTGGGTAGGTTTTATTGTCAATTTGACACAACCTATAGACACCCAGGACAAGGGAACCTCAATCTACCTCATCCTACCTCAGTCAGATTGTCCTATGGCATGTCTATAGGAGACCATGTCGGCTGATGATTGATGTAGGACGGTATAGCCCAGTGTGGGCAGCACCATTCTTAGGCAGGTAGGTCTAGGCTGTTTAAGAAAGGTAACTGAGCAAGCCAGTAAGCAGCCTTCCTTCACAGTTTCTGTCCTGAGTTCCTGCCTTGAGTTTCTGCCCCTAATTCCTTCAATAATAGACTACTGCCTGGAAAGGTAAACTGAAATCATCAGTCTTCCCGTAAGTTGCTTTTGGTCATGGTATTTATCACATCAACAGAAAAGCAAACTACAATAAGGCCAAACAACATTAAACTGACTTGTTTATAGTATGAACCCATGGCATCTTGAATACTGTTTTGTTCTCTGTAACCTCTGATATGGTTTTTTTTTTTTAACAACACATTTAATAAGTATTCTAAACAAGCTCCTGCTGGGTAGAACACATTTGGGAGGACCATTCCCTTAAGTGACCCTTGTTAATGCCATCACTTGGACTTATTGAGTTCATACTAGATCCCAGGTACTTTGTTAGGCCTTTTTCATGCTATCTATGTCTCTCTTAATGCTCTTTTCCAGGGGAAAGTGGGTATGTATGACTGTCTTCTTTGTGCATTGGCCTGGAGAAGTTCATTGTCCCATATAAATAAATAGTGCAAATAATTCCTAAGTCCTAACATGCATTCAGGTGGGACTGATCCTCCAGTCCACATCATAACAGGAAGCAGGCTTTGTCATGTTCACCTTTGGAACGTTCACCTGATGGAGTGATTCCTTGCACTATGTCATTAATATATACCAACTGCGTGTCCTGTGAACTCTGTCCAGCACTCCTGAGCATGAACCTGGCAGAATTCTTTCCTTACTGAGCAGTTCACACCAGATGACAACCACTATTGATCACTGAGAGGCTACTGGGCACCTGTGGTTATGAACGTTCGCATTTCCTCACAGTGTCTACACATGTCAAGAAGGTGTCTGAGTGATGTTGCTCATCATTCCACAAAGAGGCAACACAGAGTACCAAGCAGGATGCAAGACTCTTATAAGAGAGCTCCTCTACTGGCTGGTTTTGTGTGTCAACTTGACACAAGCTGGAGTTATCACAGAGAAAGGAGCCTCCCTTGAGGAAATGCCTCCATGAGATCCAGCTGTAAGGCATTTTCTCAATTCTGATCAAGGGTGGGAGAGCCCATTGTGGGTGGTGCCATCCCCTGGGCTGGTAGTCCTGGGTTCTATAAGAAGGTAAGCTGAGCAATCCAGGGGAAGCAAGCCAGTAAGTAACATCCCTCCATGGCCTCTGCCTCAGCTCCTGCTTCCTGACCTGTTTGAGTTACATTTCTGACTTCCTTTGGTGACAAACAGCAATGTGGAAGTGTAAGCTGAATAAACCCTTTCCTCCCCAACTTGCTTCTTGGTCGTGATGTTTGTGCAGGAATAGAAACCCTAAGACAGCCCCATTAAAGTGGAAGAGCAGAAGGTGCAGACTAGCAAATAACTGGAGCTCGGAGGAATCACCTGGCCAAGGGATTTGAGTTGAATTCAGGAGATCTGAAGGAAGGAAGGAGGTGCTACTGTTAAAGAACTGACAGGAACTTCATCTCCATAACCACAGCGCACAAATGCCGCAGCCCCTCCCATCGAAGGACCCCCATCTCTGATCTGCCACTTCTCCTTACATCCCCGTTTCTCTGTCCAGTCACTCTCCTCCCTCCCACATTGTTCTACCACAGTCTTCTGAGCATAGAGAAGATGACATCACTACAGAGTGGTGTATTAGGAGCATCCTGGGAACACCAGCCTTTGAAACAGGTCTCATCTTTGGGGAACATAGAAACATCCAATGAGAACTGCTGACCTAAATCTCATCTCCAGGACTCCTGGAATGAAAATTGTTCAGGCATGGAACTGAGCTTGGAGAAGCTGAAGTTCTCTAAGCCCCTCCCTCTCTCAGGGTGTCCTCCTACCCTCTCCAATAAATGATAGTAAGGCTTTCCCATGTGTGTGCTGGGTGTTTTACGCAACAAGCCACCCCAATATTCGGCATGGTTTAATAAGCTGTAGCTAATCATTATCTGTCATGTACTCTGAATCTTACAATTGCCCAAAAGTCCTTCTGACCTAGACTTAACGACCCGATCTTTATTGGACATATCCACGTGTCTAGCGTAAACTGGCCAATTACCTGGAGGCTGCCTCGTTGATGACAACCTCACTAGAGTGTCTCCTTTTGCTACATGTGGTCCTCCCCTTCTCATACTTAGCTTAGCCATGTTTCTGTAATAATCTCAGGGCTTGAAGAGAGGGCTGAGAGCAAACCTCTGTGTACCTGCACTCTATCTGCTGATGGTTTTGACATGCTTGCTGTTATTACACGGGGCAAAGCCAATGTTGTGGATAAGTTCATAAATAGACGTAAATAGAATAAAATAGACAACAGAGGAAGGGCAGGTGTGCAGAGAGGCTGCTAAAGGAGGCTGTTGTTGCCTCAGTTGCTATGCCAGATCTAACCTTAATTGTGACTACTGAGATGACTTTCAGTTGACCGATGCTCAAATGAAGCCGTGACATAGTGACAGAATCAGGACATGCCACCTTCCAAATCTTATGACTTTGGCATAAGCAAGATGATACACAGGGGACATATGATATCTAGCAGATGCAGGGGAAATGTTTCTTGAAAGCTTGCCCTTATCTGTAAAAACAGATTTCTGGGAATTGAGGCTGTCATGCACTTCCCCTTTAGAATGGCTCTGTTACAAGAGAAGAGCTAAATCTATGATAGATGTGTTCCATGACCATGAAGAAGGTGAAAAGACGGGACCTAGACAAGCTAGGCTTCTTACTTGCTCTCCTACAGATCCACATGTTTCCTTAAAAAACATGTTTGATCTTCACACAGCAGCTACTTCCCTCTGCCTTCTAGTCTCCCACTGAGGTAGGTTTCCAAGATCCAGCTCTTCCTATCTAGCTTATTGGAATTACTCACCAAAGCATGGTCCTGCACACACGTAACATGTAGCATCAAGCCCCTTCTCCTATAAGCTTGCTTCTGCCAGGTGGAACCCCGAATATCCACCGTTAAACATCAAAGGGTAGAAGAAAAGGCTCTTCATCTCTTTTACCCCAGCCTTCCTTCAGAAACCACACTCTACAGAATGGCTTAAGTCTTTTGAGGTAGTGTCTTCTGTTGCCTGTGGTCATTCCTGTTCCCTGCATAGCAAACTAGTCCAGTCCTCCTATCTCCCTTCCCGGATCTCAGGTCTCAGACACAAGTTTGAGTGCAGGAGGGCAGTCCCTCCCCCTTGCAAGCACTCACTGCTGGCAGCCAGTGCCTCTAAGCTCTTCAGAGGCGAGCACAGGCAATGGCTGTTCCTTTTGGCTTCAGTTGTCCTCAGCACTTCTTCATCTTGGAAGAGAAATATCTGTGGGCTAAATCAAAGGACACATAGGGCAGGATCCCCAGCATTGGCATCTGGCTGACATACTAGGTAAACCAAGACTCCAGGGGGGCGGGAGGGGGCTTCTGCTTCAACAAAGACTCACCTCTTTGAAACAAATGGTAAGAAGTTTCAAATGAATTGGCACATTGTAGGATTTTGAAGAAGTTTTGATAATTCAAGAAACACTAAAAACACCCACCGGCCCACCCCCTTTCCTGTCTGAACTTTGAACTCATTAGGTAGTTATTTTTCTTTAAATAATATTAAAGTCAGGCTGGGTGTGGCTCACGCCTTTGATCCCAGCACTCAGGAGGCAGAGGCAGAGGCAGGCAGATTTCTGAGTTCGAGGCCATCCTGGTCTACAAAGTGAGTTCCAGGACAGGCAGTGCTATACAGAGAAACCCTGTCTCGAAAAACCAATAATAATAATAATAATAATAATAAATATTAAAATCAGTTTAAATGTGACCGACTTCTTTTCTCAAGCACCAGCAAGGACCTGACCCTTAGGTTTAGTCTTTGCTTGGGGCAGTGAGGCTCTCTAGAAGAGATTAAGCAATGGTAAACCTAATCCCCCACCCTGAGGGAAGGGTTTGTAAGTCAACTAAATCAGGGCTCCAAAAGTCCTCATAAGGCAGCCAATGCCTAAGATGTGGGGAGCAAGGGAGGTCTCAGAGCCCTGCATCCTTTGTCATGCAAGTAGCGCCAAAGTTCTGAACAGAAATTGTAGATACTAGTAGACTATCTTTAGAAACAGGAAGTCAGGAACAGCCTATAAATACCTCCCCTTCCTTCCTGAAGATCACACATACATAGTTCTTTAAAGATCCAGAAAAAAACAAAAAACAAAAAAAAAAAAAGGATTTAGAAATAAAGAAAGTGCATAAGTCTAGCTACTTCCTTTCTAGATTTTTCTAAAACTTTAAAATGTGTTGTGAGGGAAAGAATATCACTTCAGTCTTTGACTGTTTGTGAGTGCCAGCCCTTCAAAGATGGCTTTCTTCTTTTTAAAACATTTAGTATGTTGAGGGAAATCATGACTTGGGGACTGATGAGAGAGCCCTAGTTACTGCTAGAAAGTGGTGGGGCCCTCAGCTGCAGGGTGTTCAGCAACTCTCCAGCAGGATTGGGCACTATTGTCTCACTACTGTCCCCGTTATGTCTGAGTGAGTCTCAGGGACACGTGACATACGATGTCCTGACCTCAGCTTTTGCTGACACCGACAGTCTTAACAATACCACTCCAACAGACCCACCCCAGGCTGCTCCTCTTTCCAGCTCTAGGTGTATCTGATGGGAAAATGATCCTGAGAGGCTAACACACAGTGCCTGTGGGTCCCAGAATCACTGTGAGGAACCTTTTCCTAGAATCATCATGGGAGAGATGGAGGCTGGGAGAAAGATGCCCATTCAGATACCCATTCCACTTTCAGCCCAGCCCTTAAGGAGTATCCCTTGGCTTCTGTTTGGCTCTTGACACAAATGTAGATTTGTGGTGACTGTTGCCTTGTGAGGTCTGGCAGCATTATGAAAAGGAGCGGATGTGGGGCAGAGGTTTGAAGAGTTTGTTCAGAGTCAGTAATTCACAAAAGAAAAGGGTACAGCGTGTACGTGTGTCAGAGATCCTTCAGTATGGCCTCTGCCTGACAATTTATTGATAATAGACTACAGAGAAACCCCCTGGGGAAAAAAGGCCATATTATAATAAACGCCTCTCTTTGGTTACCAAGCAGGTCTCCAAAGTACCTGAACCATATAGCCTCCAAGTTGTAAAGAGACTGAGAAAGGAACAGGTTGTGCTGGAGCTAAGAGGGGGGTTGGGGAGCAAGCAACTGAAGGCTTGGATGAGAACCTGTGAGTGAAGGTTGAATTATCTCTTTTTTAAAAGATTTATTTTGTGTATATGTGTGTGCATGCCTACATGAGTTTATATGCAGAGAGAGAGAGAGAGAGAGAGTGGGGGGCACGCACTCACAAGTGCACATGCCCACCTATGGAGGCCAGAAGAAGACAGCATCTGATTCCCTGGAACTGTGGTTATTGACGGCTGTGAGCTGACACATAGGTTCGAGGAACTGACCTGGGCCCTCTGAAAAAGCAGGAAATAATCCTCACCAAGGGATGACCTCTCTCGCCCCTCACGATTGCATGTGATATGTGTAGTGGTCCTAAGAAAATCCAAGCAGGACCCACGAGAGGAAGCTCTCCGGAGCCTCTTTCTCAGTCTAAGGCAAGAAAACACATGCTTGGGCCTGGCACTAATCCCCTAGACTTGCCTTCTTTGCTGTTTGGGTGAGGAAGAACTCCGCAGGACCCAGCGCTTACACGAGTATGAGCACGCATTCTGAACCTCAGTATATGCTCACCCAAGGAAACAATCACAACTGTAACTTTTATTCTCCTCTGGGCTTGGTGAACTCACTGAGTAGACTTTTGGGCATTTATTTGATCTTGCTTATATCCGGCAAATCAGAATTATTTGCAAGAAGCCTGATAGTTACCTTCCCCTCCAGAAATAGCACATTGGTCTTTAGCTAGAGGAACTTCAAAGATGTTTCCAGGACTGACTGGCCTTCATAGTTTCAGTATGTGGGGCCCCAGTGTCTTCAGCTGTGTCACGGGATGGCAATGACCTACTCCAAAGTTGTTATGAAGCTGGAAAGAGCAAACATGACAGGCTTTATAGCTGGAATATATTGAATGGAGTGGAGCCATTGTTCCGATCTGCTCATTAACAGCAAACAGACAAAGATATCAGGAGGGGATCTGAGAACATGCATCTCCAGCTACTTTCTAGTTGGGTGGATTTAGCCTAGCCAATCAACTTTATACATCCTAGTTTTCCTATCTGCAGAATTGGTCACATAATATGGATTCTTAACATTCCAGTTGAACCAGGTCAAAGACCTAATTAAGAGACCTGCTCTCAAGATGGTGAGACTATCCCAAGGAAGTCAGCTTCATTTTAAGCCTTGGTAAAACAAAACCAAAAGCAAGTGAGCCAGCAAACACGAGTAAAATAATTATTCTCTTAATGAGATATTATACCTTTTCTCCCCAGAAACCCAGCCCCAGTGCAGGCCCCACAGCCTGAGCAGCCATGAGCTTTGTCTGGTCGGCCCATCTTCTTTGCCTTAACTCAGGAAAGGGCAACTTTTCCTTTCTTCTGTCTCTTTCTTCTAGATGCTAACTAGTACCTCAACTGGTGGTTCACAACCTCCCTAATGCTGCAACCCTTTAATACAGTTCCTCATGCTGTGGTGACCCCCCCAACCATAAAATGATTTTCCTTGCTACTTCATAATTATAATTTTGCTACTGTTATGAGTCATAATTTAATACCAATGTTGAGGTTTGGACTGTTGTTATGTATTGTAATGCTAAGTTCTGTACCCAAAAAGTCTGTACCCTAGAGTGAAGTCTCATATTGGCAAGCTTTTGGTGTGCAAACCTTGTTCCTTGATTTAAAACTGCCGGTTAAATAAAATTGGCTACATCCAATTACTGGAGGGATTAGAGGTAGGTGGGTTTTGAGTTACCTGGTTGGCAGTGGAGAAGGAGGGAGCCGGGACCAGGAGGAGAAGGAGGAGGGATGAGGGGAGGGGAGGAAGCATCCAAGAGAGGAGATGGACCATGAGCATGTGGCCAGGAGAAACAGCAATATCTGGGGTTACACCACTAGGAAGGTGTAAAACGCCCACGTTCCTGCCTTGCCTGCAAGAAAGGAATAATGGGCCAGAATTCTTCTGCAAGTATCTCTTTATTAATCCATGTGGAGAAAGAAGAAGAGAAAGAGAAAGCGTCTGTAGAAATACCTCGTTCAATTATACCTCAGTGTGACGTATGTCGCTTGGGTTGGCTGGCTGCTCTTTACCTCAAGATACGCCCCGGGAATGGGTGGTGACTTGTGGCTTTGTCATAGACACACGCGCACTGAGCTTGTTTATGTATCTAGGCAACCGGCGCTGGAGTGCGAACTCGGGAGCCGCGATGGGCGGTGACTTACGTGATCTCGTCACAACGCCTGCGTGCTGAGCTTGTTTACGTTTTTAGGCAACCGGCTCCTAGGTAACCCGCTCGGGGCTTGGAAGCAGCTTTAGCGCGCGCGGCTCCCTACAGGAAGGTAGCAGGCCAGCAGTTAGAAGAGTAGATTAGGGGTGACCCCCAGTGATTGTCAAAGCCAAATAAAATAACCACAGTCGGAGTCTCATTTACTTGTGAGCTAGTTAGGGATAAGCATAACATGGTTGTACTACACATCTGAAATGCAGGATATCTGACATGTGACCCCTGGGAAAGGGTTGTTAGACCCCCAAAGGGATTTCAACCCATAGATTGAGAGCCCCTGTCTTAAGTGTGCCTATGTGTCTGTGTATATGCTGTATATAGATGCGTGAGTGCACATGCAAACAAACACACACACACACACACANTTTTTTTTTTTTTTTTTTGGTTTTTCAAGACAGAGTTTCTCTGTATAGCCCTGGCTGTCCTGGAACTCACTTTGTAGACAAGGCTGGCCTTGAACTCAGAAATCCGCCTGCCTCTACCTCCCAAGTGCTGGGATTAAAGGCGTGCGCCACCATGCCTGGCTCTTCCATGCTCTTTCTAAAGCCCCCTCCCACTCAAATGTCAGGGCTTGCCCACCCCCACCTCCTTTTCTCCTACATTCTCCAGGCAGCTGCTGGGATTTACAGTTGCCAGCCCTGGGGCTTTTTACAAAAACACTAATAACGATATCCTTGAGTTTCCTTTTGAGTCCATTCTTCAATTCTTTCATTGAAACTAAGAACCCCAAGGGGGAACCCTGATTTCCCAGTATTATCTAGGAAACACAAAGGACTCCTGAAAATCCCCAGTAACTGATACAACCATTGTAACACATGAAAGGCTTACACAAATGGCATACCATTTTCTTCGTAAAGACTGTCTAGAGGGATGGCTCAGTGGTTTAAAGCGCTGCCTTCTTTCCCAGAGATCCAAGGTTCGATTCCTAGTGTTGCATGGTTGCTCATAATCTCTGTAATTCCAGTTCCAATGGATTGAACTCTCTCTTATGGCTTCCTTGGGCACTGCAAGCACAGAAAAAAAACATCTGGACTTATAAACTCAAAATGAATCTTTTAGAAATAACTGAATGCCTACTCCAGTCACTGTTAAGATTACACAAGGGAAGAGGTGACCACACTGATAACCAGATTGTGAAAATATAGAACATGAGGGCTGGAGAAATGACTCAGCAATTAAGAGCACTGACTACTCTTCCAGAGGACCTGGGTTCAATTCCCAGCAACCACATAATGGCTTACAACCATCTGTAATGGGATCTGATGTCCTCTTCCGGTGTGTGTCTGAGGACAATGACAGTATACTCACATATAGGAAATAAATAAATCTTTAAAAAAGAAAATATAGAACACTTAACTCTGAGCATTCAGCTTATGTTTAGTTATTTTAATTTCCTGGACTAAGAAAATAAAGGTATCAAAAAATGGTTATGAAACAAATCAAAACTACTCTCTTTCCTTGTTGAAGGTTGAAAAAAATTCTAAGTTTGGTTAAGAGTTGTTGTTTATTGCATAAGAAAGCTGAAAGTATAACATGGGGAGGTCTACGAAGTGATAACATTTGGATGCTACCTTTAAAAACAAAACAAAAACAAAAACAAATAAACAAAAAAAACCCCAAGATCTCTGGAGATGGCTTGATGCAGAAAGGGCTTGCCACAAGAGCTTGAGAACTAGAGTCAGGGTACCCAGTGCAGGTGCCCATGTATATGGCAGATGGGTAAAAATTCCAGAGCTTGGCAGGTGGAGACAGGCTGTCCCCAGAGCAAGCTGGCTGGCTGGATTAACAAAAGTGGTGAGCTCCGTCCAGGACCAAGTGAGAGAAACTGCCTCCACAGATACAATGGAAAACTATCAGCCCCAGGTCTTCACGTGTGTACACACACACACACACACACACACACACACACACACACCCCTGCATGCACACCACACACTTGCAAACATGCACACACACATGGATGCATGTCATACACGTGGACACATACAAAAAAAAAAATGGGAAAAAAATGAGACAGCTTTTAGAGCCACATTTGGGTTTATTTGGCTTCTGAAATACAACCCTCCTGCCCATGGTAACCGCAGCTTCAACAGGGATCTCCTCTCTTGGCACTGTCTTCGTGGGATAAGCTAAGGCAGACATCTCCTAAGTGCACAACGACGCAGGTTAGATGGAAAAAAAGAGTTCTGTGTGCTGTAGGTGAGTGCCAAGATGCTACGGGCCCTCACACCAGTCGGCTGTACCTGTCTTCTACCTATGCCCCACCCCCAGCACACATGGGCAAGGCCAGTGCACTGTCGCTTTTGCCAAGACTGCCTTAGTTGGCATCTTTCTAAACCTAGAGACTTAGCAACATAGCCAGAACTCTGAGCAGTTGGTCATCAACTGTAATTTTATCAAGGGGTGGAGCGCTTCCAAGCTCCGTCTCAAACACAGTGAGACCACACCCAACTCAATTGTTCCTATTTTAACGCAAAGAGAGAGGGGGAGGGAGAGAGAAGGAGAGAGAGAGAGAGAGAGAGAGAGAGAGAGAGAGAGAGGAGAGAGAGAGAGTTTTTATCTGGAAGGAAAAGCACGGCTGGAGTTGCGAATACACATTGGCACCCACACCGCTCCTAGACACCCCAGACCACTCCAAATACTGTACTGAGAGTCTTCCAAGCTAGGAAAAGCTGTGGCCAGAAAAGAATACCTATATCCCCGAGAAGACTGCAGTATCCCAGGGGTGGCCCCACCCATAATGGGCTGGGCCTTCCCCCACCAATCACTAAATAAGAAATTGCCCTGAAGGTTTGCTTACAATTAGACGTATCTCCTCCTCCTCCTTCTCCTCCTCCTCCTCCTCCTCCTCCTCCTCCTCCTCCTCCTCCTCTCTCTCTCTTGCTCTTTCTCTTCTCTCCTTCTCTCCCTCTCTCTCCTCTCCTCTCTCTCTTATCTCTCTCTCTTGCTCTCTCCTTTCTCCTCTCCTCTCATCTCTTTCTTCTCTTTCTTGCTCTCTATCCTCTCCTCTCATATCTTTCTCTCTTCTCTCCTCTCCCTTTCTCCCTTTCTCCCTTTCTCCCTTTCTCCCTTTCTCCCTTTCTCCCTTTCTCCCTTTCTCCCTTTCTCCCTTTCTCCCTTTCTCCCTTTCTCCCTTTCTCCCTCTCTCTCTCTCTCTCTCTCTCTCTCTCCCTCTCTCCCCCGTCTCTCTCTCTCTCTCTCTCTCTTTTTCTCCCCACCACCTATCCATGGAACTTCATGTACATAAAATAGACCATCAAGTAAAAATTAAGAGTACAAATAACACGTCCCTCACCATCTGCCAGGCGTCAGGGAAGGCGCTCCTGGCTTCTCGCATGCAGATTGATAAGGCACCAACACAGGCAGATTTGAGAGCTAAGTGACAATCTCCTTCAGGGAAGAAAGGAGGTCTGCTTCTTACTTAAAGATAGTTTGCCTTCCAGCTGCCATTTGGGAAAAAAAAGTACATTTTTCTTTTCTTTCATTGTCCAGGCGTTTGTAGAAGTGTACAGTCTCAAATACTATGATTGGGTTCGAGTACTATAAAGGGGCCTCTGGAGACTGAGTCTGCCTTTCATGTCCTGGCACTAATATTCAGAAATTATTCTCCTGTTCTTTTCTAAAATTGAGGTGGGCAGGAGTGGGGGAAGGGATTGATTGATTCTTGATTCTTAACTATTTTGGTGTCTAAATTATCATGATTTCTAACCCTAAGGACAGAATGTCTGTAAGAAAAAAAGTATAGAATTGATTCTAGTTTGCTAAACTAGACAGAAGCCCTAGGATTAAAAAACTGAACTGTTGCGACACTTAGATTCAGTCAGTTATCCTGGGTACCGGTGTGCAGCAAATGGGTTTGCAAATATTAGAAAATCATAAGCCACTGGGCCAAGTAAATTCACTTGCAGTGAGCTCAGTTGGGCTTTCTCCATACATAGTATTCAAGTCACATACAAATCCAACGTGCAGGCTGGAGAGATGGCTCAGCAGTTAAGAGTGCCAACTGATCTTCAGAAGGTTGTGAGTTCAAATCCCAGCAACCATATGGTGGCTCACAACCTTCTGTAATGAAATCTGATGCCCTCTCTGGTGTGTCTGAAGGTAGTTACAATATACTCACATATAATAAATAAATAAATCTTTAAAATAAATAAATCCAACGTGCATGTCACCTCTCCAAGAAATGTGTTTCTATGCCTTGCCCTCCAAGAAGGCACTGTGGGCTCATTGGAAATTTAAACAGCCTTTAATTGTGCAGATGGTGCCTGGATTCATGGCTCCTACGGGAGTAAAATGAAAACGAGGCTCACTGTAAACTGGTGTCTGTCCAGATCCAGCCTGTTTGGAAATGGAAGCCCCCTCCAGAGGAAACCCAGCTGCTGAGCCACACACAGCCCACATGCTAGAACTTGAACTTTTAAATTTGGGTTTCTTTTTTGTTCATTCGTTCATTCGTTGGTGGCTACATTCACCCCACAGTGCGCTTGAGCAGGTGAGAGAACAGCTTCATGGGGGTCAGTTGCCTCTAATGCTTGAGTCCAGAGGATCAAATTTAATCCAGGACTTGTTGGCAAGTTCCTCTGAGCCACCTTGCCAGCCCTTGAAAGACAAATGTTAATAGACGGCGTCTTAGTTGGGGAACCTTGCTATTGCTGTTATGAAATACCACAACCAAAACCACCTTGGGGGATGAAAATGTTTATTTGGCTTATACTTCCACATCATTGTTTATCATTGAAGGAAGTCACTGAAGGAAGTCACTGAAGGACAGGAACCTGGAGACAGGAGCTGATGCAGGGGCCATGGAGGGGGGCTGCTTAATGACACACTCCTCATGGCTTTCTCAGCCTGTTTTCTAATAGAACACCAGCCCAGGAGGATCTTCACCCGCAATGGGCTGGGCCATCCCCCCATAAATCACTAAGTAAGATAATGCCCTACAGGCTTACATAAAATCTTATCTTGCGGAGGCAAAGCAACCAAGGTTTCCTCCCCTTAGACTTCTATCAAGTTGACATAAAACTTGCCAGCACAACTGACCCCTTGTCAGCTTGACACACAAACTCATCACTATGAAGCCACACCCCTCCTTTCTTCTTCATCTTCAAAATCACAAGTTAATACCATAAGATAAAGCATTTTACAAAATTGAAAAACCCCCATGGCCTTACAAATACAAACTTTAAAAATTCTGTCTCTTTAAAAAAAAAAAATCCAAAGGCTCCTTTGAATTTTTAAAATTGAAACTCCCTCAACGGTGGGCTCCTATAAAATCAAGAATCAGCTGAACATTTTCTTACTTTAAGAGAAAAGAACCAGGGTACACTTACAGTCTGTTCAAAGCAAAACCAACTCCAAGCATGTAAATAACTCCATGCCCAATGTCTGGCATTCACTCACCGTCTTCTGGGCTCCTCCAAAGAGCTTGACTCACTTCTCCAGCTCCGCCCTCAGCAGCACACGCAGTTACCTCTCCTAAGCTCCATCAGGCTGCTGCTGTTCTTGGGGATCATCCCACGGTACTAGCGCCTCCAGAATGCTGGTGTTGTCTGATGCAAACGGGTTGCACTTTCACCAGTAGCCTCTCCTGGGCTCTCTTCAGAGATCCCACAGTCCTGCCACACAGTGCCAAGCCTCGGCTTCTTTCCATGTCCCACTCATACTTTCAAAACCCAGTACCACCTGGGTGACTCTGAAACCACCAAGTTCAGGTGCCAACATGAGGTGCAACCTGAGCCACTCCCAAAACATAGCTTCTGTGTGCTGGCCCTGAGGAAACACTTCCAAAGGAAAGGTTTTACTTTAGTGGTTCTGGTCTCTTGTTAATCACAGCCAATTCTTCAGTCCCAGCTGACCAGACACCATAGATTCTTCACACAAATGGCCCAGAAGAGCTTTTGCTTCCTTCTGAAAGTTTATAAGCCAGGCCTCCATCTTCTGTGCTGCTCTCAACATTTTTATCTTCCAAGCTCTTACAGAATAGCCCACTGAGGTCTCAACAACACTCGATGGCTTTTCTGCCTCAAAGTCCCGAAGTCCTTCCACAGTCCTCCCTAAAACAGCATGGTCAAGTTTGTCCCAGGAATCTCCCATGATCCTGGTACCATGACTTAGGTCTATCTTAGGGTTCCTATTGCTGTGATGAAACAAACAACCTAGGGAGGAAAAGGTTTGCTTGGCTTGTGTTGAACATCCATATTCATCATTAAAGGACTTCAGGGCAGAAACTCAAAATAGGGAAGGAACCTGGAGGCAGGAGCTGATGCCAAGGCCATGGAGTGGTCACCACTGACTTGCTCAACCTGTTTTTGTGTAGTTCCCTGTACCACCAAGCCAGGGATGACCCCATCCACAATGGGCTAGGCCCTTACCCATCAACCACCAATAAAGCAATACCCCACAGACGTGTCTACAGCTGGATCTTATGGAGTCATTTTCTCAGTTGAGGCTCCCTCCTCTTCGATGGTAGCTCGTGTCAAGTTAACACAAAACTAGTCAGCACAAAAGGGTTGCGTGCCTTTCCTCTATGTTGAGGGTTGGTCTTGTGCTTGTATTAAGTTTCTGACTTCTGTTCACAGAGATCTGGTTATTATCATGATTATTAAACCATCTCTTGTGTCTGCCTCATGTAAAGAATGCCTCCCAATTATTTCTGACTGGTTAATAAAGAGCTTATCAGCCTATAGTTAGGCAGAGGAGATAGGAAGGCTGGACTTCCAATCCCGGCCACTGTTCCCAGGAGAGAAAAAGAAGAGCAGAATCATGAGGAAAGGAGGTAGAGAGACCACGAGGAAGGACCATGAGGCAGAGGGTCCAAGAGGAGCCAAGAGATTTGCCACGAGCAAAGCAAGCCAGGAAAAGACTCAGACTGACCTCACAGCTGGGAAAAAGATGGTTTAGAGAGTTAAAATTGATGAATATTTGTCATAGTGCTTAAAGCTCATTAATAAACTTAATAAATCCTTGGGTCAATTATTTGGGAGCTACAATGGGAACAGATAAGGCTCATGCTTAAATTACAGTCTAGAACACTGACTGTGAACACTGATTTTATTCTATTAAGCAGTCTTAATGTAAGAAACTCTGCAGGTAACATTCATGTTACAAACACATTACAGCCCATGCTAGGTTACTAAACCCAGCCTATGAGAACCGTCCATTCTTCTGATTGTCTGGCACAAAGATTAATTAGGCTATTGATTTGTTCAGCATAGCACTATCTATATAGTACAAGTTAGACTGTTAATTCCCTATAGGCAAATATTATTCCCTCTCCACAGTCTGCACGCTATTTCTTGTTGATGATGGAGATATCTTTAGTATTTTACTAAGTACTCCCATCAGAGAGTATTTTAAATTTTAATTTAATTTTGTAATTTAATGTGTATGAGTGTTCTGTCTGTATATTTGTACGGGCACACATGAAGGAATTCCTGGCTCCCACAGGGGCCAGGAGAAGGTTTCAAATTCCCTGGAACTGGAGTTGCAGATGTTTGTGAGCTACCATGTGACTGCTGGGAAAGAAATCCAGGTATTTTGCAAGAGCAGAAAGCACTCTTAACCACTCAGCTATCACTGCACCTTACCCTCTAAAAATTTCAAAAGAGAAGCCAAGAATTGTGTATTTTCAGCACTTGGGAAGGGGACACAGAAGAATCAGAACTTCTGAAAGGACAACCTAAACCGCATTTGTCTCCATGTAAGGACCAGGCCTGATTTGGAAAAGAAAGCCATAAGACACCAGCTCCAGGAACAGACCATAAAATCCAGAAACAAGGTCATAAAACCCCCTCCCAAAGAACAGCCTGGGGATAATCACAAGAATGGGGAGATATCTCAGAATGGACCATCTGTGCTGGGCAGCCCTATCTCATCCCAGAGTTAAACGTTCATGACACAGGAATGCAGACCTCTGACCACCTGGCACAAGCCCATCAGACGCTGACCCCTGTGTTCTCCCCAGCACCCACCCATGACATTTTAGATTAGCTAACCCATTCTCTAAGTATAGAAGAGCCAATGGTAGCTTATCAAAGTTATACTAATGTCACTGCTTTGGCCCCTACCAGTAACATAAAAGATTACCTAATCCTTCTAGAGAGCTCCCCTGGCCTCCATGCCTTTGTCTAGCATTGCTGTTTTGTAAAATAGTTCATCTCCACACTCCAGTCGTTTCTGCAGAACGAATGTTGTCTTTGTTTATAATACTATCTGAGTCTGGGGTCTTCCCTCAGTAATTTGGGGACCCTGAGAGTTCAAGGTCTTCCTCAATGGCACTGTAAGTTTGAGGTTGACCTATATATACCATGACCCTGTCTCAAAAAGTAAAAGGTTTAAAACTTTTCTATGGTATGTCAGTAGAGTCACAGAAGACTCGGCTCTCTTTTACTTTTTTTTTTTTTTTTTTTTTTTGGTTATTTTGAGACAGGGTTTCTCTGTATAGCCCTGGCTGTCCTGGAACTCACTCTGTAGACCAGGTTGGCCTCAAACTCAGAAATCCACCTGCCTCTGCCTCCCAAGTGCTGGGATTAATGAATATTAGTAGAAAAACCATCAAACCCAAACAGCAAAATGGGTCTCAGATTCAGCCGTAAAGGCAAGAGAATATTCATGGCATAATCTCTAATGGCTTCCAACTGCCTACCGTTCCTGTTTAAAAAAAAAANCAGTCAGCTCTACAACCCCAGTCAGCTCTACAACCCCAGTCAGCTCTACAACCCCAGTCAGCTCTACAACCCCAGTCAGCTCTACAACCCCAGTCAGCTCTACAACCCCAGTCAGCTCTACAACCCCAGTCAGCTCTACAACCCCAGTCAGCTCTACAACCCCAGTCTGCTCTACAACCCCAGTCTGCTCTACAACCCCAGTCAGCTCTACAACCCCCTAGCCTGTTCTACAACCCCTCAGTCTGTTTGTTCTACAACCCCCTAGTCTATTCTATAACCTCAGAACATGTGTGGCTTCCTTTTCTATCTGTGTTACTTTTTTAAAAAATGAATTCACGTGGTAGGTGCACATGTGGATGGTAGAGGACAGCATGTGGGTGTTGGTTCCTCCTTCCACTGTGTGTGTATTCCAAGTTTTGAACTCAGACCCTCAAGTCTGAGGCAATGCCTTTGCTCACTGGGCTACCTCACAGTCCCCAAACCCGCAGCTTCTAACTTTAGTTGTTTCCATTCAGAGAAGTCCAGAAGGTCCCCACACCCTCAGTTACCCCATTTTTCTGAGCATCCCAGACAACTACACGGATTTAAGCACAGGCTGCCATGCAAGGATGTCTAGAAACCGTGTTCATTGTTTTCTTTCTTTTCAGCACCTCCTGACCTTTCCCCTAGTGGGCAGAAATATTCACTTTGTCGCAGAAGAATTCCTGTTGTTATGACTGGCGGGCAGGGAGAAAGAAGAAAGTTTTGTTTTGTTTTGTTTCTTTCACAATGTTTATTTCCAAGCAGGTTCCAAAGAAAAGGCAGCTGGGGAGTTTAGGCTAAGACAAAGATCGGCAGGCAGGGAGTTGTGCCTCGGTCTAGCTGGCTCCTGTCAGGAGCAGGAGTCTACACCTTTTCTCTCCTCGCATCTGCACAGGGAGGCACTCCAGTGGCAGGTCACCATATATCTGCACAGATGACTTTCCCCCACTGGAAAACTCTGAGCCCATCAATACTGTTCCTTTTTCCATAGTCATAGATGTTTCCAGAGCCTGCTTTCCACCTCTGGAAAGGGAAGGCTGGTCTTTGACCCTTTGAGGGTAGCAAGAATGAAGAAATCTAGCAGTAGGGGGAAAATGGAGTCCTGTGGGAAAGGAAGATGTTAATGCCTAGCCTGGCAAATAGTATATCCAAATGACAACCAAAAAGATTGAATTCCAGGTTTAGTGAGAAACCTTGTCTTGAGAGAGAGAGAGAGAGAGAGAGAGAGAGAGAGAGAGCACAATTGAAGACAACTTTAGTGTGTGGATTGGTGGATTGCTGCCCTCGACACAAATATGAACCGGGTGGGGCACACATGTGCACATATGAGCACCCCAATAGAAAAACGGAGATGAGAGGACACACCAGAAAGAAACACACGTACCTTAATAAATACTCAAAGATTCTGCAAAGATGCTTGCTAAGTGGATTGGGATCCAGGGGTACCACAGAGGATCCTGTGGCAGGACAGGGCTGTGTACCTATTAACCATTCCCTCATTTGACCTTTACAATGACTCATTGGAATCTCTGGGCATGGCGTGGATGAGGGAGCATTTGGGTGTTTCTGACCTTGACCAGTAAGCTATACTATCTCACGACCCCACATGCTTAAGAGAGAACAAACAAGAGACATATCCTTGAATATCCTATTGCCCCAACTATAGCTGCCCTGGCATATTCTATTTTGAAGAACTAGGAGAGCTACATTTTTCCAACCAGACCTTGAAAATCTTGAAAAAGCTAGGTTTATTTCCCCTATTCTGTGTGCTAAAATAAATTTTAAAAGAAAGAAAGAAAGAAAGAAAGAGAGAGAGAGAGAGAGAGAGAGAGAAAGAAAGAAAGAAAGAAAGAAAGAAAGAAAGAAAGAAAGAAATCTATGAAAAGGGGTGGTTTAAGACTATGTTCCTGAAGTTGGCTAATATGCTTATTTAATGCATATTTATGCATGGTGAATTCTCCTTGGCCAATCAAATAAAAACTTGAGACTTAGGAATGATCCCTTGAGGAACCGTCAACAGCCTTGCTTGGAACTTAACTCCCTTTGAGGACATAAGGGTGACATTAGTTACTTTTTCACTCAGTACCGCAACAAGATGAATGACTGACAGATGCCCCTTACGGGAGGAACGATTTCTTTTGGCTCGGTTTCTGGGCATTTCAATCCATCACAACCCGGAAGGCACGGTAGGGTGGCTCTCTCTGAGGCAAGCGGAACATGGAGAAAGTCCTGTTCACGGGTGTCCAGGAGGAAGATGGCAGAACCGGAATCACTGGCTGGGCGGAACCTTCAAAGGCCACTCCCACAGCAGATGTGACCTGCCTCTACCACCCAAGCCCCACCTCCTAACAGCTGCACTCCCTCTCCAAATACCATTGCTGCCTGGGAACATGCTTTCAAAACAAGAGCCTGTACAGGCTTTTCAAATTCAAACCCTAACAGGAGACCCATACCTTATCCTTATAGGGAATTGACCTCTTCTCCTTCCTCGGGGAACCCCAAGAAATCCTGAGGTGCAGTTGGCTTGTGAAGAGATTTAAGAAGGAACAGTTAGACCCTTTATTGGCGATCAAGTCCTCCCCTATCCAGGGGCAGTTGCTGGACAATTCCCTTTCCATACTGTTATGACTGGTTTTAATGATCATCAACTCGACAGGCTCTAAAACCGCCACGGAGACTAGCCTCTAGGCATGCTTGTGAGGGATTCTCTAGACCAGGTTAAGTGAGGAGGGAAGACCCACCCTAAAAGTGTGCGGCATCATTCTCTTAGCTGGAGTATTGGACTGAATAAAAAAGGGAAAGCCAGCTGAGCAGGAGCCATCTTGCCCTTTGTCCCCTAGCTGCAGACACAATACTGGCAGCTTCGCGGCCATGATTGACTGCCCCCAACATACTGTGGGGTTAGACAAGCCCTTTCTTCCTCACGAGCCTTTGGTCAACGGTTTTTTTCATCACAGCAACGAAAAAAATCACTAAGATAACAGACCATAAACAAGGAGAGAAGTTCTCCTATGACCCCTTAAGACAATACAGTTGACCTCTCATTTCAATACAGCTAATGTAACGCAATGATCTAAGCAAATTGACAGGGTCTCAAGGTTAGTCTGATTTTAGGAAGCTCGGGGTATTTTCAAATTAGGACCTCCAATTCACGTTTCCCTGGGCCTGTAAAGCAACAGATTTCTGCACCATTTAAAAGGGAAAAAAAAGTTACTGTGCGCTGCCAACAGCTGGCTGCCAACCCCAAGCATTGGGTAAGCTGGAGTGGTTCCAGATTTTGCATACGGAGTTCATTTTGGGTTAGTCAAAAAAAAAAGCTGGGGGTGGGGGGGAGTTGGCCCAGATCCTGTTGCACAAATTCGGGAACAAGGAGTTGTAATTCTCTTTAGAAATCGCTGGAAGGTGGCTCTCAGGTCTATTGGCCAAAGCACAGTTTGATGTCCATTTGTTTCCCTGTTAGACGCAAGAGGCACAGAAGTGCCATACACGTACATCCAGGATTCGCCTCTGACAGGCCACCAGCTGGTGCAGCTGTGGAACTCCATGAGGCTAATTCCCTCTCTCTCTAACTTTTTTATAAAGATCTATTGTTTCTGCAGAGTCAATTACTAAGCTGCTTTTTCTTCCATCTCATAAATCTTATTCTTCTTAGCCCGAGGCTACATTTACCGTAAAAGGATTCACTTATTCTGTAAGAATGAAAAGCTCTTACGTCCGTAAGATGTAAACTTCCTGTTTCGAAATGGTAATCTCCGTTTCCTAGTTTCAGAGTGGCGCGTAAATTAATGTCGTCGTCGTCGTCGTCGTCGTCGTCGTCGTCGTCGTCGTCGTCGTCATCGTCGTTGTTGTTGCTGTTGCTAAGACAATGCAGAAAGATGTAAAGAACATAAAACTTTAACCAAAATCTCACTCCTAGAGAAAACTAAGGACCACTAATATTTAAATCTATGTGTTTTCAGACTTTTAAAATTTATCTTAGAAAAGTTATCTAAATTGTTTAGCAATCTAATTTTTTTCTGAGTATAAAATTGGATATCTTCCCATAGAATATTATTTTTCAGCATCAGTGTTTTTGAAAAGTGAAGAGATAGAATTAATCATGTACTGGATTAGCTATACTACTATGTATTGTCTACTACAAATAATTTTTAAATGAATCTCTGTTGTATACTTGTCAAGTTACCTCTTGACAAGTATTAATCATCTTGTGTGCATTTGTTGGGGGTGGGGGTTATGCATGTATAATATTTATGTGTGCAAGTTCAAGCATTCACCTACCATGGTATATGGTGGAGGTCTAAGGACAACTTTAGGTATCAACCCTCACCTTTCACTTTGTTTAAGACGTGGTCTCTTGTCTGTCATGGCGTACCCCAGGCTAACTGGTCCCCGGGCACCTGGGCCTGTTCCACTTCCTGTTTCACCCTACAAGTGTTGGGATTGCAGGGACACACTGCCACATCTGCCTGCAGCGGAGTTCTGCGGACCTAAAGTCAGGTCTTCAGGCTTGCCATGCAGGTGTTCCTCCAGGGAGCCCCTCCCCAGGGCCGTCCCCAAGATAAATTTCTATGCTCACACCTTGCTCGATGAAATCATATCCGTGCTCTCAAAACCTTCCTTGACCACAACCAGAAAAACTGTTTGTTTACAGACTTCCTAACTTTGTCCAAGAGCATGGTCCCTTGCTGTTCTTGTAAAAACAACTTCCCTTTTTTTGTTTGTTTGTTTGTTTGTGTCCACTTGAAAGCCAAAATATTGTTCCATTTCTTCTGGTTACTGACAAGGTTGAACATATTTTCAAACTGTGTGTGTGTGTGTGTGTGTGTGTGTGTGTGTGTGTGTGTGTGTGTGTTCTTTTTGGTGTATTGTTTCTGACCTCCATTTTTCAATGGGGGGATACTTGTATTTTTCTCCAGATCTCACCACACACAAAGACAAAGATTGTGTCTCAGGGAACTTTACTGCCCCATGAGACATTAATAGGCATGCTGAGAGAGAATGAGTTCCATGGTCAGATTTAACACATCATTTCCTAAACTTAATTGACCATCAAAACTGTTTTTTATCACAGAACACCCATTAGCATTTTTCAGCACGCTGGTGTTCTGAGCAGTAACATTTGAGAAAATGTGGGTACTAATATTTTATGGGTTACATGTGTGAACCGTTCTTCTCATTTCTCTTCTTTTCCACCTGATGTTTCTTCATCGAGTTTTCATTTTTGTCTCTGAAGCTCTTGAGCATTTCCCTTGCAGCACAGCATTGTAGGAGTAGGGGCCCTGGGCTCACATTTATTTGCTTTGGGTCCTGGTACTGCCATTGGCTGGGACTTTTGGAAAATTAACCTTTTTCTTCCTCTGTGTCATCCTCCAGAAGATGGGAGGGAGAGTTGTGGTTGACAGTTTGTCACACGATTGGTCGTGCTGAAGGTGATGGCCAGTCACCCTCTGGATGATATAGAAAGTCTCTGTTCCTGCTCACATTTTTTTGTTGTTGTTGATTCTGATCTTGGTTATGAAATAAAGACTTTATGTTTCTTCTCTGGTGCTTAGCTAAAAATTTTCAACATTGCCTATTGATTGATATTATATTATATTATATTATATTTTTCTAGATTAATTTGTTTTGTCAGTCTGTCCAGAAACCAAGATGCCTTCATTCTTACTCATTTTTATTTACCTGAATCATAGCTGACTTGACTCTTGTGATCGCTCCCGCCCCTAAGTCATTTGGTTGGGCTAAGGAACCCAGAGTGGTAGCCAGGGTCCTTGCTGAAGCAAATGGCAAATAGCAGTCCTGCAGACCTTGATGTTACCCTTTGTGCTCTCTTCAAACCCACATGCTAGTGAGGCTTATGTTTCAGGGCTAGCCTGAGGAGCCACTCAAGGATATTAGAACCTATTGTCATTACTGTGTCAGAAAAAAAATTACTGTCTACCAACTCCACGTGCCCAGGAGTCAGTTTCCTTGTGGAAACCTTGCCAAAGGTTGAAATTATTCCAGGAAACTCTTGGTCAGGATGGAGAGTGAGAATCGAAGGTTCTGGAGGTCACCTTCTAGTCATGGCCTGATGTACCTCTGAGAGGCAGGGGCTAGGAATGGATGAGAGAAGGCTGGGGGCAAACACTGGGTGAAAGTGTCTGAGGTCTTGACTGGCGCCCAGGTCAGTGCCGTTCCACAGCAGGGGCGACTGGTCAGGGTGCTGATGCTAGTCTTTCAAAGCCAACAGTCCTTGGCTAGTGCCGCTCCACTCTCTCCCAGACACGGAGGAAGAAAGAATGGCTTCTCGTCTTACAGTGACTCTAAAAGCTTTGCTATAGAAAGCCATAGGAAAATATGATGCAGAGGGAAACAAAAATAAAATCTACGTAAAGCGAGACACGAGCGGTTTCTGCAGAGGGCTCGGAGGTAAGAGACGGCCTTCTTATTTCCTTCCATTAATAAAGCTAAACAGGAAACGAACAGAGGAAATCCAGGAAGTCAGAGGCCCCAGTGGAATGCAGATGGCCAGGCTAGAGGAGCGTTCAACTACTCAGACCGGCAGGCTCTGGGCACATAGAGCATGAGTCCAAGAAACCCGATGGACGACTTACCAGTCTAGAAGTGGGCGGGAGATCTGGAGAGCAATTTCCAGAGAAAGACACCGACAATCCAATAGCACGCTGTTGCTTTTGAAGTAAAGGGAATAGCTCCATGTCTGTGGTTAGAAAGAGAACGCCTCTTGGGTATGTCTGATAAAAGCCACATGGAGAAGGCTGAGGGAAAGTGAGCTGGTGAGATTTCTACATTGCCTTCAGCCTTCTGGGGGCGTGCTTACGCCTGAGAAAAACCTCTAACTACAGCCCCTAACATAGCCAGCTATCTCTCAGTATCCCTGAGAGATGGCATCCGACATCACTCCTACACCCCTAAATTAGCGGTTGTTTAGGCATCTTATGTAATAAGATGACAAAGTGCTCGTATTTAACGTAAGCACATCCTCCTGTATAAATTTAGTCATCCCAGGGGATTACTTAAAATACAAATGTAATGTGAACTCTACATAAATAGTAACCGTACTGTCATGTTTAGAGTCTAATTTTAAAAAAATCTGTATGTGCTCACAAGCACTCTTTTTTCCTGAATGTTTTACCTGCAAGGTGGTTGACCCTGCAGATGTCTGGCTGCAACTAGAAAGGCCTTGATGGAAGCAGGCATCAAAAGGGAACAGAAGGTTCTGGGTAAAGAGACCTAAAAAAAAAAAAACTCAGCAACCAGCTGAGTCACGATTTCAGATCCCATGGCTTTGTGGTCTCCCAGTAGGTCTTAGATTTTTGAGGGGAAAAATGAGGGGATTCGTGGGAGTTGGGGCAGAAGAAGAAGGAAAGCCAAACCCAGATTTGCGAGAGAGTTCTGTGTTCCACACAAGCTACTCCCCGTGGTTACTGGAGCAGGCTTGCACATCTGGGTTTCAGAATGTCGAACTTGGGCAGAAAGTCACTTGCTGCCCCCTGGCCACTCTCCAGATTGGGAAGTTCATTTCTGAAGAGATGCTGAGGAGAGTCCCATCCCAAGCCAGAAGTCAAGGGCCTGGGATTCATGAATAGCAGACATGATGTTTCATAGGTTGGAAATAGATTCATAACACCACCTAGAAAAGTCTCAATGGATCTTCACTCTCAGGGTCAGGGTCTACACAAGACAGGTCACCTCCCATCTCTTAGTGTAGGTACCGTGAAGAAGGAATATTCAGATGACATTCATATGCCAGACATGATGGTTTTCTAAACAAACATGGAAGGAGACCTGAACCGGAATCAGATGTTCAGAATACCCAACCCTTCTCACCAGAGACAGCACTTTTCAAAAGGCCAATATGAAGGAATGAAGAAAGAACAGCATTTCCAGATCTACCAGGAACACTAAGGAGATGGTTTTGCTGTCCAGCAGGATCTCTGTTTTAGATCATAGCTGCAAGGAGTCCTGGGAGACTCTGATACTATGTAGGATCCGGTAGAAAGGATGATTGCCGATGGATACAAAATACTACAGTCTTAACGTCTTGAGATATCTAAGTAGCCACGAGACCATTACGGCATGTGAACTCGATCCTCTGCATTTAGAACTTCCTGGCTTTGCCATTGCTAATAGCAGATACAGGCTCAACTTGTTGTGTGGTAGGGTAATTATAGGTCAGGACTAGAACAGTCCTACTATATATCTTAGCCATTTCCCACATATCTTAGAGGATCGGAGAGCCATGGATATAACACTAGGATGAGATTCTCCTGTGACTGGAATATCAGGCTACAGTCAAGAAGCACAAAAATCAGAAAAGGCATCTCATGAACATCAGAGCATCCACGCCCCTCCCCCCACCCGCCATTCATTTGTACCCTTTGAAGACCAGAAAGATCTGGAAGCTTGAGCTCGGGGCAGATCTGTCCAGCCTTCCATGTAAGCACACTAACAATTCTTGCCCTGTGGCTTCATGGCTATGCTGTATCAGGAAGCCTCATCTGACAAGGGCTTGGAATACATGATATCCAATAATCAGTTTACAGGTCAGAGAGGTAGTGTCAAGTCAGGCAAGAAGTCAGGAGAGCAGGTATGAATGCAAGGTGCCTGGGCAGTCTACAAAACCCGCTTCTGTCTGGGCAGGTGGCAGGTGGCTTTCAAAGATGCTTCACTTCTTTAAGGGGTTAGGGTCACGTGAGTCTCCCAGAGTCAGCAGCCATCTGGTGTTATACCGGAAAGGTTTGGACTTCCCAAGGTGGATCTGTTGAGGGTTCTCCTGCTGTGGTCCTGAGCAATGTGACCCACCAGGAGAAACACAAGGGACTCTCAGAGCACGGGATGGTGAGAGCGAGAAGCCAGAGCCACCTGCTACCCTAGACCATAGATCCATCCAAGTGAATTTGGTTCTGGCACTAAAAATGACATAAATTAGTATTTCTTCATGACATGTCATTGAAACAATGTTAGAATGTTCTCTGTGAAGTCCCCGTCCCAAGGGCAGTTAGGTTTGAGAGCTTAATAAGGCTCAGTAAGGCATCTCATGAACATCAGAGCATCCATGCCCCTCCCCCCACCTGCCATTCATTCGTACCCTTTGAAGACCAGAAAAATCTGGAAGCTTGAGCTGGGGGTGGATATGCCCAGCTTTCCATGTAAGCACACTAACAATTCTTGCCCTGTGGCTTCATGACTATGATGTATCAGGAAGATGTTGGGAACTAGCTAAAACCTCATCTGAGAAGGGCGACATGATATGTGTGATTGTCACCTGGCACCACCTAGGAATGCTTACGTATTTGACAGAACTCTGTAGAAGCCTTCTACTTATGACCCCACACCAGCAGCGCTGGTGAGATTTCAAACAATAACCCCTAAATATGGTGGTTCTCAAAAGTGAAACCTTGTTACCTACATTACCGTCCTTACCTAAGAGAGCTGCCCCTAGCCTGACCCAGGTCTCCCTGGAGCCCTGGATACCTCAGCTGCTTTCAGAAAAAAATCTCCAGTTTTACCACCTCCCATGTCGCTGATAAGCTAACGCCCCGTGAGCTCTCACTGCGCAGGCTCCTTCTCGTGTTTAGTAAGTTTGGCCCCCAAAAAACAGTTCCAAGACTTCCTGGAAGGATGTTGTAACCCATGGTTCTGTCTTTTTAAAATTCTTCGGTTTTTCATATTTTCCTTTTGAATCCAGCTAATCTGGGTCTCCTCTGGCTTCCACAGCCTCTCTTGCCTGAGGGTTTCAAAGCTTCACACTGAACCCTTAATTACTCCTCTCTCCCTTCCTTCCCCTTGTCCTGGGAAAGAGGTCGTGGTAAGGAACAGGCAGCTCCTTGGCTGGTGTAAAGCCTGCCTAATCTACTACAACCTATTAGTCTTAACACTGGCTTTCAATTACAATCACCCAGAGAACTTTGAAAAGTACCAAATGCCTAGGGGTTTTTTTTTTCCCCTCCCAGCAATTAAATCAAGAACTCTTACGGGGGAAGGCCCAAGGCTGATATATTTTTAACTCTGCTGATGGCAAGGGTTCCAATGGATGTCCACCACTGGAAGGCATACTGTGAGAGCCACAGTTACCCAGGAGCCACCGGAGCAGTCAAATGTCAGCTCACGTGGTGAGATCATTGAAGAATACACAAGATTATCCAACCCTGTTACTCAAGTTCACCCACTCATGGCTTCTTGCCTTCTTGGCCTCTCCCCAGTCTGAGGTAGAGCCTTCCTTATCAAAGCGACTCCTGAGATTCTCGGGTTGTCCTCTGCCCCTGTCGTGAGCTCCCCCACATCTCTTAGGTGTCAGCACTTGAGTTACTATCATTCATTCAGAAAACAGAACTTTGCTTCTAACTTTGAGTTAATCGTTTCCCGTTTTCCCAAGGTGATTCAGAAACCCAGAGCTCACTGACAGAGTGTGGGCAGCTGTGTGGGCCTGCGGAACTACCTCCCGGCTCCAAAACACTGCAGGGCATGCTTAGAAAGGCAGCTGGGGAAGGCAGTAAGGAGACTCAGATTTTATCCAATCATGAGAGAAATGCAAGAGGCCCGTTTCCGAAAACCACCATTTGATTGGCTGAGGATCTGAGTAGTGCTCAAACTCACCACTGCCGGCAGTTCTAGCCGTTCAAGCCTTGTTTGTCAGTCGCCTGCTGGGAAATCGCACGCTCGTTTTTTTTTCGAAGCAGTGGGTTGGAGCGTGTTGTTGCATGTGGGAACCACAGCAGCGGCCATACCGGGGATAAGAAGGACGGCTACACAAAGAACCCACGCAACTTTCCTGTCTCCTGGCCAACTGAGGCAGCACATCAGAAGAAGGACCAAGTGGAAACCTCCACCTTCTAGGAATTGTCACCTTCTGGGATTGTTCGTACCCTTGCCAGTCAGCATAAACTCACTCATTCATTCATTCATTCATTCACTCATTCATTCACTCTCCACTTACTCAATAGACATTTTCTTGAACATCAACTAGGTGGCAGGTGCTGTGCTACCAATCAGGGCTAGACTGATGCCTAAAGAAGCATCAACCCCCAAGATCTACAGTCAGCTGTCAATCACACACACACACACACACACACACACACACACACACACACACATAACAACCTTCCCAAAAGATCCTGTCCCTCCCTGCTTCGTCTTTCTCCTGTCTCTTTGGCCAAACTCTCATCAGTCCTTTAGAACTTGTTACTTCATCCAAAAACCTCTCTTGATGTATCCAGTGGGCATTGGATGCCTTTCAGTGCTACAAGCTCATTGTAGGAGTTCATGTAGCTACTTGGTTTTCAGCAGCCTCTGGCTGGCCAGTGACCTAAGAACAACAGTCTCTTCATGTCCATTTCCGGTGACCACATTACTCCCAGGATGCTACAGGGACTCAATGAGACACGTCCAACCCGAGACCCACAGGCCTCAGGCAACCACCCTTGACCTTGGCAAGTAACGAGGCAGTCCGGTACAAAGCGACAAACATGAAACATTGTGTTCTGTCATCGGATTGTCTGATTCTCTCTGGTGGACTCCGTGGATGAGAACATCAACTTCCCACAGCCAAGCTGTTGGCTGCACCCGCTTGAACGGACGACCGAGCAAAGGACAGCACTATTCAGAGTCCTTAGGAATAGGGAAGACACCCAAAGGCTCCACCTGGGAGATATGACTGCCAATCCAAATCCCAGCTGGAAAGCCTGAGTCATCCAGGCCTAGGATGGTTGGAGGGCAGAGAGACGTTGCGAGCAGAAGGCATGAGGAAGAAGATAAAAGCCAGAGGGGGTCAGGTCAATGCCAGAGGACTGCCGGGCAGACTGTATTGGTAGAGCAAAGCATGATGAAATGAATGAGGGTCACACAAGCAACAACGGCTGGATGGGAAGGGGCAGGTCCTCAGTCTTCCCTTGGACCCATCCAAATAAAACCCGCAGGAGGCTCTAGATCAGGTCTCCTCAGAACTCGTGCTTCTAACGTGCGAAAGCGACACTGGACTGCTGTGTCCAGTCCGCAGGCTGAATACTCTCCCATGAATCATTGCCCAGTTCTGCAAGATCCTACATGGAGTCTCCTCCACTGGAAAGCTTTCAGACAATCGTGTGCATGTGTGTGTGTGTGTGCGTGTGTGTGTGTGTGTGTGTGTGTGTGTGTAAGGCAGAGGTTAACCTCTGGTGTTTTTCTCTACCACTCTCCACCCTATTTGGTGAGACAGAGGTTCACCTGGAGCTCATCATCATTCCTGGGTAAGAGTAATGGCCCAGCAAGCAGCTGCAGGGACCATCCCCACTCCCAGATCTCCAGCACTGTGTTACAGGCCCTCATGCCTGGCTTTTTAACATGTCTGATGAGGACACACATTGAGATCTCTGTGTTTGCCTATGTCTCCATGCCCCCACCCAGGTCTCTGTGTTAATGATGCTCTACCCACAAAGGTTGTCCCTTATCACAAATAGTGTGTACACTTCCCCTCCATTTGATAGGCTTATTTTTCCCCCCAAATCAGCCTGACTTCTTTCTCAAACTCTGCAATTCTGATGCCATCATGCCACCCAGCTTTTTATCTCGACATGATGTCATTTCAAATGATAATTTTAGCAGTTTCATCAGTGACCGTCAAGAAATTCAATATCCCACTCGGGCTAATCCCAGACCTAGAAAAAAGCAGCTCTGTGACCTGTCTTATTTTCTGATAGACTATCACTCGAGAGGGTTTAGTCACTGGCTAATGCGACCCACGGCTGCTCTCTGCGTTCTGTCTCTGTGCCGGGTGCTGATGATGCCTGGAAATTAAAGATGAACAAGATGTGCCTTACTCTAAAGTGATTACTGACCTGTGGAGCAAGTCCTAGGCATTGTGGAAATTGCTCGTGAGGTGGGTAGGGCCGAGACTACCCTAGATCAGGGTGTCTTGAACTGTGGTCCCTCTGCCAACAACGTCACCATGACCTGGAAACTCATCTGATAAGAGCTTCCTTGGGCTCCTCCGACAACCCTGCTGTATTTGAAGCTGTTCCTACAAAACTGATTTAGCATCCTTCCAGGGGATAGAGGAGAGAAGGAATCTTTGGGTCTATACCACACAGTCCCAGCCTCTTTCTCCTTCTCCTTCTTCCACAGAACTAGTAACATAACCAGGACACATCAATCCAGAGTGACACTCCCCAAGATAAAGTAAAACACTATCTTAGCACGTAAGGACCACACCAGACACCCTCTGCCTAGAACCATAGAGATGCTTCTCGAAGATCAGCAGCGGGTGCAGACCACACTGACTGGAACCCTTTCAGTGCGCAAGAAATCACGGAGGCTAATATTACCTTGGCCTGCACTTTTGCCCCTGCTGCCTCGGAGGAAAACAAATACTAGTATCATCTTGAGAACTCAAAGCGAAGGGACTCTGGGACCATCGCAGTGTACCGGAGTGGAAATAGGATGAGCGGAGACAATAAAATGGGGACCAGATCACGGTCTTACCTCGTGAGTCCCGTGGCCCTGTGACTACTTTAAGTAAATTAAAGCATGCTGCTTTCTTTCTGGAGTTCAAGGAAAATGGATCCTGCCCCTGGCAGACCTCTCAGAACTCCTGGCCACTGGTTTTCTTTGTTTTGGTTTGGTTTGGTGTTTTTTTTTTTTTTTTTTTTTTTTTTGGCTTCTTGCCACGTGTCATTAGTGACCTATTTTCCCTGCTGTGAGCTCAGCCATGTCGAAGGCCCCTGAATCAGCAGTTTCTCCTCCACTTTGCTGGCTCCAGGCTGGTGAAATGGACACTAGCACACTAGCGTCCCAGAGCGTGCCACCACGTATGCTCTCCCTCCTGTCCTCTGGGGAGGCGGAGAGCACGTGATCCTGATAAAGACGTAGGCTTTGACCTGAGGCTGCCTGGGAGAGCCCAGCTGTCATGCCTCCTCCAGATAAACCGCTGAACCTGGGATTATTTTAGCTGAATAAGTAATCAGAACTAAAAATAGCCTTAAACTGCTTGGGTTTTGTTTAAACCCTGCCCAGGTGGGAAAGATAAGGTTTTTTTTTTTTTAATATAATCTAATTACAAAAGCATATTTTAAAAGACTTTGTCCCAAAATGCAAAAATAATTTTACAACACGCCTATTTGGAATACAGTGCCCAGTTAATCTGGCTCTCTGAAAAAAAAAAGAAAGAAAGAAAGAAAGAAAGAAAGAAAGAAAAAAAGAAAGAGAAAATGCCGTCATTTGAATTGCATACCAAGTTGAGGTTACCAGTTGTTAAAAGCAACCAGGAATTGTGCTTAAACCTTCTAGGGATATCTTCAAACATAAATCCACGTGGGAAAATTACCCACTGCTGCTTTTAAAAGCAGCAAAAGCGAGGTTGCTGCAACACGTTCCACTAGAGGGCGCTGTCTCGGTCCGTCCTTCTCAGCCTCCGCGGCTTCCTGCTTTGTCCCTTTGTAGAGTGCTTCTAAGGGAGAAGGCTCAGTGTCCTGCAGAAGGCTGCTTCTATAACCAGGTTCTGGGGACATCAACCAGATGCTACCTATGCAGCGTCAGAAGGGCTAGTGTGAAAGATGAGAACCAAACAACCCATTAAAAACCAAAGGTAAACCGACAAACCGCATCTAGCTTGACTTTTCTGCACGGTGTCACAGGCTGTGCGTTTTGTTGCCCTCTGATGATAGAGAATGAAAAAGGGATATAAAAGTGCGGTCTTCATAGACTCTGAAGCAGCTGTGACGGCAAGCCAACAGCTGCATCTGGCAGGGCTGGGACGCGTTTATCTTCACAATTTCTTCCTCCCTCTAGAGACACAGCCCCACCCAAGCAGTGCACCTGGCGGCCCCTCTGGGACCATTTCTTCCTGCTCCGAGTCTTGTTTCTGTCTCATCTTTTCTGGCTCAGAAGTTACAATGAGCACCTACTCAAAGTCATTCAGAAAAGGTGGACCAGCTTAGCTAGGAAGCAACCTGACCCTGCTGCGTCTGGATTCTAGGGAAGCAGAACGAAGACATGAGATGCTGGATGAATCAAGTTATCCATCCGGGATCATTAAACACAGGACAGGCGACAGATCCCAGAGAAGACCTCTTCTCCTGTCTCAACACACTCCCACCCCACTGTGTGGAGCTTCTCACTCTCTGAGATTCGGTCTTCCCATCTGAAAGCATAAGATAACAAGATACCAAGCCCAGCACATCAGTTCTTATCTTGGGCACTTTCGAGAGTAGTTTTTATTATTTGTATATGTGTTTATTTGAGTGTATCTGTGTTATGAGTGTACAGGTGCCCACAGAGGACAGAAGAGGGCGCCTATACGATCCTCTTGGAGCTGGAGTTACAGGGATTATAAGCCACTAGACAGCGGCACTGGGAGGTGAACTCATCTTTCAGGCACATGAACAATAAGTTTACTCTGGCAGACACTCAAGTGGCAAGCACTTTGAGAGTTCTTGTAAAGATGTTTACTACAGAATTCAGAATGTTAACTATCCTGTATAGGAACCTTTAATTGTATAATTCATTATTGTGCGTTCATTGAAATGATGCAGAAAAAACTCAAAATAAGGCCAAGGAAAGAACTGACAGAGGGAAAAAAGATCAACACATGTCATAAACTGTCACTAAAAAGAATGCAGCGTGTGTAATACGGCATGTGTACTAACTCTAACCCTGACCCTGAAGAATCCAGAATAGGTGCTAACCAACAAACGTATTGATAAACTAGGCAAGCTGTGATCATAGAGGTTTTGATTTTATAGTTTGGGGAGATTTATTTATTTATTTATTTTTATTTTTTTCTAGAAGAAACACATTTCTTGTGGGTACTAAAAAAAAATACATAGGTCTGGACATGATGGTGCATGTGTTTAATCCCAACATTCAGATAGAGACAGGAGGATTACTATGGGTTTGAGGCCAACCACGTCTGTGTAGCTAGTTTCAGGTGAAGCATGACTTCATAATGGAGCCCTTTCTGAAGAAGAAGAGGGAGAAGGAGAAGGAGAAGGAGAAGGAGAAGGAGAAGAAGAAGGAGAAGTGGTGGAGGGAGAGGAGGAGAGGAGGAGGAAGAAGAGAAGAAAGAAAGGAAAGGAGGAAGGGGAAGAGAAGGAATGGAAAGGGAAGAATAATAAATGGAAAATATTTCAACTAAGAACTCCCAAGAAGACTGGAAGTTTGGGGACCAAAGAATCTTTGGAGGAACTCATCAGCACTTTGGAAAATGAACCTGAACCCCAAAGACCCACGTCCTTCATCTAAGGTGACTCAAGGCGGTGTGTGATTTCTGGTGAGCTCCATTTTACTCACTTATCAGTGAGAGACGCGAGTCAGAGCTGCAGCAGCTGTTGGTCTCCAGGCCACTGTATGTCAAGAGGAAGAACTCCCAAACTGATGGATTATGTCTCGAGCCAGGGAGCAGGAGGTGGGTCATCTGGCAATGGAATGAGTCTGTAAGAGAAACTTTAAAACACAAGAAGTGTGCAAACTCACGGGTTCGTTCATTCGTGAGGTGTGGACAAGGCAAGAATCTCCAATAAGAGGAAGAGTGCTGCAGCCACTGGCGAGGAAATAAACATTGTCCATTTTTAAGAATCCCAGCTGCTCCCTACAAGTCTCCCATAGACTTGATTAGTGAGCGTTCCCCACTTGGCATAGTAAGTCAAGTCAATGTGTAATAAAAATGTTGAAGGTCATAGCTTAAATTATTAAAATTCCAGCAGGTATACGGGACCTGGGTTGGGGAGTGCATGCTAATGTCCTCATTTGAATAGTTGATTTAATACTGCTGGCTGCACCCTAGATCATCTGGAGAAGGATCCGGTCTAATGAGGCCTCAGGAGCAGATTCAACTCCCACACAGGCATGTTAGCTTCCTATAGCATTTCCTTCCAGCCTTTAACCTAGAAGTATTGAAAAAGAAAAAAGAAAAAAATCCCCAGGGCAAAGGACTGAGCCTTCATCCCGCTGAGACCTTAGCTCTCTGTCTCCATAAACAGGAAACTTGTGGTTACGAGAAGAAACTGGAGGGCAGCTATGTTTGGGGAAAATAATGGAGACCAGGATCTTACCAGGCAAGAAAGATAAAAAAGATGACTTCAAATTGCTATGTCACTGGAAGTGACTGAGTAGAAGGTGACAAATGACATTCAGTGGCTTTCCAGAAGAGAGTCTGGGGGTAGGGGTGGGGTAAGGAGGGATGGAGAAGATGAGACCAGCGAGAACAGAGACTATTCTGGTCCTATGCAAGAGTACAATATTTCCCCTTCCTTCTTGGCTCCCTGGTCCTTCTGGTTTACCTCACCACCCTTTGTCACGTTTGCCTGTGACCTTCAGTAACTTTCAAGCCCATGGTAGATACTTAACTCATTTGTTTCAAGTAAGTAAATGAATAATGCATGCAGATTAGCCCCCGAAGAAGAAATGAGCACTGTGTTCGTGGAGATGTGTAGGCTACAGAACTCAGAAGTCAAAGTCAGCCGTCTGGGTGGACTTGGGGAGCAGGCGTTGGGCCATTGGTTCTCAACCACCAACCACTGGTTGAGACCCCTTTGGGGGCCGAAAGACTCTCTCACAGGGGTCACATATGGGACATCCTGCATATCAGATATTTACATTATGATTCACAACAGTAGTAAGATGGCAGTTATGAAGTGGCAATGAAAATAATTGTATGATTGGGGGTCACCACAGCATGAGGAACTGTGTTAAGAGGGTCGCAGCGTTGGGAAGGCTGAGAGCTGCTGCTATAGTCAGAGATGACTAAGCTGCAGAGGGTTTTCAAAGGTGCAGAATCCCTCTTCTCGCTTACAATGAGTCACAAGGTGTTCCCTCTGTCAGCTGCTCCCTTCAGATGATAAACGGTGATCATTGTGTGTTTCCAGTACCTCCAGAAAAGGTGGAAAGGGACCCCATCAACAGGCAAGACCTTTGGGCAGGTGAACTCTGGGCAAATCCATGTGAAAATGCACATGAAGCGTCACATTGCAAGAGGGAGGAAGGTTCTTCCCATGTCCTGAATATTTCTCTGGACAGATGTCTTTCTCTTTCTTCCACATCATTGATTTATAAGAGGATGGTTAGCCTCATCCTGTTCTTCCAAACTAGGCCCATCTAATAGACTCAAAGGGCTGCTCTGTTCACACATGCTATCCTCTTTCCAAGAGACATCCCATAGCCCTGTGCAAGTCACCAGACTCCAGAGTGCACTTGAAGATGGGAACCCATCTTACCTGTCACCCACAGTTGCGAGGCATCATTATGCTGGATTTGGGTTTGGTGAATGTTGTTGACAGAGATTTTAAGAGCTTAGCTAGGCACAGAGATGGATGAGAAGGCAGTTCTAGAATCTGGCAAAGGGGGACACCAGTAGAGACCTGGGTATCTGAACCTTACAAATACCCCACCAGTGGTACCAGTTAAAGGACAGAATGCTGTCCCAGAATCCAAACACCCAGAAAACTCGCAGCAGCAGCAAAGTGAACTTTGGCCTCCAAGAAAAGTGTTATCCGTACTGATACCTCCCCCTGTATTCTCCCTCCAATGGCAGCCTCTATCATGACTCTGTTTCCTTGTATTCATGGCACCCCTCCCCCGCCACCCTCGGTCCAGGCTGATTCATCCGGATTTGTTTATTGCCCATACCCAGTGATTCCACCCGTGTTTCATAAATGCAAGGACAAGGCCAGCCTCATTCCAATTTCCTCTTGGAGCAGCATTGAACACATAGTAGGCTCCTGTTCACTATGTGCTGGGTTTATAAGTAAGTGTAGGAGTGTATAGCTGAATGTGACGTTGAAGATGGCGGTGGAGAAAGCACTGCTTATCACAAGCAGGGACCACCTCTTCCAGGAGGAAGAGAGGTTTGTTTTTTAAGGCAAGGAGGTAAGGAGAGGCAGGAGGATATCTGCATCTGTCACAAAATTCTTTTTGATGTATTTCCTTTATTTTTGAGAATTCCATATAAGGGTAGTGTGTGTACCTCATTCCTTGCCTCATCCCATCATCCTCTGGGGCCCTGCCCCCATCCATGACCTCTCAGAGAATAACTGAGTGTAGCTGCCCAATGGGAGTTGACACATCTACAATACATTCCCTATGGTCAAGGCTCAGGGAATAGCGTCAAAGAAGAGGCAAGAATACATGTCACAGAAGAGGCAAGAATACAGGTGTTGTTGTTGTTGTTGTTGTTGTTGTTGTTGTTGTTGTTGTTGTTGTTTAATATCCACTGTTTAAATATTAACATGTCTTGCTTTAACACATCTTTCAGAACTCAGGAGTAAAAGGACAGGTTACATCAATTTGCAGACTATGTTATCACTGTGATCCTAAAGCAAGGTGTTTTAAAGCAAAGCAAGCCCTGGAGAAGCTGTAGAGAGAAGGGAAACCATGATACACTCTTGGGTGGAGCCTCCATTGATGGGAGTCATCTTGGAAGATAGTAGCAAAAATCTCCAAAGAGTTACAAATGAAACAATCCTCTGAGCAAGCTGTTCAACCTGGGACTACCTACCAGATGGAAATGAAATCAGCATCTCCTCATCTGTGTTCACTGTATCACTATTCACAATAACCAATTGGTGGACTCAACCTCAAGGCCTACTAGTAGATGGACGGTTGAAAAGTTCCCTCCCTCCTTCCTCTCTCCCCCCTTCCCTTCTTATTAACCCTCAACAAGAGAAAATTCTGTCATTAGCAACATCATGAATGGACCCAGTGAACACCATGCTAAGTGAAACAAGCCAGGTGCAGACAGACAAATACTAATGGTCTCCCTTACACAAGGAATAGAAACCCTAAAACTTTCAGAAGCAGACAATTGAGTGGTGGCAGTCAATAGCCAGGCTGGAGCTCGTACCTAACGATAGTGTCAGTGATGCATGTGTGTGTTTCTCAGCGCTTGGGAAGCTGAGGCAGGAGGATGGTGAACCCAAGAAAAGTCTGGGCTACAATGAGAATCTGAGGCCAGACTGACATACAAGACCCTGTTTTACAAAAGTATGTACTATGGCTAGATGTGGTAGTGCATGCTTTCAATCCCAGCACTTGGGAGACAGAGGCAGGCATATCTCTGTGAGTTTGAGGCCAGCCTGCTCTGCATAGCAAGTTCCAGGACTGCCAAGGATATGTAGAGAGATTCTGTCTGAAAACACACACACACACACACACACACACACACACACACACACACACACACAAAGTATGTGCTACATCATATGCTTAGACCTTCCTAAAAAGGGCAGCTCTTATGTTTTCTTCCCACAAATAATAATAATAACTAAAAGGTGGTGTCTTAGTTACTTTTCTGTTAGTGTATAAGAACAAGGTGACTTAATAGGAAAAAAAAAAAAAAACATTTAATTGGGGTTAAATGGTTCGAGAGGGTGTGGGTCCATGACCATCTTGATGAAAAATATGGCATCAGACAGACATGGCACTGGGAACTCATCTCTTGAGACATAAGCAGGAGGCAGAGAAACTGGGAGCTGTGGGAACTTCTGAAATATCAAAGCCCACTCCCAGACACACCTCCTCCAACAAGGCGATGCCCCTCCAACAAGACATGCCTCCTAATCCTTCCCAAACATTTCTAGCAACTGGGGACCAAGCGTTAAAATGTATGAGCCTATGGGATCATTCTCACTCAACCTACCACAGGCAGGATTTAGGAAGGTGTTTGGGAAGATGGTGTTATAAGTATATGTTTACAGGCTGGAGAGATGGCTCAGCGATTATGAGCACTGACTGCTCTTCCAAAGGTGCAGTTCATTTCCTAGCAACCACATGGTGGCTCACAACTATCTCTAATGGGAACTGATGCCCTCTTCTGGTGAGTGTGTAGACAGCAACCATGTACTCACAAACATTAAATAAATAAATAAATAAATAAATAAATAAATAAATAGATGTTTTTTAAAGAGTATGTTTACCCTTAAACTCAGCAAGTTGTATATATTAAATATGTATGATGTTTTATATATCAATCATATCTTAGTACGAAAGTGATGATGGACAGATGGATGGATGGATGGATGGACAGATTGATAGATGATAGACTGTAGAACAGGATGTCTGTCTATGTACAGTCAACAGAATACAGAGGGACAGCTTTATCTTAACATTTGGGTGCAGAGGGAGAATATAATTAAGATGAGTAAACCCCTGAGAATTATTTTCAGTTCATTTAAACTGCTGCATAAAAAATTCTTAAGGAGAAGACGTCAGGGAGTTTGGCACGCGTGGTTGTTTTCTGTATCTTCTTTATCTCAGAATGACGTAAGACCAGCCTCCAACACGGCAGGCCACCTCTACCCTCAGCACACGCTCTCTGATTTACTGCCCTCTGTCCTGTGCTGATGGTGGTGATAGACATCCGTCCCTACCGGAGAGATCTCCCCAGGACTGGTTCTCACTGACCGCCTCTGACTGGTGGAATGATTAGGCTTGTCCAACACAGCTGTTAGACAGTCTGCAGACACTGCTCCATTCCCATAATGACTTCCACATATGTAGGGTCTAGCGGCGTGGGGGAGGGGAGCACACGAAGAACGATAACACGCATTCACCTCTGCGTGCATTTAGTACGTTCATGGCCAGCCATGTCTTTCCTCACACCATTCCCCTGCTTTTCGTCTGCATACCCGTCGCTGCCGGTCCTGTGAAGGAGAACAGGTGGTTTTCCACCCTTGTTTCATAGAGGAAGAATCTCGGTTCAAAAGAAGTAGCGTTGCATTCCTAGTAGCGGGGCAGGAAGACCTACTCCTGCCTCCAAAGGCAGTATTAAAAGGCCGATATTTTAAAGCAAAGGGACACACTAACGCCTTGGCTGGTTACATCTAGATTGTTTATGCACGTCCTGAGGAGACATTGTTAGCATTCTGTCTAAGCTCCTCCCCACTGTTACCTGGCAACAGCCAGGTAGGCTGGACCCACTATAAAAGGGCTGCTTGTCCCCTCCTCCCTCTCTTACTCTTGCTTCCAGCTTGCTTCTCTCTTGCCCTCTTGGGCTCTCCCCCTGCCCATCCCTTCCCCCTCTCTCCATGTGCCCATGGCCATGGCCAGCCTCTATTTCTCTTCTCTCTCTCCCTCTCTCTCTCTCTCTCTCTCTCTCTCTCTCTCTGCCCTTCTCTGCCTCTATTACCGTCTTAACCCCCTCCCCATGCCATAAATAAACCCTATTCTATACTATACCATTTTATAGCTGGTCCCTCAAGGGGAAGGGATGCCTCAGCATGGGCCCACTGAGACACCCCCTTCCCAACACCTCACCACAGCCCCCACAGAACATATCGTATACCTTTTTATACACACATCAGACATTAAGAGCTTATTTTACCTTTGTCAAGCCAGATGACAGTCAAAGGCTAGACAGGGCTAGCATGGTACCTGGAACTTGAGGCAATTCTAGATTGGCATGAAGAAGAAGAATGGAGAGGAGGGAGGAAGATGTTTCTTCCATTTTACAAGGGCAAGGCTACATAGCACTCCCCCGCCAAACCCAGTCCTTCTCTTGAGGACGACGTCATAGCCAAGATCCCCAGTATCGCTAAGCATCACTTACCAAGTAATGTAGACATGGAAATTCCACAGCTGGCAAGGGCCTGGGAGAGACTGCGAGCTTTGTGACCCAGAGCTTTGTTAATTATTTACCACCCCCGACCCATCCTCCCCCAACCCATCCCCGGTAGCCAGCTGCTGGCCGGCTCCCATCGGAACTCAAATTCCCATATACAAACATAAAAGGCAAATACTTCCTGAACTAAAAATAAAGAACACAGAAAAGTCTGTTTAAATCATTCCTTCTTCATCGGGAAGCTAAACACGGGTGGGAGAGAAGCCTCTGACAGGCCAGGGAGCTGGCAGCATAGAGGGTATGCCTGCCTCCCTTTGATCCTCTGAGAACATCCCATGGGGAGACGAATCAGGCTGCAGCCAACCTTCCCCTCCCTCCAGCTGTTGCTCTGGTCTCTCCCTCTACACCGAGTGGTCCTCTAACGAGTGGCTTAAAAATTATTGTTACCAATATTGGGAACTTTTTTTCTTATCATGGCAGGATTTTAAAATATATAATCATAAACAAGGTATACCTCAGCAATGTATATAACTCTCGAATTTTGTTTTTTGTTTTGTTTTGGGGGGGGGGGTGTTGTGTTTGTTTGTTTGTTTGTTTGAGACAGGATCTCTCTACGTGGCTCTAGCTGTCCTGAAACTCACTACTTAGACCAGGCTGTCCTCAAACTCACATAAATCCTCGTGCCTTTGCTTCTGCCTCCCAAGGGATTGAAGGTGTGTACCTCCATATTTGGCTGCAATGCATATAACTCTTAATGCAATTAAAAACCCAAAACAAGCTTATAAGGCAAAAGCCCAGTAAGTGGCATATTAACACGATCACTTTAATGCAATAGATATTAATGCAATAGACGTTGTTATTTAACTAAAACTGAATAACCGTGAGCATGTGGCTATGGTGAGCCATGTGCAGGAGCAAGATTTCCATTCTGCCACCGTGTGTGACCAGAGCTCCGCAGGAACTGTTCTGCCACAGCTCCCGAAGCAGGCTGGAAGGAAGCCACTATCACAAGAACCTGATAGTGTTTGCCTCTCACTTCCCTAATCTATGTGTCAAGTTTGTCTCCAGCTCTTTTCCCAATAGTGTAGAGATAAAGACAAGGTGGGCTACTTGACTTCACCCTGGGAGTCGTCTTAAATACAAGTAGAAATGTAGAAACCAAAGTTAATTGACATTTGTCTACACATACTTTGAATTATCTAGAAATAAATACTTCTTTAAACCTCAAACTGTCCTTGAGATTAAAGAGTGGGTTCTTTGTTTGTTTGTTGTTTGTTTGTTTGTTTGTTTTCTGTCAGTTTCTGAAAGGTACCATGTATATCTCCCGGAGGACATCATAGAAACAGGCCATGTGTGTTTATGTAAAACTACGAAAGTGCTCCCAGCCTGCCGTGGACAGATTTGAGGCAAGGAAGTGTCACGATCAGAATTCCATATTAGAGTTACCAAACCCGTGTAGCCATGTGGACACGTTATGAAAGAGGAGACTGAATGTTAAGGGATTACCTGGAGCCAATAACAGTAATCATCATACACATACACACATACACACACACACAAACATATACAAACACATACATATACACATACACATACATACACACACACATACACATACATACACACATATACATTGTACTGGCTAGTTTTGTGTCAACCTGACACAGGCTGGAGTTATCACAGAGAAAGGAGCTTCAGTTGGGGAAATGTCTCCATGAGATCCAGCTGTGAGGTATTTTCTCAATTAGTTATCAAGGAGGGAGGTCCCCTTGTGGGTGGTGCCATCTCTGGGCTGGTAGTCTTGGGTTCTATAAGAGAGCAGGCTGAGCAAGCCAGGGGAAGCAAGCCAGTAAAGAACATCTCTCCATGGCTTCTGCATCAGCTCCTGCTTCTTGACCTGCTTGAGTTCCAGTCCTGACTTCCTTTGGTGATGAACAGCTGTATGGAAGTGTAAGCTGAATAAACTCGTTCCTCCCCAACTTGCTTCTTGGTCATGATCTTTGTCCAGGAATAAAATCCCTGACTAAGGCATACATATACACACACACATACACACACATACACATACATACACACATACATACACACAAAGAATAATCTAAATGGGACAGTGTAAATGCAAGACAGGTGAATAGCCTATAACCTTCCATAAAAGGTAGAATCAACAGTTAAGAATTATTATATATGGCCGCTGGGGAAGGAACGTGGCACCGCTCTGCAGCTGGGAGCACAAGGAAGGTAAGTTTCATTTCACAGGCGACAGCCCAAGTGTGGCAAGAACCGCCCATGTGAACATAGCCATAGAGAGGGCTGGACCCGGAAGACGTATCTCTGCGTAGGCTGCCCTGCAGGGATGGCTTGGTGGACAGCAACCTGCATGGTACACTGTCTCCTTGCCTGCTCAGCAGCCACCTAACAAAATGAGCTGATAACCATTCCATGTAATTGGCAGTCCAGACCCATGAATGCTCTTATGGAAGGAACATGGAATTTGTGGGCACCAAAGCCACAGTTCTAAGTTCTGCTCTGCAGCTTCCTGGACACAGCATCTCAGCAGATTACGTACCCTTGCTTTTGTAAACAGAGGCTATTATACTTCATTTCAAACGCCCACTAAGGATATTTTTTTTTTTTTTTTTTTTGTTTTTTGAGACAGGGTTTCTCTGTGTAGCCCTGGCTGTCCTGGAACTCACTCTGTAGACCAGGCTGGCCTTGAACTCTGAAATCCGCCTGCCTCTGCCTCCCGAGTGCTGGGATTAAAAAAAGGATATTGAATAAGACGGTGTAATATAATATTTATCTCCATGCTTGGTCTTGGACAATGGATCATGGTTGTTCTCTATTATAGTAAGGGTATGGAGGGCACCAGACTCCCTGGGTCAGACTGTGTCCCTACCATTCTGGCTGTGTGACCTTAATAAGCATATCGTGAGATAATGACTTCGAGTGCACAGAGCGGCTGGGGTGACCCCGTGAGTCAGTTACAGCGAGCCTCAGTGCCACCACATGATCTGCACGTGGTGTCTGTCTGCTATCTAAGCGTCCGTTCTTATCAGCCCCATAATTGCTCTCCCCTCCCTTCCAAAGATAGACTTTAAAATTCCGTCCAGGTCATCACTTTCAGAGTCTGGGGGCGGGCGGTGCCGTTTAAGACACTGGATAAGAAAATTGCTGGAAAGGAAGGCAAGTGGGCAGCCCTCAGCTCGTCCACAGCTCTATCCCAAGCTTAAGATGCCAGCGTCTGCAGTGCCTGCCTGATGGTGGGGGTTCTGCAGTGCCGGCCAGAGCCTCTGATCAAAGGGAAAGACTGCCACCAAGCGTGTCTACTTGAGAAGGCGCCATCCAGAGACAGGGACTGAATTTCCAGGGACGCTGTTTTCAAAGAGCTTTGGGTTTTTTGGTTTGTTTGTCTTTTCAGTGGTTTCAGTACCGCAGTGATACTGGAGTTTGTCCCTCACTGGAAATGGAGAAGAAGAAAGAAAATGGAGGGGAGGAAAAGCAAGAAGAAAGAAAGAAAGAAAGAAAGAAAGAAAGAAAGAAAGAAAGAAAGAAAGAAAAAAACAAATAAGTATTCCCTCCCAGCCTCACCCCCCCCCATGGTAGTGAAGGGAAGCTACAGCCAAGTGTAAGCATAGCTTTTTTTTTTCTAATATGCTAAATGTTATCATGTCTAGTATCTGACTCCAGTCAACCAAGATCATGAACAAACAAACTAGTCTTTTTTTTAAGGTGTGTATGTGTGTGTGTGTGTGTGTGTGTGTGTGTGTGTGTGTGTGTGTAGTTAGCTTGGCATCCCAATGGGAGCACTCTCCCAGGCTTTGCTCCCAGCCACAGCCGACTGAACCTGAGCTGAGTTCTTGGGGGGTTGCTGCCACCCCCAGGTTCGGGGGAGAATATTTTCAAGTCAGTTTCGCTGTACTTAAAGCTGAGTGGACTCAAGAGTGTTTAGCCTGGAGTAGGGCAGAGGCCTGTGGTAGACAGGCGCTGTTAACTGAATCCATGCATTAACTAAACATTTCCAGACTTAGAAAGCAGGGGATAGTAAGGCAGGGGACACAACATCTTTGGAGCCAAGCAGGTTTTAGGTCTGACTTGACCTGCTACCTGCACTGACCTAGGACCGGGAACCAATCTCTGCCCTGACTCTACTTCCTTGAGTCTGAGTCACTTGACACCCTGAACTCATTTGAAATGGTGATGGCATTACCTATCTCATAGGCTGGCACCAACCGCGTCATGATCTCTTCCTGAGCTGACTTTTTTTGCCTCTGCTCTGACCACTTCCTGCAGACATAGTCCCCCCCAGTCCAGTTGGGGGCGCTCAAGGTTCCCATCGGAGTCTGGGCTCTCATCCAAGCCCAGATCCGTTTGCCTGCAACAAGCCTTACTTCGCCATTTTCCAGGCTTACAGAGGTGTCTCTAACAACCCTTCCCTTGGATACTGCTTCCTTGAAGACGCCGTCTTGACCCCATCAGCTTCCCGTTTTAAAAGGATGCCCTTTAAAAATGCATGCCCTCTGAAAGAGAGTGCGAGGAATATCTCTGAGAGACAAGTGTACCTCGTTAGAACTCCTTTAATGTGGATAACTCTGTATCACCGCTTGGACTATGAGCTCTGTGCAAGCAGAGACCACGCCCCTCCCTCCCGCCGCAATAAGTCTCTGGGCTTACCGCAAGTCCAGGTGCTGTAATCCTTGACACTGCACCGTGAAAGACAGCTAGTGGGCGTCAGGGTTCCACCGCATTTAAGGAGCCTCGTTTGAAAGCCAGAGCATGAGAAGCCAGTGCTAGTCTGAGGTCCTGAGCTCTGGCTGCCGAGTGACTAACACTCTTTAGTCCACACTCTACAGCCTTGAGACTGAGAGCACAGGCTTTTTTTTTTTAAGGTATTTTCTTTATTTACATTTCAAATTTTATCCCCTTACCTCATTTCCCCCTCCAAAAATCCCCCTATCTCATCCCCTCCTTCCCCTGGTCACTAACCCACCCACTCCTGCTTCCTGGCCCTGGCATCCCCCCTACACTAGGGCATAGAGCCTTCACAGGACCAAGGGCCTCTCCTCCCATTGATGACCGACTAGGCCATCCTCTGCTACATATGCAGCTAGAGCCATAAGTCCCACCATGTGCACTTTTTGGTTGGTGGCTTAGTCCCTGGGAGCTCTGGGGGTACTGGTTAGTTGATATTGTTGTTCCTCCTATGGCGCTTTAGACCCCTTCAGCTCCTTGAATACTTTCTCTAGCTCCTTCATTGGTGACTCTTGCTCCGTCCAATGGATGGCTGTGAGCATCCACTTCTGTATTTTCCAGGCACTGGCAGAGCCTCACAGGAGACAGCTATATTAGGCCCCTGTCAGCAAGCACTTGTTGCCATCCACAATAGTGTCTGGGTTTGGTAGCTGTATATGGGATGGATCCCCAGGTGGGACAGTCACTGGATGAGGGCATGGGCTTTTTTGTTGGCCGCCTATGGTGTTCCAGCCAGGGCTCCAGCAAGCCTTCTTACATGGTTTCTTTGCCCCTGTCCTTGCTGATCTAGCAGGTCTGTTGGGTTGCCCTCTGCCAAATCTTGTTCTGACCTGCTGCCTCAGATACCAGAAAAGAAAGCTCTAGGCTAAGCACCCTCCCTCCCTCCCTCCTCCTCCCCGACCAGATCCTCTAAGAACATATTGGGAAGAGGATTATTTAAAATTCCTTCTCTCGATGGGCTCTTGTGTCTGAACACCTGTTCTCATTCCTTCTCTTCCAGAAGCCCCAACTGGTTCCTCGTTGCAAACCACCGGAACCCCCAGACAACCTCCTCTTGCTGGCTTAGGCAAAAGGTTGAGGTGGGTGTGGCCACACTTCAGCTACCATCTTGAGGGAGTGGAGCTGTGTTGCCCTTCTCCAGACACCTGGAGCTAATCCAGGGAACCTACAGCACATTCTCCCTTACAGATGCACTTCCTTTAGCTCACAGTTCTCGCAATGGTCTAACTGTAGAAAGATCCAGACAGGGGACCATCCTCCCAGAGTTCTTATCCTAGGAAAACGATCTCATCTCTCCAAAATGTGCTCTCCCCACCCCATGTGCAGCAATATCAAGTGATGGAACCCAGTCCACAACCCTGACGACCTAATTTTGACTCAGAAGCTACCCCCTCCCCTGGGCACACGTCCTAGACTAAGGAAACTCCAAAGGGTTTTGTTGGAAGGTCAACAGAGGAGGAGTCTCATTCCTTGCAGTAGTCTTACCCCAGTCACAGAATGCAGTGCCCATGAGTGGGAACTCCGGGAGCAGGTAAGCAGGGCTTTGGGATAGCTCTGTGTGGGACCTAGTTTTCATGTCAACTTGGCATAGGCTGGAGTCCTTTGGGAAGAGGCAACCTTTCAATTAAGAGAATGCCCCTACTGGATTGGCCTAGTGCAAGTCTGTGGGGGCGTTTTCTTGATTTATAACTGATGTGGGAGGGCCCAGCCCATTGTGGAGAGTGCCACTCCAGGGTACGTACTCCTAGATGGTATGAGAGAATAGGCTGAACGTGTCATGATGAGAAAGCCAGGAAGCCTTGTTCTTCTGTGGCCTTTACTTTAGTCTTCACTGCCCTCGCTTCTGACCAAGTGTGAGCTGAGAGTTCTAAGCTGAAATAAACCTTATCCACTCCAAGTTGCTTTCGATCATGGTGTTTTATCACAACAATAGAAACCTTAACCAAGACACTTTTCTCCTAGTCATGTGACCTTGGTTATATATATCTTAACCTGTTCCTGCCTTGTCTTTTTCTCTATCGTATGGTGGCAATAGTATCCAGGCCTTAAAGAGTTAAAACATTCACAGAGCTGAACTTTGCAAAGAAGAAACAGCAATGGTCATATAGGGCTTTCTACCCATTTAGACACTTCCATTATGTTCCTGTTAAGCTAGCAAACAATTGTTGGTGCAGACATGGGGACATTTGTGGACATCATCAAAGAACAAGCACTATTTCCCAGAGACAGTGCAATCTGGAAATAAATGTTCAAAATGAGTCATGAGGGAGTCTCATTGTGCAGTTAGCACAGGAAGTTCCCCTCAGCAATGTGAAATCTACAACTTTCTGTGAGGTGTGATGAGATTCTCTTGTTATCTCTGCATTTTGTCTGAAGACCCCAAAGACAAAACACTGAATAGTAAATCCTTCCCTCCCCAGCAGGCTACAATGACCGGCTGGATAGGAACCTGTGGTGGTTTGAATATGCTTGGCCCAGGGAGTGGCACTATTAAGAGGTGTGGCCTTTTCGGAGTAGGGGTGTCCTTGTTGGAGGAAGTGTGTCACTGTGGGGGGTGGGCTTTGAGACCTCCCTCTGAAGTGGAAGTTTCTGGTTGTGTCATTCGATGCAAACCGATGTGGTGTTTTACTGAGGCAGGACGCGTGGGAAGACATGATGTTTGGAGAGAGTATCACTAGGACTCAGTAGACAGTGACAGGGCGCTTGCAGAGCGAGCCTTGCGATGCTCCATTGGTCTTGCGTCTTTGCTTTGCTAGGAGAGGCTCAGCAAAGAGCTTCTCCCGGCATCATGGCTGGTTCTGGTCACTCCCACTGACTGGGTGCTGCTTTGGTGGAGGCTTTGGTGGATCCTGCGACCACTGCTGACTTCAGTTTGGTGTCTTGACTGAACTGGACTGCTGGTGCCCAGACGATGGAGATTACACTCACCCCCCAAAGAGCTACTTCTGAACAGGTCCACATCCCCTTGTCCTATTTACCATCTTTTCTCTCCTACCTTTAGATGGTGGGCTAGAAGAGGGGTTGAAGCATTTGAGAACCCCTAGTAAATCAGGTTTTGAAAAATCTAAGCCTACATTCCTCTTAGCTGCCTGGAAGACAGTCTTCTCCCGGCTGCCTTCCGATCAAGATGCAAAACTCTCAGCTCCTCACCATGTCTGCCTGCATGTACCTGGATGCTGCCATACTTCCTGACATGATCATAACAGACTGAACCTCTGTTTTTTGTTTGGTTGTTTGTTTTTGTTTTTGTTTATTTGTTTTGTTTTGGAGGACAGGGTTTCTCTGTGTAACCCTGGCTGTCCTGGAACTCACTCTGTAGACCAGGCTGGCCTCAAACTCTGAAATCTACCTGCCACTGCCTCCCAAGTGCTGGGATTAAAGGCGTACGCCACCACACCCGGCTTGACTGAACCTCTGAACCTGTAAGCCAGTCCTGATTAAATGTTGGCCTTATAAGAGTTGCCTTGGTCATGGTGTTATTTCAAAGCAATGGAAACTCTAAGACAGTACCAAAGCCCGCCAAATGGTACCCAAACTAATTTGTCACAAGAGTACTCAGAGAAGATGAAGAAATTCTCAGGAATGTATGCTCAAGGGATTCCTTATGACAGAGAGTACACAGCTATTCTCTGCCCCTGAGTGAAGGGGGTCTGCTCCTGAGGAACTGTGGGAATGGATGAGCAGGACCAGCAGGGTCCAGCAGCCAACCTCATTCTTGGACATAGCCTTCTGAAGCATCCTGACTGCCTTGGGGTGCTGTAGCGCTCATGAGTCTAGTAGTGACCGTGGGATGTACCTAGAAACATCAAAAAAGGGCTTATTCCAGGAAAAGAGGCAAAATTAATGGTAGACACTAGGAATACAACTCCAGGGATAGCCATAGGATTAAAGGAGAGACTTGGATCATAAGAGGTCAGCAACAGACAGTACCTCTGAGAAGCCCCACACACATGGCAGAAAAGTGTAGTGATAACATAACTAGCTCAAGGCCTATCAGGCAAGAGAGACCCGTGAAGAGAGCAGAAAGACCAAGATGGCTCCTCCTCTTTCCCATTCTGCCTCAGCTCCAACACCTGGAAACCAAAGACAACAAAACAGACTGAAGACTAACAAGTCAGGAAGAGTGAAAAGACCCTCATGAGACTGGCTAGACCCTCCTTCTCCACTGTGAGATCTGAGAGTGGAGTTATGGTCCAGATTCTGTAGGACAGAGATTCTCAACTTTCCTAATGCAGTGAACCTTTAATACAGTTCCTCATGCTGTGGTGAACCCCCCCCCCCCGCAACCATAAAATTATTTTTGTTGCTTCTCTATAACTGTAATTTTGCTTGTTATGAATCATAATATAAATATTTGTGTTTTCTGATGACCATGTGTTTTAGGTGACCCCTGTGAAAGAGTCATCCAACCCCTCAAAAGGGTGGCAACCTACAGGTTGAGAGCCGCTGCTGTAGCACCTTTCAGTAATCACAAAAGCTTTGATATGTGCACTATAACACTCGGTTTCCTTACCTGAAGATGATTAAACTGTAGGGTAACAACAAAAACAAGCAAGCAAACAAACAAACAAAACAAGGTGAAAGGTTAAGCGTAGTCTGTTTCCAAGGTGGTCACGGCAGAGAAAATAATGAAGCAGGTTTTTGTTTGTCAATATCGGGCTGAAAGGCATTTAGAATATACTGTGAGCTTAGTTTTGTTTTTAATGCCAAAGCATGGTGTCCGCAGGCCTGTTTCTCTGTCAGCAGAAGGCACTGTGTGGTGCTGCACTGGCCTGACATAAATCCACCGGAAGATCCAAGGTTCATCTGTAAGCCCCACTCACCCGAGGACCAGGTAACTCCCTGGGATGCCGCGGGTGGTGGTTCTTGGTATATAACAAAGCCACATGGGATATTATGGTGGCCATAATGGTTTTCCTTTAAAACCTCTGGCACATGTGTCTTGGGGCTACTCAGCTGGGAATTCTAAGGACTATTCCTGAGCAAAGTCCATCCTGGTCAGTATTTAATTAGAACTAGCTTCAAATTTGGCTCAAAACTGTGAAACTGTTTTTTCTCAGGACTCATCATTCTCCTTTTTGGTAAGTCATAAAAGCCTTTCTTTAGCCAGTTTCCTTTGATACTTTCTGTCTGGTTTCCTCGGTATGGTTATCGGATAAACTATCTGGGGATGGAGAGTACCTGATAAGGTCTGTGAACCCCATGGCCCAAGGGTTAATTCTGTTTATTTGGAGAGCTCAGCCAGAACCACCAGATTCTTTCTGCTGACCATGGAGCCTTAAGGACTTCCTGGTGAGACCAGGAGCTGAAGTACAAAGTTTCATGGTCAGAGAGACCCATCTGGTCCCAGGATCCCAATGTCTGGGCTGCACAACAGAGACAAGGAAGTACAGAAGCTCTCCAAGACACCGGAGACAAACTGAGAGTTTGTATAGGCCCAGAGTGGAGGAGTTGGGTGGTGAGGGGCTAGGGACAATGGGGACAACTTGAAGAGGCCCAGCCTGATGGCTTCCTAGTGTCTGGGTTATACAAGAAAGCTGTAGGAAAAATTTCTCTTCATCAGGCTGGTAGACCTCTGAAGCAGTTGTTGTCTCTGTTGCGGTCTTTGCTTTGTGTCTTGTCTTATGTCTGGTCTATCTTCCTGTGTCACCACTCGGTGTGACTAAATTAGATGAATGAACAACAAGGCAGATAAGAAGCTGGTGCTGCTCTTGGAAGGTCACTCCTAAAACAGCAGAGCTTTGGAACATGGGATTCAATGGCAGTGTCGAGTGCAGAATGCAATGCTTGGGCTGGTAGGTAGCTTCGGAAAAGCCCACAGGGAAGCTGGCAGCCAGCCCTGATTCAGCACAGCTATGTTCATGGGTACTGGTGTCAATGGCTGCCCTCTCTCCTTGAAACTACAGCACTGGAGGGGGTAAGAGAAGTTCTGTTTGTTTCAAAAGTTGGATGTGGCCTCTGCATATTTGTGTCTGACTGGTCTTAAGGGTGTGAGCTTGATGACAGTTTCTTCTGTCCACAGCTTCCAAGACTCAGAGTTTATCTCTAACTGTTCTGGCCATGGGACCTAATGTAATAGAGATTCGAATGTCTTTTGGGAGTGGATAATGCTACAGTTGTTTTATGCTGTTCTACTTTATTGAAAGACTGGCTCTGGAATTGGGTTAGGGTTTGCTTCAGACCCAGGAATGATTTTAAAATCTCTATGTCTAAAGTCAAGAGCTGAAACAGAAAGAAGAAAAAAAAAAGAAAAAAGCAGGAAAGAAGGGAAGGGAAGGGAAGGGAAGGGAAGGGAAGGGAAGGGAAAGGAAGGGAAGGGAGAAGGAAAGAAAGAAAGAAAGAAAGAAAGAAAGAAAGAAAGAAAGAAAGAAAGAAAGAGAAGGAAAGAAGGAAGGAAGGAAAAGAAAAAAGAAAGAAAGAAAGAAAGAAAAGAAGGAAGAAAAAAGGAAGGAAAGGAAGATGGAAGGAAAGGAAGGGAAGGGAGGGAAGGAAGGGAAAGAAGGAAGGAAAGAAAGAAGGAAGGAAGGAAAGGAAGAGAAGGTAGGGAAGGAAGGAAGGAAGGAAGGAAGGAAGGAAGGAAGGAAGGAAGGGAAAGAAAGAAAAATAAAGAGAAAAGGAAGAAAGGAAGGAAGGAAGAAAGGAAGGAGAGAGAAGGAAAAGAAAGAAAGAAAGAAAGAAAGAAAGAAAGAAAGAAAGAAAGAAAGAAAGAGAAGGAAGAAAGAAAAGAGAAAAGCAGCTAAAGGGATTATTGGCTTATAAGTTTATTGGATATGGTTAAAAATCTGTAATATCTGTAAGAAGTTAGCTTAAAACTCATAGCACAGGGTTGAAAATTAAAAGTCTGTATATAAGTAATCTTAAAGGAACTATGTGGCATGATTCTGTTTGGGGCTATAAGCAACATGTGGTATGGTGTTTAAATAAAAATGAGCCTCATACATGCATGGAGAGTGGCACTATTAGGCGGTGTGGCCTTGGAGTGGGTGTGGTCTTGAAGGAGGAAGTGCGGCAGTGTGGGGGCGGGCTTTAAGGTCTCAGGAGCTCAAGCCAATTCTCAACATGCTGCTGTCTGTGGATCGATCCAGTTGTAGAACCCTCAAGTCTCTCCAGCACCACGTCTATCTGCATGCTTCAGTGCTCCCCACCATGTATTATGTATTTAATACATTATGCTCCCCCTAATGTATTAAACCTCTGAAGCTATAAGCCAGCCCCAATTAAATGTTTTTCTTTGTAAGAGTTGGTGTGGTCATGGTGTTTCTTCACGGTAATGGAAACCCTAATTTAAGACACGTGGCTTGCCACCATCTTTAAATAGCCACCATGTGGCTGGTTGCCATCTTTGCTAGGTACAGGTGGAGAAGACAGATGTTGTATGGTTTTACTGCCATCTTAATTAAGGGCAACTATGTGGTATAGACCATCCAGGAAGTCAATATGACTCCAAAGATACTTTTAAAATGGGATAGAATTTTTGCATGATAATTCCTGCCTTGTCTTAAAACAAAATTTGTGAAAGATAGGATTTAAAAACAGTTTAATAAGGTATTAAAGCTGTACCTTCATGCATTCATGTATAAGAACATACCTTGCTGGCAGCCAAACATGTAACACAAGAGTCACCAGGTGATAGTGATTGTAGAGGTGTAACCCAAGAGTCACCAGGTGATAGTGATTGTAGAGGTGTAACCCAAGAGTCACCAGATGATAGTGATTGTAGAGGTGTAACCCAAGAGTCACCAGGTGATAGTGATTGTGGAGGTGTAACACAAGAGTCACCAGATGATAGTGATTGTGGAGGTGTAACACAAGAGTCACCAGGTGATAGTGATTGTAGAGGTGTAACCCAAGAGTCACCAGATGACAGTGATTGTGGAGGTGTAACACAAGAGTCACCAGATGACAGTGATTGTGGAGGTGTAACCCAAGAGTCACCAGATGATAGTGATTGTGAAGGTGTAACACAAGAGTCACCAGATGATAGTGATTGTAGAGGTGTAACACAAGAGTCACCAGATGACAGTGATTGTGGAGGTGTAACACAAGAGTCACCAGGTGATAGTGATTGTAGAGGTGTAACCCAAGAGTCACCAGATGATAGTGATTGTAGAGGTGTAACCCAAGAGTCACCAGGTGATAGTGATTGTGGAGGTGTAACCCAAGAGTCACCAGGTGATAGTGATTGTGTTAGACTGCTGGCACTGTTGCAGCTTGGTTTTGCCTTCTACAGATAATAATTGTGTCCTGTATTTTCACTCTTGGAATTTAACAAAAAAGTATTTTATTTTGATATTGCAAAAGACATTTTAAACTTCTTTTTAAAAAACAATGTTGGAGTTTCACACAAACTGGATATCTTTTAAGGAACAGCTTTTTAAAATATTTAAGTTCGTAAAGCTTTGGGACATTTTGAACTTATAAGATATTTTATTATAATGTTTTTATTAGTGTGTGATCTTAATAAATAGATCATTAAGATATTAAAAATAAGGGCCACCATTATGGTGACCAAATATAAACATAAATGTTTGCATGTTGGGTGTTCCAACTGCAATTCATAACAATGGCAATACTGCAGTTGTGAAGTAGCAACCAGAGTGATTTTATGGTTGGGGTCACCACCACATGGGAAACTGGGTTGAAGGGTCACAGAACTGGGAAAGTAGTTGTGAACCACTGGATTTAAAATGTCTCTCCTTACCTAAAGTCTATTCAAGCTAACAAAGACTGATTTAAAAATGTATGTCCAACCACTTTATTCTGGCTAACATTGTTAAGTTGTTGCTATTTTGGTAAACTGAGCCATGCCTGAACCTGGGATATTCTATAATGATCCACTATGTGAGGACCAAGAAAATAAGGTTGCCAGTCTCCCTATGGATTGTACCCATGAAAAGGTTTTTATTAAACTGTTACGTATGATCGAGCTTAAATATGTTCAGAACTACATTTGTAGTTATGATAAGTACTAATGTAATCAATTGCAGAAAAAACAAAAGCTCAATTTAGCTTCCTGTATATTTTTTCAAGGTATAGCTGAAAGCAAGTATCTAAAAAACAAGCAAGGGTTGTTTCACTCAGATACATGTAATAATCATCCTGAAACTTATCAGAAATCTGCTGAATATGGCATTTTAGATGTTTAAACTTACTATGACAGAGACTCCCAGATCCTCGCAGTGACACCCAGAGTCTCCAAGAAGATAATGGGGCACAGGGGCAACTCCACCTGGATTGTGGTAACACTAACCACTAGGAAAGACTGCCCCAATGCTTCCCATGTTGCCAAGATCTGGGCCATATGGACAAGCAGAGGACACTGGAGAGTGACTGCCCCAATTTGCCTAGACCAAGTAAGGTCAGTCCCTCCCACCCCTGTCCCTCCTCCCCAGGAAAGCCTCCCATTTTCTGGGCCTGGTGGCTGAAGACTGATGCCATCCAGGTATCTCTTGCCCCCTTAACAGGTTGAAGTGCTAAGTCAAAAGGAGACTCCCTGCCATAGGGACAAAATGGCTACCTCTAATGCCAGTTGGCATACCAGGAAAGTGAGCCCAGATTTATCAACTGGTAGATTCATTAACTGAAATTATCTTACAGTACAATGGGGCACTTGGCTTGCTTTGTGGGAGTATTATGTGGCTTTAAGAAAAAAAAATGTTTTTTTATACAAACCATTTGGGATTATAATCTGGCTGTTTGAGAAGGAATGTTAGAAAAAGGGAAACTGAGATAAAATAAATGACTAGTGTCCCACCCGTTTCCAGCTTCCTCCTAGCTAGCACCTCTGTTGTGGGTCATCACAGCGTGTTTGGTCCCTTCTGCTTCTGATAGTTGCTGACAGCCCTTGCATCACTGATATGTTAGCTAGTTGATCATTCCCATCCGGGTATCAAGAAGTGGAGGCTAGCCAGGCATGTTGGTGCACGCCTTTAATTCCAGCACTCTGGAGACAGAGGCAGGCGGATTTCTGAGTTCGAGGCCAGCCTGGTCTACAAAGTGAGTTCCAGGATAGCCAGGGCTATACAGAGAAACCCTGTCTTGAGAAGAAGAAGATGAAGAAGAAGAAGAAGAAGAAGAAGAAGAAGAAGAAGAAGAAGAAGAAGAAGAAGAAGAAGAAGAAGAAGAAGAAGAAGAAGAAGTTGATGGTTATTAGATCCCAGTATAAACAACTGCCCATCATAGAGTCAAGGATTTGGTCCATGATACAACTCAGGGGAAAGTGTATGACCCACAGTTAACCCGTAAGCCCCACCTGCCCAAGGACCAGGTAATTTCCAGGAATACTGGGCACTGTGGTTGTAAGTACCACCTGCCCGAAGGAAGACAAGTAACTTCCTGGAATGTGGGAGTTGTGATTCTTGGAAAACAACAAAGCCACTTGTTAAAATATGGTGGCCATATGGGTTTGTCCTTAAAAGCTCTGTAACTGGCCTCAATGAGAGAAGACGCACCTAACCCTTAAGAGCCTTGAGCCCCCAGGGAATGGGGAGGCCTGTGATGCTCCTCACACACACACACACAGCACCAACATCCTCTTGGAGACAGCAGCAGGAGCGTGGGGAGATAGAGGAGGGATGGAATGAGAAACTGTCCAAGGGCAGAACGGGGGTGGGGAGGGGATAACAACCAGACTGTAAAAAACGGTTAAAGATAATAAGTCTACAGGGTTTCCTCAAGGATCAGCACTTCTAACATCATCATTAGATTCAAAGTCCAAGTCTTCCAACTGCCTTGGTTTTTTTTCTCTAGAGCTCCAGAAGTGGCATTCTGGGAAGAGGCCCAATTAAGGAGAGAAAGAGTAAGCTGAGGACCCCCCTCTCCCCCCCCCCAAAGAAATCAAACCTTTATCTGAAAGACAGGGACTGTGAGATTCGAGAGAACTGTTAAGGAAGGAAGAAATGAACGTTCATTCCCTTCCTAAAACCAAAATGGATAATCATCATCAAACGACACCAGCCAATATCAATAGTTCCACAAGGCAGTCAGACAGGACCCTGCTATCCTCGTGTCTGGTCTCTTCTCAAGTCCCTAGGACAAACGCGAACCATTTCTCAGGATTTATGCCTCCTCATTACTACTCCCCATCACTCTTTGAAAGCAAGACCCTGATTTAGCCACGTCTCTGTTTCACAAGGACTCTGGCAAACAGACATGCGTTCCACACAGAAGCCAGAAGATGCGGAAAGCATCCCTCACGTCCTTCTGGTTGTTCGCTCTTCAGAAAGCTTAGGGTCTGATACAAATCCTGAATTCTACAGAAATCACTAGAAAACGCAGCTGGAATAGCCACGTCTACAAAAAACTGCGATGGACCCTGCTAGTAGTAACTAGTCTAAAATTATCATAAAGCATGTGGTCTCCATTAGTCGGTCACAATGCCACCATGGTGTGACAAGCAGCCCGCCCTCCATGGCTACCCTAATTTGCATGAGCTTATGTTATACTTGGGGTTGGATTCACTGATTTAAGAGAAATAAGTGTCCCTCAGCAAGAGCTGAAGTACAGATGTCAGCACTGGACCAAAGGCTGGATAGTGTCCCTCAGCAAGAGCTGAAGTGCAGATGTCAGCACTGGACCAAAGGCTGGATAGTGTCCCTCAGCAAGAGCTGAAGTACAGATGTCAGCACTGGACCAAAGGCTAGATAGTGTCCCTCAGCAAGAGCTGAAGTACAGATGTCAGCACTGGACCAAAGGCTGGATAGTGTGCTGGGTTTTCCTTCACAGTCACTCTCAAAAGTCATGTGACTGCTGTCTCAGCACATCATTTAAGTGTGCTCGTCTAGAAATTCTCACACAAAGCTGTCAGCCGTGGGGACTGTGACTATGATCAGGTGAGCTCGCAATCTAACTGTGTGATGTGTCAGCATTTGTAGTGTCATTGCTCAGTGATAGGGAGAGCTGGGAGGTCTCAAAGCCTGTCCCCTAAGGCCATTTAATTGTGGACAAGATTTCCGGAACACCGAGGCTTGCCCTGCTAATCTGCTAAAGGAATGCTACAGATTATCATAATTCTTAAAGGACGAGCTGGTGTTCATCACACACAATACACAGTTATGCTAACCCAGTGGTTCTCAATCTGTGGATCACAACCCCTGTGGGGTGACATATCAGATAGATAACCTGTGTTGGCATTTCATGTAGGCTCCACACCACAGTTACCTGGCAACAGCCAGGTGTGCTTGACTCAATATAAAAGGGCTGCTTGCCCCCTCCTCTCTCTCTTGTTTTCTTCTCTTGCTTCTGCTCCCTTATCCTCGTCCCACGCTGCTCCCCCTCTCTCCCCACGTGCTCATGGCTGGCCTCTACTACTACTACTCCTCTTTCTTCTTCTTCTTCTTCTTCTTCTTCTTCTTCTTCTTCTTCTTCTTCTTCTTCTTCTTCTTCTTCTTCTTTCTCTCTCTCTCTCTCTTCCTCTCTCTCCCCCCCTCTCTCTGCCTTTCTCTCAACTCCCCTCCCCATCCCGTTAATAAATTCTATTCTATACTATATCATCTTGTGGCTGGTACCTCAGGGGGAAGGGATGCCTCAGCATGGGCCTGAAGAGGCACCCCCTTCCCCCCACATCTTTCTGCACCACCCCCAAACATATTCCTTCTTTCCTTATCTTTTTATAAAACACAACATCCCACATATCAGATATTTACATTATGATTCATAGCAGTAGCAGAATTATACTTATGAAGTAGCCACAAAATTTTATGGTTGGCACAACATGAGGAACTGTATTAAAGGGCTGCAGCATCAGGACCACTGAGAGCCACTGCTCTAACACATGTTGCTCCAAGCACTCTTCTACTTAGCAATTACAACAGAATTGATGTTTACTCCCTCTATAGATGGGAATACCGAGGGCCAGACATATTGATTTGCTCTCCAAAGTCACATGACAAGGAAGTGAGTGAGTTGGGATTTGAACTTGGGTCTTATTCGTGTCAAGGTCTGTGTCCACACTCTCAACATGAAGACTACAAGTGTAGGACAAAACGATTAAGGATGAGAACTCCATCTTTTTCTTGCTGAAACTCTCTAGACTCCAGTTTCTCACTTTCAAACACTGCCTGCCCCAGGACACTATTACAAGGATTAATTAGCTTAATACGGAAGTGACCAATGTAAAACACTCAGCACATGATCGCTGTTCTGCATACATATATTATCTCTATAGCTCTCAAACAGCTGACATGCGGATAGTGAGAAAGGAAGGATTATGGTGCCAGGGAAGTGTAGTGATCCCCCCAAAACAGACAGGAGCCCATCTGATGCAACTCACAGCAGGGTCTATTCTATTCTATTCTATTCTATTCTATTCTATTCTATTCTATTCTATTCTATGCTCAGGCCCTTCTAACACACCACCATCATGCAGGATGGCTTTGGTGGGAGGGAGCCCAGAATATCTATTGAAGCAAGGCTTTATATTAAGCAGCAAGCAGGGAGGTGGGAGGAGTGTACAAGCATCTCATTGGAAAGCTGCTGTGGCCTTTAACATAATTGGCTGGTGCTGGGAGTCATATCATAAACTTAACTTCTGCTCCCTCTGCACTGACGAGGCAGAGGGTGGGCTTGAACCTGGGGTGCAGGTTTGTAGGGGGAATAACCTGGAGACACTGGTCTTGTTGAAGGTGTAACCTGGAGATGCTGGTCTTGTTGGGGATTAGCCTAGAGACTGGAGCTAGGCTCAGGTTTTGTTGAGGTGCAACTTGGAAACTAATGCTAAGTACCAGCCTGCCAGTTTACCTGAATTCAAACTTAGGTCAGGTTCTCTAAAATGGAGACTGAACATAAAAGCTTTGGCCTCTCAGGAGCTGGAGTTAGAGACTGAAGGAGCACAGGAGGCCACCAATGACAATCTGCTCTGCAGGGATGTGGGGACAGTTATAGTACCCTTGTGAGACACTGGCAGAGGTCAGCAGGGAGACTTTCTAGAGTGCTATGTCCTTGCTTATGCAGATGGAGAGACCTCAGAGACATCAGGGCTTACAATGTTTACTTGTCTATTTTATATCCACAACCCCCAGACCAGGAAACATCTGGATCAGAAACAATGCTAAGTAAGATGTTTTAGCTGCTGGCCGAAAGCATAAAAGAAAGACAATAGCTGCTTATTGGTGGTTTGGTCCAGGCCCGTGACTTCCTGAAGACACGCATGACGTTGATGACATCACTAAATGAGGTCACATGACAACCCGACGCCGACCAGCTAGTACACCACATGGGAGGAAGGCCTTGTACCCCAGTGTCATGGGACTGTTTCAGGTCTCTTCCATTTTAGATTAGAATGGACCTTAGGGAAAGCTTCCACAATGATAGGCATTTAGAGCTAAACTGACCTGCCCGGGAATCTCTTAGAAAGCTTTGTCAATGAGGAAAATACTAAGATTAAAACCTCCCTAGTGCTGTGACCCTTTAATACAGTCCCTCTTATTGTGGTGACCCACAACCAAAAGCAGACTGAGAAACTGGGGACATTAAACTGATGGAGGAAATAGGGACCTGGGCGAGAGCGGTCCAGGGAAATGAGACCTAGAAGCCTGGGAGAGAAAAGCTCTAGAGACCAGCACTGACAGAGAGCTGACGATATCTCCACGAGAAACGAATAGTGGTAAATTCTAGGTTTAAAAAAAAATCTGCTGTGCTCAGCAAGAATTAAGTCCCTTGTTTTCTCAAATCCTTTTTTTTAAATTAGCTATACACAAACGCTTTCTATAAGCAGCAGCATTTGAGGAAGATAGGAAAATTACTTTTGTTTAAGCTTCAGGAAAGAAAGTCACCTGAAGTGATATAGAAATAAGCCAAAAAGCAGAAAGCTTGGGAAAAAAAATAACATACCCCACACACTCCCACGTTGTTCAAGTACCTCACCTACCCTACCTAACCACATGGACCACATACCCCGAGTACCCCACGTACCCCGAGTACCCCACATACCCCGAGTACCCGACGTACTCCATGTACCTGACGTACTCCACGTACCCAACCCAATATACCACACATAGCTCACATACCTACCTACCCTACCTAACCATGTATCCCACATACTCCACGACGTACCCGACATCCACGTAGCTCACTTATACTACCTAACCACGTACCCCAAGTACCCCATGTACCCCTGCACCCAAGAATTTCCATGGAGGATGGATAGCATCTCAGTGTCAGTCTTTTGCACAAACATCAGAACCTGTACTGATAACTGTCATGACCAATAAAGTATCCCACTTAAGGGACATCCAGGGAGAAGACATGTCTATGTTACATTAAGTGAATAATGCAAAATTCTTATTAAAGAAAGATTAGGTAATATTATATGTCTCCTGAAGCCACTGATATTACCAAAATTATTCTAATAATCACTAAGGGAACAGCTGGTGAGATTCAAATACAGCCTCTGCAGCTGGAAAAGCCAGTTCCACTGCAAAGCTGAACTGTGTAGCAAATAGCCACCACCTGTGCAATTCTTACAACAGAGAATAACCTTCCTGTAAGGTTTGGAAGGAAATGAGAAAGAGCCATAGGGTCAACAGGATTGGAAGCCAGCACACTTTTACAATGGTATCATTTTCACAAGGGTGGGGGACTAAATTATTTCACACACCTTTGGACTCTGGAGGTCATGACCTCAAGGGGAAAAGAAGCCTTTTTAGGATTCAGGAAATACCAGGGTCGGTCCCTGGCTACAACTTTGCTGTATACAAACTTTGGAATACATGGTGGTTTGTTTAAAAACTGACCCCTACAAGCTCCTAGGAACAGGCACTGTTAGATGTGGCCTTGATGGAGAAAGTGTGTCACTGGCAGTGGCTTTGAGGTTTCAAAGGTTCAAGCCAGGCTCGGTTTACTCTCTTCTCTTCCTGCAGCCTGAGGATCCAGATACAGAACTCTCAGCTACCTGTCCAGCACCATGTCTGCCTGAGTGCCCTCATGCTTCCGGACATGATGATAATGGACTAAGCCTCTGAAACTGTAAGCCAGCCCCAACTAAATGTTTCTAAGAGTTGCCACGCCACAGTCATAATGACTCTTCACAGCAATAAAAACCCTCATTAGGACAGAATATTTCCTAACCATCTCTATACATGATGGTAGAATTATTGCACAACATTGTGGTAGACACTGAATATCAATTATCTGATCAATTGAGCCACAGTCTCTTGTAGGTATTTGCAAAGAGTTAAGTTTCAGTATGACTGGGCAGTGTCTGAAATATTCCTTGGGAAGGCCTTCCTTAGCCTTACTCTTTTTGCTTGACATGACCTTACAGATGATGGCATGTGAGGCTTGGTGACCTGAACTTCCCGTCTTACAGAGATCAGAACTGAACATAGTGACAGCAAGGGCTGTGCTGTCAACAGAGCCAGTCTGGAAACATCTGAACAATGAGAAAGAACATCAGGGTATAACATCTTAGCATACCCTCCATCTCACTAGAAACCCACCCAGATAAAGGACATTTGTGTTTTTCTCACCAAGGTGAGTCTGTTAAAAAAATAAATAAATTTAAGGGACTGGAGAGATGGCTCAGCAGTTAAGAGCACTGACTGCTCTTCCAGAGGTCCTGAGTTCAATTCCAGCAACCACATGGTGGCTCACAACCATCTGTAATGGGATCCAATGCACTCCTGAGGTGTGTCTGAAGACAGTGTAGTCACATACATAAAATAAATAAATAATACATTAAATAAGCTTAAGCACACTAGAATATAAAGAGTTTCTTTGATCAAGAGGTCTCTCCTCAATCAGACAGCTACAAACAGAAGCAGTGCCGGGTGCCTGGAGGCGGCCTGTGAGGACAGCATTCACAGTGCGAATGAGAAATGTTTGACTCACCAAGTTCAGGTCTTTGACTTATTGATTATCTCTGTTAATGGCAATGAACACGCAGCCAGCTGCTTCCGATCTGGAGAATCTTTAACTTTCATTTTGTTTACGTAGGGATCCAGGACCTTGGAGCCATCTTGACCAAATGGCCTTACGTTGAGTTATTTTTAACAGGTCTGGTTGACATTGAGGGAGCTGTTATTTAGTCGGATCATCTTGGTAGACTACATGCCAACATTCCAGTATCCAGCACAATGATTTGTATTGTTCAAAATAATCTCTCAAGGGATGGAGAGATCTGGCTTAGCGGTTAAGAGCACTGACTGTTCTTCCAGAGGTCCTGAGTTCAAATCCCAGCAACCACATGGTGGCTCACAACCATGTGATCTGATGCCCTCTTCTGGTGTGTCTGAAGACAGCTACAGTGTACTCATATAAATAAATAAATCTTTTTTGAAGAAGAAAAGAAAAAGAAAACAAAAACAAAACTATATCACCAAAACCCGCCATTCTCAAAATAATCATCTTATATTTAAAAAATATATCATGACTCCCAAATGTAAAACTCTGGTTCCTGACACACCAAACCACCTTGAGTGTTCCCAGGCGCCCTCGTGCCTAGCTTGCCAGCAGGGACAGCTCTATGTAAGTGGGATGTCTGTTTTTCTTCCGTTGTCATAGGAGCTGGGAGGGACTGTGCAGAATTGCTGGGGACCATGAACAGCAGGCTATGCTCTTAAAGAATCCTTATTATCCTTAAAGTGACTGAAGCACACACCCATCTACTTACCATCTTCTCCTTTCCGACTGAAAGGGTTTCACTGTCCTTTCTTACAGTTTGAGCTGCCAGCTTCATGGGAACAGAAAGTGCATCTTGTTAAACACATTATTCACTGAATTTTGTTGTTTGTCTAACAGTTCAAATGTTGTAAATGTTGCAGGTTTGAAGGTTGAGCTCACCCTTCCCTGCCTCATTTCTCCCTGCACTCTCTTTCTGATGAAATGATGCATAAAACGTGATAGCCCAAAACCTGTCACTTTGGCATGAGGGTTAATTTGACCTGAAGAACATTTGGGGATCCGATAGACGCAGAAAGGCGTCTTCCCAGAGGGACTAGAAATTGCTGCATTTGTGGTTGCATTAGCTCAGGGTGCTTTAAGTGTAGTGTGATTAAAAACCTGACTTAGACACTCTGAGGCAAAGAGGAATGTACTGGCTTTCAACTAAAACGTGAGGGATCAGGCTTCTCAAGCTGAGGTGTGTCTGGATTCAGCAGGTTTAATGACATCATGGAGATACGATTGATGGGCCGAAGGGCCTTTGCTCACGTTCACATACAGCATCCCTCCTTCCTAAAGCTCACACTGTAGGCTGGGACAGGGCTGCAAGTTTAAGTGACTCCTTGATCACTGGTTGTTAAAACATCTTCCTTGGGGCAGAGGAGGGAGAGGTAAAATGTAAGATCAAACCAGAAAGACTCCTACTCCAAACACGGGCTGTTCGTGCACACCAAGAATCATGAGAGACCGTCTTGATGCAACCTGCAGGAGGATTTTTAATGGGAGCTCCAGGACGACCCATATCTCATGCAAGAGACAGGGGAGTCGACCACGAGGCTCGAAAATTAGAAGCTTTTATAGTAATGGGATAGGGGGTTGGGGAAATTGGTGCAGTTTCACATGATTGGCTAGTTCAAACATCAGCAAGAGCCCCAGGTAGCAGCTTGAGGTAATAGCTAACTCTAAGAGACAAGGGGGGGCCAAGATGGCCAGGGTTTTTCATCCTGGCCAGTTCTTCAAAACAATATCCACCCCTCTTCCTCCTCTTCCTCCTCTTCCTCCTCCTCTTCCTCCTCCTCCTCCTCTTCCTCCTCTGCCTCCTCCTCCTCAGGTCCTAATATACAATATATGGGCCGTGTATATACTAAGGTCCCAATATATATGGTGGCTGTAGCTGACCAAAATTCACTATGGGATCCCTTGAGTTTACTGTGTTGATTCAAGAGCATTGTTCAGGGGTTACATACAGGAGTGTGGGTGCTCCACCCCCAGAGGGAGCACCTGGAAAGCATATACCAGGTAGGAATGAAAGCTTACCTGTACCCAAATTGATGGAGACATTCCTTCACCACCCATACAAGCCCTAGTCTTCCCCAGGCTACACACTCCGGGCCACATGCAATTAATGCAGCTTACATACAACAGGTAGGAGAGAGCTACCGGATACTCCAGCATTGTGTGAGCCTCTCCACCCCTCCGTGAGTGTGTGTAAACAGTCAGTAGTCCCAGCTGAGATGATCCTTTCCACAACTCCCAAAGAAGGTAGCTGCGTGGCCCAGAGAACAGTCAAGCACCGCTAAAAGACGAGTCATCCACTGTATCCCTTATTGGTGACTCCAAAGGGCCCCTGGATGGCTATGCTTGAACTCGAGGTGCCTGAGGTCAGATCACTGTGTGGGGAGGACTGAACATGATGGTCTAGTCCAGGAAAATGTTGAGGAACTTGGCAGTCCCACCTAAGAAAGGAGAGAGATTTCCCAACTGACAGCTCCGGGCAGACAGAGTTGTTGACATGCCAAAGAAAGATCTCTGTAGAACATCCATCTATCTCTTCAGCCACGCCTTGTTGAGGTACACTGCCCGTGGCCTACCCATGAACCGAGTTCCCTGGAAGGCGAACTGGGGCTGAAAGAGACCAGACGGGGAGAGAAAGCAAGACAAAGTCCCTCTGTTCAAAGCATCTCCAAGTTTACTGTAGAATCTTTGGGTTATATGAAGGTAGACCCTGCCCCCAGCCAGTCCGTGCAAGCGCCTGGAAGCAGTCTGAAGTCCCAGGCACTGTGTATTGTCTCAAGGTTGTCTCAGCAGGAAGCAGGATCTGGGAGAAGCACGGTGACAGGTAGCAGGATCCCTGAGAAGCGCAGAGCAGCACAACAAAGGAAGCCAGCCTTAGCTGGAGAGCCACTCTGTAGGTGGCTTCAGGTGGCCTGCCTCAGTGGCAACAGGTCTCCTTTCAGCCTGAAGCAGGCTGGGGGAGGGGAGTACAACGCCTGCCACTGCCTCCTCACTTAAGGCCTAATCATACATTTTTACTGAAAAGCCTGAAGAATCCCTTCCTGGTCCTAGTTCAAAGCTGAAATAGAAACAAAGCATAAAGTCTCAAAAGGTGAAACCCTGTTTGTGGTTGGAAAGCCAAGCACTGCAGACACTATAATCAGATACAAGGCTTCTGAAGGTTCCACTTGCTGTGGATGAGTCGCTTAACCTCCGTGTGTCGGGCTCACTCGCTGAGCAGAGTTGGAAATCTTCAGGCAAGATAATTTAAGATCAGAAAAGAAAAACAGTGAGTAACAATTTTCATTCAGAGAAAAAAAAAAGTTGGCATCCATTTCCAGGATTGGAGACCACCCAAGAACAGCCATTGCCCACGGTGACACGTGAAATAGCTGCTTTGATTTCTTGCTGGAGATCATTTAGCACTGTCAGGACAGAACACACCACATCCCCCTGCTTTGTCAAAAATGCCATTAGAAGTGAAATCCTGACAGGAGGAAATCCATTCCCATGGCAAATGCTGTGGAGCTCCTGATGGAAAACAGGTATTTCTGCTAGCCGGGGAGAACAAAGAAAGGAGTGTACTGTACAGGAGAGGGAAGGATTTCTCACCCATTGCCAGCTTCATAGCCAAGCCAAGGTTCTAGAAAAAAGACAGACAGATGAGCAATACCAAGGCATACAGACGTATGGAGCATGAGCTATACACAGATGGGAGACTCAGAGAAACAGGGAAGCACGGGGCAGTGTGTATTTGTGTTATGTGTGTGTTGTGAGTATATGTGTGTATAGTATGTATATGTGTGTGGTGTATATTTGTGAGTGTGTGTGTATGTGTGTGTGGTGTGTATATGTGTGTGTGTGTATGCATGGTATGTATGTGTATGTGGTGTATATGTGTGTGTGTGTGTGTAGTATGTATACATGTGTGTATATGTGCATATGTGTGCATGGTATGTATGTGTATGTGGTGTATATATGTGTATGTGGTATGTGTGCATGTATGTATGTGGTGTGTATGTATGTATGTGTAGTGTGTATATGTGTGTGATGTGTATATGTGTGTGTGGTATGTATATGTGTGTATGTGTGTGTGGTGTGTATATGTGTGTGGTGTATATTTGTGAGTGTGTGTGTATATGTGTGTGGTGTGTATATGTGTGTGTGGTGTATATATGTATGTGGTGTGTGTGTGCATGTGCACATGTGTGTATGTAGGGTGTGTGTGTGTCTATGTGTCTGTGTGTCTGTGCGTCTGTATATCCCCAGAGGACAATCTCACAGTCATTCCTCAGGCATCAAACCTTGGTTTGGCTGTTGTTGTTTGCCAAGGAGAGTAGCTTGCCTAGCCAGTGGACAGCCAGATCAGCCTGTCTCTGATTCCCCAGCACTGACGTTAAAAGTGTTGTAATAGGAAGTGTTCGAGAGCCCCAAAAGACCAACCAGGAGTGATCACATTAGGGTCTCTCTATTTACAAGCTGGAACCTGGGCTTACTCACTGCTGACCCACAGGATGGTTTGGTGAAGCTGCCCCAAACTCTCACTGGGACAAGGTCTTATAGAAAATGGCAAACAAGGGGTGGAGGTTCCTAGCTTGGCGGGCATCTAATTGGTGTGTGGGGGGATGGCTGTTGTGGCCTTTACCATAATTGGCTGGTGCTGGGAGCCAGACCATAAATTTAACTTCTGCTTTCCTCCTGATTGGAGGTTGTTAGGAAGTGACCGTGTCAGGGGCAGGCTTGTAACCTGCAGGTACAAATTTATTGGGGAATAAATAACCTGGAATCTGGTGCTAGTCACAGATCTTTTGGGAGGAGGGGGTAACCTGGAAACTGGTGCTAGGTACCAGCCTGTTAGTTAACTCGAGTTCAACTTTAGGTGAGGTTGTCTAAGATGGAGTCTGAACTCAAGATGTGGTCTCTCGAAGTGCGCACTGCCACACCCGGCCCTTTTGTTTGTTTTGAATGTGTAAAGCAAACACTTCACGGGTGCAGCCCCAAACCGGCATTTTCTTCATACAGACTTTGATAGAGAAGCAGCCAGCGGTGGGAGGTATGGTTAGATAAGCATGTCAGAAACCTGGAAGAAATAAAATGAGAGAAGCAGAGGTAGAGAGAATGAGGAAGGAAGAAAGAAAAAAAAGAAGGAGGGAGGGGGGAAGAGAGCGAGAAAAGCAGAGTTAGCTCATAGCTGGCCCTTTGGATTTGGAACTAGAGGTGTGAGGTTAATATTGGTCACATCTCTCCACCTTGCAGTTGCCTACGTGTGACAATTTAACCTCCTGATGTCACAGATGTTTCATCTGAACCACACAGAGAAAACTGACAGGGCCATCCCTGGTGATTAAAAGCAGCCGCAGTGCTGGGCACTTAGACAGTGACATTCAATGTCCTGAGCTGCTGCTCACGGTCCCTCAAGGCTCCGTTGAAAGCACCCTTATTTTAAAGCACAGAGGCAGTGGTGACGCTTGCCTTTAATCCCAGCACTTGGGAGGCAGAGGCAGGTAGATTTCTGAATTCGGGGCCAGCCTGGTCTACAGAGTGAACAAATAAATAAACCAATAAATAAAGCACAGAGGCAGAATCCCATATGTGTGGAACAGTAGGCTGGGAGGAACAGCTCACCCCTGTTTGATGCCTGGAAAATGAGCACCACTAACTAGGTCTGCTCTCTGCAGAACACTAGAGGTCATTGTTGGCAGTGAATCGGCCAGCCTGAGGATGCAGAATTCAGAGTGACAACTCTTGTCATCAGCACCACTAGATGTCTCTTGAATAAAATGTTTGGCATTCAGGACCCTGGCTCCATGCAGCCTGTGCCCAGGCATTGGGTACAGAAAGGACACAGCTCTTAATAGACAAGTTCCTTGAGTGTGCACGCACTCTGCAGGCACATACACACAATCCTAAAGGAAGACGTGCTCTTTTTCAGAACCATTAAGAGGACACAAGAGAGAAGCAAAGGTGACAATATCTTTATTTCAATTAATTAGAAACCACAGAAGGTCTTGGAAGCCGTGAGGGAGATGCCATTGGATAAGATAAACTGTAAGGCGGCTCCTGACTCTCCAGGTCAGCAGTGGACTTAAAGATGGGCTCTTATTTACCTAAAAGGGCAGAGCAGCTCAGGACTAGAGCAGAACCCAGCTCTGTGCTGCTGCCAATAATTGATTGGCAGACCAGAATAAAAAGAACGGCTCTGGAAGCTGGGAAGTTGGCTCTGCTAACAAGGCACTTGCTAGTCAAGCAAGAGAACCCAAGTTTGGATCTCCAGCCCCCACATAAAAAGCCAGGGATGGTGATGTACTCCCATACTCCTAGCACCAATGAGGCTCCTGGGGCTTGCTGTTTGCCATTCTAGCCAAATCAATGAGTTAAAGGTTCAGTGAGAGGCCCTGTTGCATAGGATAAGGGGGAGAAGAATCAAGTAAGATAGTTGTACTGGCTGGTTTTGTATGTCAACCTAATGCGAGCTAGAGTCATCAGAGGAGAAGGAGTCTCAGTTGAGGAAATGGGTCCATGAGATCCAGCTTAAGGCATTTTATGAATTACTGATTGATCGGGGGGGGGGGAGATCAGTCTATTGTGGGTGGTCCCATTCCCTGGGCTGGTTCTATAAAAAGTTCTATGAAAAAGCAGGCTGAACAAACCATGTGAAGCAAGCTGGTAAGCGGCACCACTCCATGATCTCTGCATCAGCTCCTGCTTCTAGGTCCCTTCCCTGTGTGAGCTCCTGTCCTGACTTCCTTCAGTGATCAACAGCAGTGTGGAAGTGTGAGCTGAATAAACCATTTTTCACCAACTTACATTTTGCTTGTGGTATTTTGTTGCAGCAATAGAAACCTGACTAAGACAAAACCTAACGTTGCCTTTTGGCTTCCATATACATATACACATATGTAGACATACATGCATGTTGCAGAATATTCAATCACATTGTGAACCCTAAGAGTGTGTTATTTACTGGGGGAGGGGGGAATTGTTTCTAGTTATGGTCTGGTTCAGTCTCAGTACACCTTTAATCCCAAACAATGAAGGTAAAATTAGTTGGTAGAAGAAAGCATCCATGTTTGAAGTGATGTCTAATTGAGTGGCAGACAAAGTGATGAATCAGAGAAAGATTTGACAGAGTAGTATGTGCCCAACTCTCATGAGAAGAGAGAGGAAAGGGAGGTAACTTAAGAGGTTGGGCAAGAAGAAGGAGGGGGCTGTTTTATAGGGAGAGTTTTATAGAGATGATTTGAAGAGAAAACAAGCTAGACACAGATAAAGACAGGATGAGCCAGAGAATGAGAAAGATCCAGAAGATTAGAACAGATTGTCAGAATTAATTTGAAGTCAAGCAGAGCAATTTGGGAGAAGCAAGGTAAGCCAGATTGAATCAGTTACTGTGGAGAAGAGTTTTGAGCCAGAACAGCTGAGTTGAACCAGCCAGCCAGAGCTCAGAAAGAACTAGAAAGGGTGAGCTTATCCAACAGTAAGTCTCAGAGGCTGAAAACATTCTAGGCCTAGATAAGATTGTACGGAGGCTAGAAGCTTCCAGGACTAGGCCTAAGTTTGCAGACAGAGGCAGTAAGCCTCAGAGACTACAATTATATCAAGTGAATGAAAGTTACATTTACACATACATATGTGTAACATATATATCACACACAATAAGCAAATCATTGGGATGACCAATTGATCTTGTGGAGAAAAGGATCCAGTCTCTTCCCTCAGTGAGGGGCTGGTCTAACTGGAAGTACTTAAGAATTCACATGACCATATTCTACACTCAACTACAAAACTCTCGATGTCATCTGTGTCCCACACCCATCTACCAATAGGGAGAGAAGATGCTGTCCTGGACAGGTGGAAGGGAGTCCTGGTCTCTGTAAGTGGGTCATTTCTCACTCAGTTCTTTATTATTCTTATTCTAGAATGTTCTTCTGTCTCTGCTTAACTTGACCACATGAGTTAGACTCCTGCAGACCTGTGGACAGGCATGAACAAGACTAAGGTCTTTGAGCTGCAATGCTGGAACCCCATCTTGAGAGGAGGTACTTCACCGAAACAGTTCCCTCTGTGACATGTTTCTGTAGACAGCAAGGTGTCTCCTGAAGTAACTCCTGTTAATATAGAACTTCTGTTCTTTGGTTTTCAATTTCCTTGGAGTCTTATGTCCTATTTTTCTGTTGAAGCTAATTGGTTTTCCCAGTAAGTACCCTTTGCAATGCTGAGAGACAGCTTTCCATATTAGTGCTCACTGAGGAAGTTTCCTAGAAAACAAATGCCAGACATTACATTATGTATGCATTGTGCGGCCTCCTTTTTCTCAGAGGAGATTAACTCTGACTTCCTGCACCAATAGCTAAATAACAAAGGTCAGATCAGCCACAGAAGTTAAATGTACTCATCCATTCAGTAGGATTTCAGATACCCCAGGTTGGCCTTGAACTCACTGTGCACCTTGAGAGATGGCCTTGAACTTCTGATCCTCCTGCCTCACTTCCACAGTGCTGGGATTAGAGATGTGCACCACCATGCCCGATTTATAGAATGCTGGGTGATCAAACCTGGCTTTATTCCCACTAGGCAAGCATTGTACCAACTCCGCTGTGTTGCAGCAGATACCAATCCCGAGTGAGGACTTACTTTAGGACCGATGTAGTCTCCCAACTTAAGGCACAACAGAGAAAAATGTGACTACTGAGAACTCACAGGCTACAAACACACAGTTCCATGCAGAGCTCATGAGGTGAGTGTGGTGAAGAAACAGAAATGCCAGCAAGGAATGCTGGGATTACAGCGTGCTGGTGCGAGCGACCACAGCAAGTTACACTGGGAACATAACAACTGGGAGGAGGCAAGGTGTGGTGGTTTCAATATGCTGGGCCCTATTAGGAGGTGTGGCCTTGTTGGAGTAGGTCTGGCTTTGTGAGAGGAAGTGTGTCACTGTGGGTGTGGGCTTTGAGACCCTCATCCTAGCTGCCTAGAAGTCAGTTTCCTGTTTGCCTTTGGAACAAGATGTTGAACTCTCAGCTCCTCCGGTGCCTTGCTTTCCTGGATGTTGCCATGCTCTCACCTTGGTCATAACGGACTGAACCTCTGAACCTGTAAGCCAGCCCCAATTACATGTTGTCCTTCTACAAGTTGCTTTGGTCATGGTGTCTGTTCACATCAGTAAAACCTAACTAAAACACAAGGGAGAAACCACATTGTTCACAAACACACACACACACACACACACACACACATGCACACACATACCAGGGGACTGTTTCAGACAAGATAGAACAAGTGTGAAAGTCCTGGAGCAAAAACAAGTCTGAAAAATAGAAAACAAACAAAACAAAAACAAAGAACAAAGAAAGAAAAAATAAAGAACAAATGAATTGTAGCTGAGATGCTGCTGAGGAGAGAGGATGAAGGAGGCAACGCTACAGACATAATAGCAAGGATGGAATCTGATCAAGGCAGAAACATTGGGGATGAAAACATTATTCCCCCCCAAAAAAAATAAGGAATAAGGTCGTTAATCTTATTTCACAGCGATGCCTGGATCGTGTCCCCTCACCCCACTGTTTTGAAAATGTGTGTTGCTACTCATATTTTGATGGGACAATTAAGTGTCTAAAGCAACCATGAGAAGTGAGTTAGGCATCGTGAGGTCACGTCACTTATGTCGTCGCCTGTCGAGACAGTGATGGTGACACATGCACAATTCAGAAAAACAGGAAGAGCTCTGAAAATATCAAAGAGTGTTTACCCCTCCCCTGGAAGTAAACAGCTGCTTCGAGTCATGTGCCTGGGACCCTTAAGCTGACCCCTTGTAGTAATGAGCTAGGTTTTATTTACCCACATGTGGCATTCACATCACCTGCAATGATGTGTGTTTGGCTGGGAGGTGTGGCCCCAGACTCCTGTAAGGCAGAGCACAGTACACGGAGTGTGCTCAGTACTGCTTTTCTAAATCGATCTGAATCCTGATACGCATCTCGTCATCACGGATTCAGCCATACTCATGTGTGGCACCGAGGGGCAAGAACTGTGTGATGCTTAGATTAGGGCAGGTGAGAGTCCTTGTTTATGCCCACTGTGCTTCTGCTGGCCCGGATTCCAATTTCACAGTAAAGTCAGACATCTGACATCCAGCTGCCAACTTCTCTACCAAGCCATAAGAAAGTCTTTCTGGAGACAGACAGCTTCTTCGGGTCACATCTCATCCAAAAGTTGTTGGGGTGACAGCAGCTGCTGTTTTCATTGGGAGTACCAACACCCAGTTCCAGCAACCACCAACCACCTTTACTGTGTGGTCACAGTCTTTGGCGCAGGCCAGTTCAACAACACAGAAGTGAGTAGTCATGAAGGCAATGTTTGGTTCTGTGTTTAACAAGCTTAAAAAGCTCACCAATCCCCCTGGCACAGACACCCAGCATTTACCCATTTATCTGAGCGGATGATGGGCGGCCAGCATTGTAAGGATAATAACCAACTATGATTGTGCTCACTGGCAAAACAGAGGATTCTGGGAGGGAACCAAAGGAAGCCACTGACAGGCTGGAGCCACAACTTTGGGAGCCTCAGCCTTCAAGGACACAGCAATAATTATAGGAGAGAGTAACCACCCTCGATTACTTACTGGGCTGAGGTTACCTGATAGTGTTAGTGATGTGTTTATAAAAGATAAAGAAGTATAAGAATATGGTCTATGGGGGTGTGGTGAGGTATGGGGGAAGGGGATGTCTCAGCGGGCCCATGCCAAGGCATCCCTTCCCCCTGAAGGACCAGCCACACGATGGTATAGTATAATATAGAGTTTATTTAGGGCAAGGTGTGGGAGTTAAGAGGGTAGTAGAGGCAGAGAAAGGCAGAGAGAGGGAGAGAGTGGAGAAGTAGAGGCCAGCCATGAACACATGGAGGGAAGAAGGGAATGGGAAGAGAGAGAGAGAGAGAGAGAGAGAGAGAGAGAGAGAGAAGCACAAGAGAGAGGAGGGGGCAAGCAGCCCCTTTTATAGTGGGCCAGGCCTACCTGGCTGCTGCCAGGTAACTATGGGGAGAAGCATACCTGGCTATTACCAGGTAACTGTGGGGTCGAGTTTAGACAGAAGGCTAACAGTCCAAGAATTAAACCAGACACCAGACTCTGGCTGGATGGGCCACAGCAAGACTGTGACAACTTTATTGATAGCAAGCAGACTTTTTATACCCTTATCAGAAAAAGAATATAATGGTAACTGCCAGGATCAATACAGTAGTTGTTGCCGGGATGCAATGACATTTGCAAGCTATAAAGGGCACACTGTTGATAAAAATATAATATCAGTGTGTTTTGGAGGCGAATAACCAGGCAGCAGACCAGGCTAGAGTGGTTCTACATGGAGAGGTTTATTGAGCGGGTGGGAGAGGGGGCAGAGAAGAGGAGAAAGAGACAGAGGGGGTAGAGAAGAGAGAGAAGAAAAGGAGGAAACAAAGAGCAATTTATAGGGAGAATGACGTAACACCACTGAGGGTGGAGACTGAGCCAGGTGGGCTGTGGGATTGAAGGTGGTTGCCTTGGCAACGCAGGTAGAGGGTCANCCCTGCCGTGTCATCCTCTGCTGAAAAAGAAAAGAAGGTAATGAGGACCACAGAGCTTCAATCGTCATGAACCCCCCACGAGGGTGCAGCCATCTTGGCTTGAATAGCTGCCACCACTGTTGCAGGGTGGATTGAATATCTCGCACACGCTCTTAGGGATGCCGGATGAGATAAGGATTGCCGTGCTTCATGGCAGGCCTACTAAATTAGATCTACTAGAAATGCAGTTGTGTGGGAACTAGGTCTGGGCAGTCTCAGACAGGCTAAAAGCCTGAGCATAAATGAACGACTCTTGCCACTCACCACTGGCCCCCCAGAGAAGCCCCAACCACACTCAGACCTACTGAACCCAAGTCCTCATTTGTGACCGCAGCCAGGTGAGTTCCCTGCTAAGGAATAGGCCTTGTTTATCACATCAAAACAGGGGTTTTGTTTTGTTTTTGTTTTTGTTTTGTTTTTGTTTTTGTTTTTTTCTTTGCTGACTCCTTGGTTGCCTTCTAAGGCCAGAAGGAAGGGAGGATGGAGAAGGTCCACCTCAGAAGACAGAGCCATCATTTCTAAATTGTGTCTGTTTCTGCTCAGTGCGAATGGGAAATGACTGCCCTTACACAGATGTGAGGCTCTCTGGGCAGGGACTCTGCATTCTTCCTTCCCTATTTAATTCTGCACGGGTCAGGCTGACCCTGGCTACACAGTCATGGCTGCTGCTACAGATGCTTAACGCTGGCTCTCCAGTTCTCAGCACGGAGCTAGAACTGAAGGGCCAGGCAGGCGTGCAACCCTGTTCTACTCCTCAATGAAGCTGCCTAGGATGCAGGACCAGATGTGCCCGCTGAGAAAAACAAGACACCAACACCGCCTCCTTTTGTCTCAACATTTACCAAACAAAACAAAATCCAAACGCTAACAATGAGACGACTCCAGCTAACAATGAGACGACTCCAGCTTCCCGGTATTGTCCTAATAGAATTTTCCATGAGATACTAGCCTTTAAGGGAGGGTGAGGGGGATAACTTTGTTTTGTAACATTGTGTTTGCTATCCTCCGCCCCTTGAGAAAGAAACTAGTTTCCCTTCTTGTCTTATATTTGCCAACCCCTTCTGGAACTAAGGTATTTTGGTTCCATAAATGGAACATTAAATGGAGAAGAAAGGCAGGTGTAAAAACACAGGTTAAAAAAAAAGTCTTGGCAGAGCCTTTGAAGGACTTGGAAAATCCACTTGCAGTCTCTGCTAGGAAACTTCCCTTGGGGAGTAAGGTCCTTTGGTCGGAAACAAAGAAGGTATTCTTTGCGTGCCTTAGAGTGAAGATCGACATACAGCACCTGGAGAGGCTTCCCCACCCCTTCGGACTCTACAGAAAAACCCGGCATCGCTACTTTAATCCTTTGCCTTGTCTTCCCTTTCACTGCAGGCACTGCGCGCGGCTTGAACTGCCTGGGTTTTTGTGACAGTCATTAACTGCTTTCCCAGATCTCATGTTTATACCACCAGTGGTCTGGTCTGAATGCCTTTGTCACCCACTTCCCACCCACCACATTAACTGTACGTTAAAGTCTTGATCTGCGAGATGACCTCTGTAGGTTGGGACTTTGGGATTAAGTGAGGGGAGTGGACTCCCTTGGATTGGGATTAATGCCCTTCTAATAAGTGAGAAGAATCCATCTATCCTCATTAGACACCAAATCTGCTAGCACCCTGGGCTTGGTCTGCTCAGCCCTCAAACTTAGAGAACAATTTCCTGTTATCCATAAGCTATCCACTGTTGTGTTTTATAAAAATAAAGAGAGAAGGAATGTGTTTGGTGGAGGTATGGTAAGGTGTGGGGGAGTGGGGCGCCTCTGCGGGTATAGTATAGAACGGAGTTGAGTTTATTCAGAGCATGAGAAGGGGAGTTGAGAGGGTAGTAGAGACAGAGAAAGGCCGAGAGTAGAGGAGCAGAGGCCAGCCATGAGCACATGGGGGTGGGGGGGGGATGGGGAGAGAGGAGGTGCAGGAGCCAGAAAGCGAGAGAGAGGAAGGGGGCAAGCCGGCCTTTCTATAGTGAGACAGGCATAGTGGCTGTTGCTAGGTAACCGTAGGGCGGTGCCTAGACCCACCCTGTATCATTATGGGGCAGGAGCCTGAACTTACTAACTCACCCTGATACACTGTTACTCTCTCAAAGGATCTGAAGAGCTTGACTCTGGCCACGCTGCCTTGTTTAAAGTCTCCCTAGAGCTGTTGCCCCTTGCCAAGAAGGCCTGAGATAACACAGACTTTGCCCAAGCACTTCACCTTGATCAGCACCTACGGGTGGCGGTGCCGACCCTCTGGATTCCCTTGCTCTAGAATTCCCCTTCCCGCCGCCGTGCTACCCTTCAAATCACAAAATGCAAAAAACATCTCTCTCTCTTTTTTTTAGGGAAGCTTTCTTACTCTGACAGTCTAAGTTAGAGCTCCCCCAAACTCGGTCCCAATCTGTAAGCTGTTCTCCGTGTGACACGAGCTAAAATAAGAATGGGGAAAGCTTACGATGTTTTAACATTATCACAACACCCAGGCACTGACCCATAGGCTCATATTGCCTGATTTTCTTCAGAATAGTTCAGACGTTATCAAACTCCAAGTGTTGGTCACAAATAAAATCCAAGTTGCACATCAGCACAGGAGGAAAGTGGTCATCGGGCACACATGAGTGGTGAGAGACCCCGGTGCATACAGAGTGCTGCAGGCCTTCTTTCCCAAGCATTTATTACAGATGGTTGTTATATGAATTTTTATGATGTTTTCCCTTTCTTATGTCTCCCACAAAAGAATATTAACCTCACGTGTGAGGGTTTTTCCTTATCTTATGACTCCCAGATATGAGTATTAGCAACTCCATATTAAATCTTAATGCAGCTTAGTACTTGAGAAGCAGTTGGTACTGGATTAATGTGTCTGGTTAGTAAGAGGAGAGGGCGTGGGACTTGTTGCTGATTTTAATCTGTGGTCCTCTCACCAAATTTGTTAAGTTCAGTAAACCACCTGTCACTACTACCCAATGGTGTGGATTGGATATGGAGAGTGGGTGGAAGAATAATGATTTTATATCACTCTTCCATGACAGGATGGGCAGATACTAAAAATTATGCAATTTCGTCCTCAGAATACAAAAATAAAGTGTCTTTGGCAGTCTTCATATCTAACCATCCATTGTGTCACACCACCGATTTGTTTCTTTCGGTGTTTATACTTGACTGTAATAAAGCAACATTGTAAACGATATTTGACTGTAATAAAGCAACATTGTAACTATCACTGTTCTTACAGAAGCAGAGCTGTGTATGTGTCAACTTTGAGGTCTGTTTCCCCACCTGCCTAGGAGCCCAGAGTCTTTGTCCCTAGCTGTTTTGCTGATAAAATGGAGAGAATGGGGCTGGCATTAAGCTGCCAGCTTGGTTTCTGGCAGCTGCTGGACCTCAGAGCATAATTCCTTCCCAAGTGGGTTATCAGAATCAAACACCCTGGGCTAATCAGAATTTCAAAGGATGCAGATATGCAGTTTAATTTAAGAGGATTATTCTGAACCAGGTCTGACTAGGACATTTGGACTTCAGGCCCTCGTTTGCTCAGGGGCATCAGTCACAGCTGGAAGACTGAACTTTTTCCAAGAAAGAAAAGAAAATGTAATACTGTGAAAAGTGGGAAGTAGCATGCTGGAAGTCTAAGCCCTTGCTCTAGGGTGGGAACAGAGGCAATGTGGGTTTGATATTCTTCTCTGATGAAAGGGAAGAGACAGGACCAGGTGACCTTTTAGATGTCTTCCAGCTGTGAGATTCCCCAGGTCTAATCTCTAAGGCTCCTTCTTGCTCGAAAATTGAGGAACAGAAAGATTCAGATTCCTCCAGGTAGCAGGCTTCAGGAATACTAACGAAGGAGCCCAGCGCCTGCTCTCTGCCCTCAGCGTGATGCAGAAAGAGGTGGCAGAGGTTGTGGTTAGATGAAAGTCTGCATCTCCTGCCCACTGAGTTTAAATTTTCTTCTGGAAAATCTGAGGAACAGTGCTTCCTTCCTGCCCAGCTGTGTTGGCTCATTTTTTTTATGTCAACATAAACTAGAGTCCTTTTGGAAGAGGGAGCCTCAAATTGAGAGAATGCTCTCACCAGGTCAGCCTGGTGGAGAGAGCCCAGTTCCACTGGAAGCAAGCCAGGAAGCAACAGTTCCCCAGAGCATCTGCATCAGCTCCTGCCTCCAGGCCCCTGCCCTGATCTCCTTCAGTAATGGACTGTGTGTGGTGTGAAGCTGTAAGCCCTAATAAACCCCTTCCACCCCATGTTGATTGGGTCATGACGTTTGATTACAGCAATAGAAATCCTAACCAAGACACCGGGAGTATCGTGAAGATGAACTCCCTCAGGAAACCTCATGAAAGATTCACTCTTCATTCCACAGAAGTAAGTGCAAATACCAGTTTTGCTACTGTCATGAGTCATAATGTAAATATTTTTTTGGAGACAGGTTTTCCGAAGAGGTTGTGACCCACAGGTTGAGAACCACTGCATTTTTAGACAGTGACCTACTTCTGGGTGCTACTTGTTCAGAGCAACATTTAAGAGCCACTTATAAGGCCAACTATACATTAGTATCAAAAGGTATTCTGTGTCAAAACGGGGGCTGGAGAGATGACTCCTTGGTTTGGAGCACTCGCTGCTCTTGCAGAGGGCCCTGTTTCATTACATAGCACCCACCTGGTGACTCACAACCATCTGGAACATGTATATTTACGTATATGCAGGCAAAACACTCAGATGCATAAGATGAAAATTAACACACATATTTTAAAAACACACTAACATCTTTAGGTTTTGTTTTTTTTTTATTTTTGTTTTCTTAAAGATGTATTTATTTATTTATTTAATATATATGAGTACACTGTAACTCTCTTCAGTCACAGTGGAAGAGGGCATCTGACCCCATTACAGATGGCTGTGAGCCACCATTCGGTTGCTAGGAGTTGAACTCAGAACCTCTGGAAGAGCAGTCAGTATTCTTAACTGCTGAGCCAACTCTTCAGCCCTTGTTTTACAAAGATATGCTTGCCTCTCCTTCCCAAGTGCTAGGATGGAAAGGTGTATATCACTATATTAACATGTTAACGTTAAAGATCTTCTAAAAAAAGATATACAGAAATATTTTCTTATTAAAAGTCAAAATTATCCAAGAATAGATGTGATTGCACAAGCAGAATATCATTGAGGAAATATTTGATTTTATAAATTTTAGTAGTTTATTCTTTTTTGTTTGTTTGTTTGTTTGTTTGTTTTTGTTTTTGTTTTCGAGACAGGGTTTCTCTGTGTAGCCCTGGCTGTCCTGGAACTCACTCTGTAGACCAGGCTGGCCTGGAACTCAGAAATTCGCCTATCTCTGCCTCCCAAGTGCTGGGATCAAAGGCATGTGCCACCACATCTGGATATATCATATTTTTAATTGTAGTTACATTTTTTTTCTGGCCCCCAAAAAGATTTATTTATTATTATATGTAAGTACACTGTAGCTGACTTCAGACACACCAGAAGAGGGCGTCAGATCTTATTACTGATGGTTGTGAGCCACCATGTGGTTGTTGGGATTTGAACTCAGGACCTTCACAGGATTGTGTGTTTGGTCCCCAGAACTTGCATCCTTCAACTGAACCTTATACTGTTGACTCTCATGACCCACTTCCGCCTTGCCCCGCCCATAGAGAACGCCATTCTGTGGGATTTTGACAGTGAGTTAAGATCTCACTGGGCCAGTGTTTCTGCACCACAATTATTTCACTTAACACCCCACTCCCAACCTTCCTAACGCTGAGACCCTTTAATATAGTTCCTCGCATTGTAGTGATTCCCCAACTCTTAAATTATTTTCATTGCTATTTCCTAACTGTAATTTTGCTACTGTTATGAAAATGTAAATGTAACCAAATAAAAATGTCCATGCAAATATCTGTGATTTCCAGTGGTCTTAGGTGACCCCTGTGTAAAGGTCATTCAACCCCACAGGGGCCATGACCCACAGGTTGAGAACCACATTAATAACAGAATGTCCTCTGGGTTTATCTAGTTCCCCAAAGACAGGCCTCTTTCTCTGTAAGACTGAACGACATTCTGATGTTTCTGTCTAGACAGTCTTGGCTTTTTATTTATATTGTAAATTGAGATAGGTTAAGGCCTTGCTGCCTGTCATGACTTTATTGGGGTTTGTTCTTTTATCATCTGGAGATAAAAATCTGGAGATAGAAAAGGGTCCTTACCAGAAACTCCCTTCCACACAAAATTCCTGTGATCCCTGCACTGCTCGCCCTAGGACGGAGGAAGCAGACAGCCAAATTCTCGGAGGGGAGGGGTTGAAATTTAACTTGAGAACACACAAGGCTACTCTTGTACAGCAGGGTACAGAACAACTAATGATTAAGCGGTAGATCGTGTGCTTAGAGACCACAGGCCCAATGGCCAAATTTATCTGTAGCAGTCTTACTTATAAGGGGAGAAAAACGGCCAGCCTGGACTACGTGGTAAGATTTTTATTGAGAGAGAGAGAGAGAGAGAGAGAGAGAGAGAGAGAGAATATAAATATAAGCAATGAAATTAAATCGTTCCAGCCGGGCATGGTGGCGCACGCCTTTAATCCCAGCACTCGGGAGGCAGAAGCAGGCAGATTTCTGAGTTTGAATCCAGCCTGGTCTATAAAGTGAGTTCCAGGACAGCCAGGGCTATACAGAGAAACCCTGTCTCAAAAACAAACAAACAAAAAATTAAATTAAATTAAATTGTTCCAACAGAAAAGAAAAAAAAAGAGAACACAGTGTGCTTAGGCTGTTGGTTCCCATACTTATTTTTCTTTAAATCTTATAGATTCCTTTACTCATTACATTTCACACTAAAATTCACATGTTCTCAAATATGATGAGATTTTAGCTGGGCTCTCCTGCCCCTTGTCATCTTTAGAGAGACGGATGTGCCCCCATTATGTCTGCCTAAATGAACTCCAAGGACAGACCCAACCACGGAACTGATTTCATGTGTGACATCCGGCAGTTTTCTGTTTCTATTTCTCTGATTCAAACAAGCTGCCAAGCCCAGTGACAGAAATCTCAGCACTCGACACAAAAAAGGTGAAGCTTTCACATTGCTGTCTGTTGTTCCCTCCCTGTGACAGTAAACATACTCAAGGTAAGTGCTGGACTGAAGGTGACCTGGATCTGCTTATCTGTCATAATCACACACTGCTGAGGGTCAGAGCTCAGGTCTCAGATCCACCACCAAGAGCTATTAATCTTTTGACTCCAACAGGAAGTGCTGACAGCCAAACACTGTGATGCTGCCTGTCTCTCCTGTAAAATGCCAGGTCATACATCAGACAAACACCTCTTCTCCACCTGCAAGCCTAAGGCCTCTTGACAGCCCTGAGAGCGAGCTGTACCTGACTGTGCAGGAAAGGGGGAGGGATACCTTACACAGTTCGAGCATTTTATATCTGCTAAACTCTACCCAGGCACCATATAGATTATAATGACCAATCTTTACAGCAGCCATAACAGCTGCTGTAAATAATATTGGCAAAATATCGGTTGTCTTAGTTAGGAGGGTTTTACTGCTGTGACACCATGACCAAGGTTACTCTTATAAAGCTAACATTTAATTGGGGCTGACTTACAGGTTCAGCGGTACAGTCCATTATCATCAAGGCGGGAGCATGGCAGCATCCAGGCAGACATGGTGCAGGAGGAGCTGAGAGTTCTAAATTTTTATCTTTAGGTCTCTAGGAGAAGACTGACTTCCAGGCAGCTAGGATGAGGATCTTAAAGCCCACGCCCACAGTGACATACCTACTCCAACAAGATCACACCCACTACAAGGCCACATCTCCTAATGGTGCCACGCCCTAGGCCAGGCATATACAAACTATCACAATGGTTCTATCTATTCTGCTACTCCTTTTTAAGTGTCATAAGTCAAATGCCTTTATGGCCCAAACAGCAGAACATACAAAGTGAACAAGATAAAGCAGAGTGTGGTGGTCTTAACATTTGAAGCTCTTCAAAATTCCTATGAGGAGCAGCCTGATTTTACTCTTCTACAGGACAGTTTGCAAAAGGGTGTGGTCGTCGGAATAAAAAATGTCCCCCGTCATTTCATGTATCTGAAGACTTGGCCCCAGTTGCCTTCCAACAGCAAAGGGTGGCTAAAGAAAGACAATGCTGGGTCAGCCTATTAGAAAGAACCCGGTAAGAAAGAGTCGGAGAGATGGCTGGAGCTGAGGTTCAGGTGGAGAGAACTCACCTAGAGTGCTAGACTCTGGGTTCTCTCTCTAGCATTGCATAAAACAGGTGCAAACTTGAAAGGTAGGGTCAATATATATTTTTTTCTATAAAGGGCCACATAGGAAACATTTGAGGCTCGGTAGGCTCCATGGTCTATGTAGCAGCAATTCAACTCCGACGCTTGGGGCTTGAAAGCAGCCATTACACTCCATAAACAAGTAAGTGCAGGTACGTTCTAGTAAAACTATTTACAGGAGCAGGTGGCAGGCTGGATGTGGCTCGTGGGTTTGCTTTATTAAACTGTGCTCTGGAGCCAGCAGCCCAGAAATAAGGAGGATCTGGGGGCGAGGTGGAACCCACAAAAGCTAAGTCCCCTTTAACTTCCCCCATGCCTGCAGAGAGCTGATGGAACTCACTTAGAGCCTTCCTCAGCTACTCTCCCCTCCTCATCCCCCCAGATTCCTGCCCTGCAGAGGTTAGAAACTGCTCAATGAACCAGGATAGACCAAGAGGAAGGGAAGCAACCCTCAGCCTGCCTACAACCTTTTACTGCAGCAGGCTGCCAAGCAGAGGAGCCCAAGCTGGGAGGGGAGCAGATAGAAACGTCAATCCAGACAGCCTGGGCTAAGTCCTCATTGAGATGCTGTTTCTTTTCTAAGTGAACTCAGACAGATGCATTTATTATATAAGAATAAGCAGAAAAAGTCGGTTTTTTTTGAAGGCAGGAAAAATGTTTACATTTTTACCAAAACACGTTTGCCCTTTGGAGACCCTGGTTACATATTCAGTCATAGAGCCAGGATTTTTTTTTTAACCTGTAGGTAATGAAAAAGCAAGTGATGCTATCACCCGTCCCCATCCCTTATGGCAGTCTCTCGCCATAAGCAGTTTGCTCAGCAGTGTTTCTGTCTCTGACTCATCTGCTGTATCCAGTTTCTCCAACGGTCCACGATAGGTACCTAATTACACAGGATGACTGGGGTTTGTTTGTCCTTCAGAGAATACCGTGAATAATGTGTTCCTCCTTCCGCTAATGGGCACATGCCCAGGGGAGTGAATTTAATTCTCCACAGGTAGGGAAGGCTTCCAAAGATTTTCATCATGGGAGAAGAATGAGGCAGGACAGTACTGGCAGCCCTGCCTGTGACATGCCCGGGACAGAGCACACGTCTAATGATGAACAGCACTGGTCAGCTCTAAGCTCTTGGGCCACTGCCTGCTGAAGGTCAATGGGACGGGCCATTTCTCCTACTCCAAGAAATAGTACTGTGGAGCATTTGTAGGGTGAGCCAGGAGAACCAAAGTGGGCGTGCTTACTGAGCCTCAGCTTTTAAACAGGCGCAGCCAGTCATGTGAAATGCTGACTTTTGTTGAAGAAACGGAAGACAGTTTGGTTGGTATCTTAGTTAGGGTTTTACTGCCGTGAACAGACACCATGACCAAGGCAACTCTTATAAAGGACACCATTTAATTGGGGCTGTCTTACAGGTTCAGAGATTCAGTCCATTATCATCAAGGCGGGAGCAGGGCAGCATCCAGACAGGCATGGTGCATATATCTTCATCTGAAGGCTGCTAGAAGAATACTGGCTTCCAGGCAACTAGGATGCGGGGTCTTAAAGTCCACACCCACCATGACACACCTACTCTAACAGGCCATGCCTACTCCAACAGGGCCATACCTTCTAACTATGATTATTATTTTTTTCCCTCGTTCCGGTCAACCCTGCTCGCTCTGGTCTGCCCCGCTCACTCCGGCCGGCCCTGCTCGCTCCGGCTGCCCCCGTTCGGCCCCACTCACTCAGGCCAGCGCTGCTCGCTCCGGTTGGTCCCACTTGCTCTCTCCGGTCCAAGGATTCGTTTATTATTATTATTCATAAGTACACTGAGGCTGACTTCAGACGCACCAGAGGAGGGGGTCAGATCTCATTACAGGTGGTTGTGAGCCACCATCTGGTTGCTGGGATTTGAACTAATCACCTTCGGAAGAGCAGTCGAGTGCTCTTACCCGCTGAGCCATCTCACCAGCCCTTATTATTATTATTTTTGAGACAGGGTTTCTGTGTAGCCCTGGAACTCACTCTGTAGACCAGGCTGACCTCAGACTCAGAAATCCACCTGCCTCTGCCTCCCAGTGCTGGGATTACAGGTGTGTGCCACCACTGCCTGGCTAAGGGCCACACTTTCTAAAAGTGCCACTTCCTAGGTCAAACATATACAAATCATCACAGTTGGCTTTAACTCTGTTTTCTGAGCTGTAAATTCTAAATAAGCAGCATTTATTCTGTTGCTCACAGGATGCCACAGTGCAGCTGTGAGGACACAAGGTCATCCCATCTCCGCTCTCCAGGGTGAGTGCAGCACTCCCCCAACTTCCTTGTTTCCAGCCTGCTTACAAAGTAAATTCTACTTGATCCAGATTTGAACTGATCCCTAGCAACTTTACTCTTGAGCACATGGCATTTTCTTCTCTGCCCGATGGTTGCGTCCAAGAGGATGGACAAGGTGTCTCAAATCTGTACAGTTCCCGGGACTTCACTCATTGTACCACATTTACTTAATCTAAAAATTCCATCCTAGCAAATCTATGATGGAATCTCCATTCCAAAACAGTGATGGAGAGAAAAACCAAGAAAGCCATTGCTGGTTATAAAATACCTAGCTGACATCTGAAGCAACTAAGTATTTACTTTTGAGAATTTTGCATCTAGGTAGCTTATTCTTATCATTTCCCACTAACTTATTCACCCAAAGCTAGGGGGACAGTCACTGGGAACCAGCAGTCCCCCATTTCGGCAACTTGTGATATGCAGAATAGAAAGCTTTCCCTAGCGTAGTGGAGACTCCTGCCATCCAGTCCTCAGTCCTAAGGAGGCAAAGGCAAAAGAATAAGAAGTCCAAGGCTGATTTTCATTATTTCTCAAAAGAAAATAAGACTTTTTTTTTTATCATATTTGGCTTTTTTCTTTAAAGGGATAGACTACATGAGATATTATTAAAGTTTTATTTTCAGCTTTGGGTTGAAAGGACTATCTTTAATTTTCTTTAAATGTATAGGGGTGTTTAACTTGCATGTATGTCTGTGCACGGCACACATGCCTGGTGCTCACAGAGGCCACCAGAGGGCATTGGCTTCCCTAGAACCGGAGTTACAGACAGGTGTGAACAGCCACGTGGGTGTGAACAGGTGAGAACAGCCCTGTGGGTGCTTAAAATTTAACCCATTCCTCTGGAAGAGCCACCAGTGATCTTAACTGCTGAGCCATCTCTTGAGCCCCTGTAAGTACTATTTTTAGAGGATTATAAACTAGTTAAATGTTCACCCTACTACAACATTCATTCAACATTTCTTCTCTGGCTTTGATGGCATGGGCCGCTTAGTACTGGATTACACTGTACCAAAGTCGCTAGAGTGGAAAGTGAGCGAAGAGTGGAGGAAGCTGCTTCGACTTTGTTAGGTTTGAAATAGTTTCTGGATGCTCAATTGGAGATATCAGGTAGTCAGACTGAATTCTATGCTGGAAAAAAGTGTTGAGTTACAAATACACAAACGGTATTTAAGACTATGAGGTCAGGGTACTGGAGAGATGGCTCATCAGGTAAGAGCACTGACTGCTCTTCCGAAGGTCCTGAGGTCAAATCCCAGCAACCACATGGTGGCTCACAACCATCTGTAATGAGATCTGACGCCCTCTTCTGGCGCATCTGAAGACAGCTACCGTGTACTTACATATAATCAATCAATCAATCAATCAATCAATCTTTGGCCGCAGCAAGCAGGGCTGATCAGAGCAAGCAGAGGTCCTAAAAATTCAATCCCCAACAACCACATGAAGGCTCACAACCATCTGTACAGCTACAGTGTACTCACATACATAAAATAAATAAATAAATCTCTAAAAACAAAAAACTATGAGGTTAGGAGGGCTCTGCAAGGGGACAGGAAGGACAGTGATGGGAAGGACAGTGATGGGAAGGACAGTGATGGGAAGGATGGTGACAGGAAGGACGGTGACAGGAAGGACGGTGACAGGAAGGACGGTGAAGCATTGTTTATGATGAGACAGGATAAGAAGCAGCATCAGACTGGCGAGGATGTGGAGAAAGAGGAACACTCCTCCATTGCTGGTGGGATTGCAAGCTGGTACAACCACTCTGGAAGTCAGTCTGGAGGTTCCTCAGAAAATTGGACATAGTACTACCAGAAGATCCAGCAATACCTCTACTGGGCATATACCCAGAAGATGTTCCAACTGAACATATGCTCTATTATGTTCATAACATATTAATAGCCAGAAGCTGGAAAGAACCCAGATATCCCTCAACAAAGGAATGGATACAGAAAATGTGGTACATTTGGTACATTTACACAATAGAGTACTACTCAGCTATTAAAAACAATGAATTTATGAAATTCTTGGGCAAATGGATGTATCTGGAGGATATCATCCTTACTGAGGTAACCCAATCACAAAAGAAGTCACTTGATATGCACTCACTAATAAGTGGATATTAGCCCAGAAACTTAGAATACCCAAGATAAAATTTACAAAACACAAGAAAATCAAGAAGAATGAAGACCAAAGTATGGATACTTCATTCCTTCTTAGAATGGAAAATAAAACACCCATGAAAGGAGTTACAGAGACAAAGATTAGAGCTAAGACGAAAGGATGGACCATCCAGAGACTACCCCACTGGGAAATCCATCCCATAATCTGCCACCAAACCCAGACACTATTGCATATGACAGCAAGATTTTGCTGAAAGGACCCTGATATAACTATCTCGAGTGAAGCTATGCCAGTGCCTGGCAAATACAGAAGTGGATGCTCATAGTCATCTATAAGATGGAACACAGGGCCCCCAAAGGAGGAGCTAGAGAAATTACCCAAGGATCTGAAGGGGTCTACAACCCTATAGGTGGAACAACAATACAAACTAACCAGTACCCCCCAGAGCTCATGTCTCTAGCTGCATATGTAGCAGAAGATGGCCTAGTTGGCCATCACTGGGAAGAGAGGTCCCTTGGTCTTGCAAACTTTATATGCCCCAGTACAGGGGAATGCCAGGGCCAAGAAGTGGGAGTGGGCAGGTGGGGGATCAGGGCGGGTGGGTGGGGGGGTATAGGGAACTTTCAGGATAGCATTTGAAATGTAAATAAAAAATATATCTAATAAAAAAGTTTTAAAATAAAAAAGAAGAGAGAGAGAGAGAGAAAGAAAGAAAGAAAGAAAGAAAGAAAGAAAGAAAGAAAGAAAGAAAGAAAGAAAGAAAGAAAGAAGCATCAGAGATAGCAGGGAACCTGTCAGGCAGGAGAGAAAGGGGCGTAAGAAGAGGTGTCCTTACCTTTAGATGGAGAGGTGCCCAGGAGGTAAAGGAAGGTGTGTGCCGTTATCATCACCAGCACTGGGGTTGGTACAGTTCCGGAGAAAAGCCTGGTAGAGAGAACGTGGAGTCAGAAGCTAAATAAGAGGGCATGACAGCACTAACAGGCACTTAAGACGTTCCTCTGAAGCAGGAAACAGAGGAATGTGGGGGGGGGAGAGAACTTCCCCCTAAGTATTGATTGACCAAGTACTAAAGGCCACCAGGGAGTCAGAGAATAAAGTCTATGCAACTGCATGCTTCTGAAGAGTTCACAAAATATGCTAGGGGGTTGGGAAAGGAGTAACGCCTGTGAGCTTGTTATCTACAGAAGCTACACGGAGGCAGGCAGTCTCAAAAGAATTGATTAGTGTTGCTGATCCCAGCACTTGGGAGGCAGAGGCAGGTGGATTTCAGAGTTCGAGGCCAGCCTGGTCTACAGAGTGAGTTCCAGGACAGCCAGAGCTACACAGAGAAACTCTGGTCTTGAAAACAAACAAACTAACTAACTAACAGGAATGGTTAGTGTTTAGAAATCACTTTGAGAGGTCTGCTAATCAAAGCCAAGCTCAGAAACCCCGGTTGGGCATGCCCCAGTATTTGTGCTTTGCACCCTCCTCCAGGTCAGGAACTAACTCCCTGCGGCTGCATAAGCTATGCATCCATGTGACTGGCCCAGTCCTCAAGACTGGGGAAAGATGATCATCTCTCACTGAAGAGAATGAGGCTGGTAAATAAAGAACAGACATCTTTTTTTTTAAACATCTTAACAAAACCACCAAGCTTGAACCCCAGTGTCCCCAATGTCTCCTGTCCTAGACCCCTCTGTGACAGATGATAAAAGGTTCCCGAAATGCTTAAGCTTCAGTCACAGCAGGACTGGATTGGGCATCACAGAGGAGACACGCTTTGGGGTATGTATGCTTCACAAGGTATTTACAAAGAGGTTTAGCTGACCCTGAACGTAAGTGGCACCATGCCTTGTACCAGACTCCTTGATTTGATGAAAGGGAAGCGGCAGGGGTGGGGAGGGGGGGATCACATTGAACACCAGCATTTATCTCTTTTTCCTTTGCAGTCGTAGATGCAAGGTAAGCGGCTGCCTCCCACCTCTGCCACACATGCCTCCCCGACCGACACGGACTAGAGTCCTCCAAACTGTGAGCCAAAGGCAACCTTCTTCTCACCTACGCTGCTTTCGTCAGATCTTTTGTGATAGCAACAGCAAAAATAACTAATATAGACTTCCATGACATTTAACGCAGTCAGAACAGGGCTCTGTGACATTCACAACCCAAAGATTTATCACAGGTCACTTGCTGAGGTTTGGCCTGCTGCTCTGAATTATAATGCTAAGTTCTGTATCCCAAGGTCTAGTAGCCTCTAGAGGAGTGAATTATCCTATATACCAGCTTTTGTTGTGCAAACCTTGCTCCTTAACTTAAAACTATTATTGAAGGGAATAGAGTTGGTGGGTTTTTACCTGGTAGAGGGGTTGCAGGTAGGGGAAGAGAAAAGGAAGGACATGAGAGGAGGAAGAAGAAGCTGCCATGAGAGGAAATGGACCATGGGAATGTGGCCGGGAGAAACAAAGTATTTGGCATACAAAGCTGGGGAAGCAGCCAGGCCAGCCGTTAGAAAAGTAGATTAAGGGTTAACCCCCTAGTAATTGTCAAAGCCAAATAAAATAACCACAGTCAGAGTCTCATTTGCTTGTAAGCTAGACGGGGATAAGTTTAAATTGGTTCAACTACAGTAACTAGCATATCCAAGTTTGGAATTTTATATCTACAATAAATAGATGCCCACGCATGGTTTAATCAAAGAAGAATTTTTGATGATTTGGTTCTCACACATGAGTGGAGAGAGAGGACTGGACCGAGTCCAGACAGTTCATCATTTACTTTCTGTGGCTACAAGGAGAGTTCCATCTCCCTGTCCCTGGCTGATCTTCAGTTGGTGCACACAGGATGATCACGGCAGATATTTAACACTGGAACCAAGTCTGATGAGCAGTGTGCACATCTGATCCTTAAGACTCACAGCTGTGCCACGTTATGCTTTCAATGAAATAGAATTGCTTAGAAATAACTTGCCGTTCTATCTCCCCAGTGCCTGGGATGCGTGACTTCAATTTTTTTTTTCCACCTTGGCTATCAAGATGCAACGGAGTAAGTTACCATTGGCCTGGGAGAGCTTAGTCCTCGGGAAAGGGGCGGGCTTCACTCTCTCTGCTCCTTTAACTCAGACATAATAGAATAATCAGAGCAGAATGCATGGAAAGGGCAATAGCATCCATACGACTACAGACGCAGACGGGAAACTGACCTCCAGCCTCAAACGCTACAAGCAGGGAGTTGGAGACGCTACCAAGGAGTTGCCATAGGGAAACAGAAGAATAATAAACTGCGAGGGTCGTGCTCAGGAAGTACAATGTGTCCGTGCAAGGAATACAGGAGGCTGGGACCTGCACGAGGCACGGTATAAAAATGTGGCTGTTCCCTATCCCCAAAGTCTTCCCCTTACCCACTGATCTCTGACTCAAAATTCTACCACACGAACTCACTCGCTGCTCTCGTCTATGAAAGACTCAAGCAGGAGGACAGTGACTAAAGCTAATTTATTAATAACAATGACCCAGAACAAACAACCTTCATGTTCAAACATGCCTAGCCTCCTTCAACTGGAAAAATAAAAGACGGCGCCGTACGGTATAACGTAACTCCACTAACCCAGAGTTACTGTGGTATTCCACTCTTCTGTCAGGAGACTCTGATTCTGGCAGATTTGGTTGGGGACATTGTTGTCATACACAAGGTCTGAGTTTTCTCCATTAGAGAGACTTGGACATGTCCCTATGCCTTGCTGCCACGTCTGCCACCAAACTAAATACCCCACAGGATAAGGTATGTCGGATGGCACACACCAGGGTGAGACAGGCAGACAGAAACCACTGGTATTAGGAAGAACTAAGTAGGAGAAGGTAGCATAAATTTCCAGGTATTTTAAGTGAACAAAACTGGAAATATGGATAATATGATTTACCTAAATGTGCAGGCACAAAATGATCATTACTGGGAAGACGTGTAAGGGACTATTGTCTAGAGTCATGGGTCTGGAGGATGAGCTGAAGAAGGACTTAATCTTTCTTTAATGTTCAGTCAGATCTATTGCATTTCTTCTGCTATTGAAATCAGGGATGAAAAGGTCATCCCCTCTTTTGCTTGAGTCAGGGTCTCTCACTGGCCTGAGCTTCACTAATGTGATGGTTTGTATATGCTTGGGCCAAGGAGTGACACTATTAAGAGGTATAGCCTTGTTGGAGTAGTTGTGTCACTGTGGATGTGGGCTTTAATATCCTAGTCCTAGCTGCCTGGAAGTCAGTCTTCTACTAGCAGCCTTCAGATGAAGAGGTAGAACTCTCAGCTCCTCCTGAACCATGCCTGCCTGGATGCTGCCTTGCTCCCACCTTGATGATCATGGACTGAACATCTGAACCTGTAAGCCAGGCCTAACTAAATGTTGTCTTTCATAAGAGTAGCCTTGGTCATGGTGTCTGTGCACCACAGTAAAACCCTAACCAAGACAACTAAATAAGCTATATTATCTGACCAGAAAACCCCAGAGATCTGCCTGCCTCTGCCTCCCTTTTCAACGTCACAGGATTTACAAGCCTGTTCTACCATGCCTGCCTCTTTGCTTAGATCCTGGGGCTACTGACTCAGGTCCTCATGTTTACAGGGTAATGGCTTTACTGATGGAGCCATCTTCCAAGCTCTCCTCAAGTACTTATCTTTTATGTTAACAGTGTATGATGTATGTGTGTGTGTTGCCCCATGATATAGCTGGAATCCACGGAAGACTGATCTTTCTTCCTGCCAACATCTGGGAGGAAAAAATGAAGCTTCCTGGTGATGGATGTGTCCTGCTGTCCAAAGACCACTCCTGAAATGATAATTCCTCAGATGTTGTTTCCATATGACCTCACCCTGCTCTATTGCAAGTCAACCATTTCCCTTAAGCTACACACTAGTCCAAGTTTTTCAAATCCTTTAATTTTCCACTCTTTCCCTTCGAAGTCTGTTCCAATTTATTATCCACTGGCCTTAAACTCACACAATGAATTTACTACAGGACCCCAGTGGTATGTTCTTGGAAACATTTTATGTTCCTGCCTCAATTTTTGTCTCCTCTTAGCCACACTGCTTAACTATATTTACACACTTTCTTTTTTCTTTTTGTTTTATTGTTCCTGCCTCAATTTTTGCCACACTGCTTAACTGTACTTACACACTTTCTTTTTTCTTTTTGTTTTTATTAGATATTTTATTTACATTTCAAATATTATCCCCTTTCCTAGTTTCCCCTCTGAAAATCCCCTATCTCCTCCCCCTACCCCTGCTCCCCAACCCATCCACTCCCATTCCTGGTCCAGGCATTTCCCTATACTGGGGCATAGAGCCTTCCCAGTACCAAGGGCCTCTCCTCCCATTGTTGACTGACTAGGCCATCTTCTGCTCCATATATAGCTAGAGCCACAAGTTCCACCATGTGTTTTCTTTGATTGGTGATATAGTTCCAAGGAGATCTGGGGGTACTGGTTAGTTCATATTGATGCCAACAAGAGCCTGCTGACAGGAGCCTGATATAGCTGTCTCCTGTGAGGCTCTGCCAGTGCCGGGCAAATACAGAAGTGGATGCTCACAGTCATCCATTGGACGGAGCACAGGGTCCCCAGTGAAGGAGCCAGAGAAAGACCCAGGGAGCTGAAGGAGACTGAAGCCCCATAGAAGGAATATCAATATGAACTTCCGCACTTTGTTGAGCAGAAGGAACACATCTAGTTATCAAGCTGATTAGCGCCCCTGAGCCTTTTCACCCAAGACTTGTGCTCACTGGATGGAAAATAGTAAAGATGAACATGCCAGAGAGAAACTGGCTTGGAATATGGCCTAGGACACCTCACAAGTTGTAGGCCGCCGTGTGATCGCCATTCCAAGATGGCGCCGGTTTCCTGTCCACCCTAAGCTGTAAACAGCTCAGTGCGCAAGCGTAAGGGCCCTTCCCGCCTTGGGAGCTCTTACCACCCGTGACGCATTCTGGCCTGATCCGGAGATAGCCTATGGTATGATGCCACGTCCTAGGCGAGCATATTTCCCTATATAAGGACGCCCGTCTTGGGCATCGGGGCCCTTCACCTCCCAGAAGCTTTGCTCTCCCTCACAAGACGCAATAAGGCTTTGCTGTAGAAGGATCCTGTGTGCAGCCTGCTTCTTCCTGCTGGCGGGATATGGCGGGTCGCAACAAGTATACCCACCTCTATCTCCAAAAATACTTACATTATCATTCATAACAACAAAATCACAGTAGCAATGTAGCAGCAAAAAAAATTTTTTTTGTTTTGGGGCACTAGGAACTGTATTAATGGGTTGCAGCATTAAGAAGGTTGAAAACTGCTGCTCTACAACCTCAAAAGTGAGCGATTGGGAAGTTTGCTTGGTCCACTGCCTCATGTTGGACCATTCGCCTGGACTTCTCCCACACTTAGGGTCTCCAACCAACCCAAAGGTTCCAACCCCTTAAAACTCTCTCCTGGGCCCTGATTCTGACTTTATCTCTCTAAGATCCCTGTGGTGTAACTTATTTGATGCTAAACCTTTATTCCTTGAAGTTGCATTAGCTGTACACCCTACCCTTCTCTAGAGAATACACCAAGATAATCCACCACATCCTCTGGACAGAGCCTAGGTTTGACCTAGACTAAAATTCAAGAGGACTAAAGGGCAGCGGGGAGCTTCCTGAACCTGATGAAGAAAATAGAGCAATGGTTCAGAGAACTTTCTAATGCATTCTGAAAGGAACATAGTCATGCCAGAGGTTAGAAAAGCAGACTAGGAGCTGAGAGGGATCAGATAGGTTGATTTGATGACATAAAATTGGCATCCGTTCGGGCCTAAATCTCTGTTTCCAAGGACAGGGCAAGGCAGGGCCTCAGAAGCTGCCCCGCCCCCTGGTCTAAGGCAAGGACAATGGGGTCAGCAGCAGTTTCCAGACTTCCCCAGCCACTTCCTCAGTAACAGTCTCCAAACCTCCCCAGCAAGTTTCCAGCCCCCATGCCTGGGTAATGGAATGTCCCTAGAGATGGAGTAAGATAAATGTCACCTACCCCCTCACCCCAAATTTTCTAATGTGCTTTAAATCAAGCCTGCAAACTCAACTTGGGTGTCTCTCTTGGTAATAGGAGACCCCAGCATGCTGGACTTGAAAACTAAAACATTCTGCATTTACACACTATTTGAGTCCAGCGTATCATTCTTCGGAGAATTATGGGTCCTAATAGAGTTCGTCCCCAGTAACTGTCAAAACCAAATAAAATAACCATCGCCTGAGTCTGATTTATTTGTAAGCTAGTTTGGGGTAAGCATTAATTGGCTGTACTACACCTGCAGTCCTGTGGGAGATGTTCAAAATCTCACTGCCGCTGAGAAGTCAGGGCAGAATTCAAGCAGGGAAAGACCCTGGAGGCAGGAACTGATGAGTTCTGCTGATTGGCTGGCTCAACCTGCTTTGTTATAACACCAGGGAACACCAGCCCAGGGGAGGCACCGCCCACGCTGAGCTGGGCCCTCCCATCTCAACCACCAATCATGTAAATGAAGGTATCAGGGGTTTACAACCCAGCGTGGTAGGGACAGTTTCTCAACTGAGATTTCCTGTAGCTTGTGTCAAGTTGATATAAAACTAGCTACCATGGATGCATTGTATGGTATATGAATTATGCCGTGAAAAGCCGTTTTTTAGAATGCCAAAGGTTGCTGGCCAGAGTACAGATGACCTCTGCCTCAACCGCGCCACTCCTCAATCCAGCCAAAGAAACTCCTTTGATGGCGTCCTCCTAATTTCCTTTGGCAGTCAGCGGCTGCTATGCTCCCACTGCCCGCCAGAGACACTTTGGTTGTACACTTGGGCGTTTCCTTTTAATTATTTGTTCTTCCCCACCTCCCGCTAGTTAGTTTACGAGTTCTTTGAGATCTTGTGTCTTTACCTCCGAACAGTTACAGAAACACTCTCCAGCCTGCTACAGAATCCTAGCTGAGTTTGCAGGTGTCTGAGTCCAGTGACTTCCAGACTGTTTCGACATTGGAAACTTAAGGTAGCATGTTGTAGCACATTGGGTGTTTTCCATTTACAGAGCTCTAAAAAGTTCAAAAATCGTCAGAAAAATTTTAAAAGACTTATTATTAATGGGCTGGTGAGATGGCTCAGTGGTTAAGAGAACTGACTGCTCTTCCAGAGGTCATGGCTGCAGGCCAGAGAGGGCACCAGATTCCATGCTTGTGAGCCACCATGTGGTTGCTGGGAATTGAACTCAGGACCTGGAAGAGCAGTTGGTGCTCTTAACCACTGAGCCATCTCTCCAGCCCTCAAAGAAACTTTGTACACCTATCAGAGAGCATCATCAATGCCTGGCTGTTCCCTAAGTACAGATAGGTGGCGAATCAAATTTTTCTTCCTTTCCGAGGGCTTACGCATATGCTTTGTAAACCAGAATCTCTTTCCCTGGAAGCCCCACTCTCAACCCGCTTCGTTCAGGCTCTGTGCTCTGGGAGGTCTTTACGCCTCAGGAGGATGACTGCGCCTGTGCCATATGGAAGAGCAGCTAGGTAAGTTTATACTAACAACATCCAGATGATGGGAGAGTTAACACTGGCGGCTGCTTGTCTCTTCAGAGACTTACTCTCTGACCAGAAGAGACAGGCTGCTGTATGACGGGAATTGATTCACAGTGTGAGGCTGACCTTTTCCGTGTTGGGGAAGATTGCGGTAGCAGGTGGCTTGAAGATGTATCGCTCCTCTTTAACTACCGTGATAGCTCCCAACTCCCGGTGGCACAGTCCCTTCTAAACTCACACACAGATACTCTTGACCCTCACATTTTCCCTCTCTCTAGAAGCTGACTTCTTAGAGTGACATATTAATGGCTTTCAAGCACGTGTTTCGTTATTACAGAGCGAGGCCACGGGGGTCTGAGAGCTGATGAGAACACAGGCTGCCTTATACCCAGAGAAACCGAGAGAAATAAATTCAGATGGATTTTGGACCGGAGGAACCCTGCAGCGGAAAGGCTAATGGCTGAAGCAATGATACCAGGACAGAGGGATCTGGGCTCCCTTCCCCCCCCCCTCGCTTCTACTCTCACTGTTCGGATCTAGGTCCTGGCACCACAGTTTTCCATACCAGAGAGGCAGCTCTCAAACTGGTTTCTATTGACCTGTGCCAATCTTTAGGCACACATTTAGTTAGTAAAGGGAACAGCTGTTCTCTGTGTTCTGGGTATACTGAAATTCTTCTTTTACTGTGTTCTGAGTGTATTGCAATTCTTCTTTTGGTAAGTCTGCATTTCTCTCTCTTTTTCCTCCCCTCTATCATCTTACCATTTTTTTTATAAACATTGAGGTTCTTTAAAAAAAATAACACAGAAATTGAATCATAGAAATTTAAGAAGTTTTAAGTAGATCAAGATGGGTGTATTGTCACGATTCCAACATCATTCAGAAGTCAGAGGTGGGAGTCAGGTTGCAAGTTCAATGTTAGACTTCATAGTGAGAACTTGTCTCAAAACAACCAACAACAACAATAAAATCAGTCTAAGAAAACAGTGTGTTTGATAACTGTGACCACAAAAATCATAAGTTTCCAACAAAATTAGGTGATGAAGTTAATTCAGGACAGGGGCATTATAACTATTTCTATGCCTGGAACTCAATGGGAGTCGCGTCAAGTGTCACCTATTAGGTTTCATTGTCAGTGATCAACACCACACTCATTAATTGGCCAAGAAAATGATGATTTTATTATAAAAGTGCGTTCCTCGTATGCCTACGACCAAGATGCATCGTTTACACACGTGTGATTGTCAAGGAAGAGGTAAAAGAAAGTTTTTTAAAATAACTTTCCTTACATCTGCAGTGCACATCGTTCATCACAGTCAGTTCTGGCTAAAACGTCAGGACACGTGTAGGCAGGAATCACTGTGTTCCTCTGAAGGCGTTTCTTTCTAGTCATACTCGGTTTGTTTTGGGTTTTGTTGTTGTTGTTGTTGTTGTTGTTTCCATGCTGAAGATTCTTTCTATGGCTTCTAAGTAAAGTTAAAAGATTGGATAGAAACCTAGATATCACCTTGGATGGAATTTTGCCAGCCTTTTCTGTCCTAAGCAAAAAACCCTCCCTCACTCTTTAAAAAAGGAGAGGAAGGAGCAGGAAGAATTGGGGGGGGGGGGAATCACAAGGAGGAGGAGCAGGAGGAGGAGGAAGATGATCTCACAATAAAACAAGAGGAGATGTTCTCACCCACAGGGAAGCATTCAAGACCTACTTATTTGGGGGCTTCCTCCTCTTCTTGTTCTTGCATGGCCTCATCCCAGGAGCTCCTGGGCCATCAAGCAGGACACTATCTTTGACCATGGACACGTGGATGAACACATGGGACCTTTTAGTCCATATTCTGGGTCATGTTTTTAACTCACGTTCTGCGTGCACGTGTAAGTAGCTTAGCATGTATGTGATGCTCGTTCAGTATTAGCCATTTGGCATATGGTATGGTGTTGACGTGGGGTGGGGGGCACTAACCAGGAGCAGCATTCAGGAAGAGCCAGGACCCAGACGCCCACACAATGCAGGAAGAGTGCAAGGACTGATAATGAGAGAGCGGCAGGCATTGAAAGTCTCTGAAATGTGTCTGACCACCCGACCAGACTGAGCTCTTCATGATTGGATCGCTGCCTCTGTCCTTCTTTATAGAGGCTTCTGGCAGGAGAGGGAAGGCAGGCATTTTGCTTAGAAGGTGTTAACTCCCTGCCTTCCAGATCAATGTCTCTGTGAAAAGCATACCACTTAAAGACTCTGTTCCTATCTCTGCTCATTGGCGTTTATGGTGCTGGCCAGCTGACAGCATGCAGCATACTGGTTACAACTTATTTAGGGCAGATTCTAAAGCCACCATATGGACTGACTGATTTGAGGCCAATTTGAGACAATCGAGAGTCGTCACAAAGGATAGAGCCTTAACTAAGAATGTACCTCCATGAGATTCAGCTGTAAGGTATTTTCTCAATTAGTGATCAATAGGGGAGGGCCCCGCTCATGGTAGATGGTGCCATCCCTGGACTGGTAGTCCTGGGTTCTATAAGCAAGCAGGCTGAGCAAGCCAGGGGAAGCAAGCCAGTAAGCAGCATTCCTACATGGCCTCTGCATCAGCCTCTACCTCCAGGTTCTTGCTCTGCATGAGTTCCTGTCTTGTCATCCTTCAGTGTTGAACAGTGCTACAGGAAGTGTAAGCTCAATAAACCTTTCCTCCCCCATCTTGCTTTTTGTTCATGGTGTTTTATCACAGCAATAGAAACCCCACCTAAGACATTGTAGAACCGGTGTCTGCTTCCAGCCAAGGCCCGAGTCGCTACTGTAGCAGAATACTGGAAAGAAACTAGCATTGTGAAAGATAGATTCAGCTCTTCCTTTTACTGCCTAAGGTCAGTTTTTATCACATAACTTGATATAGTGCTAACAAACATGTTTTCCTTACTGGAAGAACTCCTTCCTGGAGTTCTTTATGATAAAAATTCATGGTACTCTGTAAAGTCTGCAATCAAGTGCCATATCTGAGCTGTCAAAACAGAAACAAGTAGTGATGATTGCAAGGTGTTTCAAAGTTTAAAACTATAATTTAGAAACATGAGTAAAACTGATCTTCCACCGGCAGTGGTGGCACACGCCTTTAATCCCAGCACTTGGTGGGGCAGAGGCAGGCGGATTTCTGAGTTTGAGGCCAGCCTGGTCTACAGAGTGAGTTCCAGGGCAGCCAGGGCTACACAGAGAAACCCTGTCTTGAAAAACCAAAAACAACAACAACAAAAAAAAAACTGATCTTCCTAAACAAGGACGTGGACCAGAGAGTCTTGTTGCCTCCTGGTCACCCCTCTGTGATGGTAGCCAAGTTCAGGACACGGTTCAGGCAGAGGTTCAGAGAAAGCAGGATGCCAATGACACGAAGAAGAAAGCAGAGGAGCACACCTGAAACCTGGGGGGTGGGGGAAGTCAAGAGCCCACTGAGGGAGCACAGGGGCAGGAACTCCCAGCTCACCTTCCACAGTGAGCTTCTTTTTCTCTGAATTTGTAGCAACCCTGCACTTAAAGTGGCTGTTTCCCGGTGTTACCCTTCCACCCTAGGGGAGGGAAGAAGAGAGGTATGTTATCTCTAGACTAGTAAAAATGGATCCAGGCTAATTAAACGCAGTAAAGGCTACTGATGGATTACCCCTTCGTCCCATTAGCCCACAGGTGTAAACCAAAGTCATAAACATCAAGTGGGTTCTTTGCCATTTGTTTTAATGCTTTTAAAATGCGCTGAAGAGAAAAATTTATGGTGTGTTTCTATAGCATTCTAGTTATGAGGGTTCTATTCATCAACAACTAATTTATTTCTATAATGGAGTGCCGGGTTACGCAGGGCACCTTCCACAATAAATGTAAGGAATTAATGCAGGAGTCTCTAATCACTGAAAAATGTAAGCGAGAAATGTAGTGGTCACTGAAAATCTTTATATTGCTTTACTCTGCACAAAGCAATATAAGGTGGGGAAAATATCTCGAGCGTTTTCAGAAAATAAAATTAATCACATAAGTTCAACAATTTAACCACAAACAAAAGTATTCCAAAGCTTGGTCTATCACCTTCTTACTAAAACCCCAAAATGTTGTTACTGTCACCAAGATCACCATCATGGAATTTAAGGGTAAGGAAGATTCAGCTATGAGGCAAATAATGCCACACTTGACTGAAGGTTTCCTTAAAGAGCATATCAAATAAAACCTGGTCATTTAAAGCTCCACATTTATAATATCAATAAATCTCGGTCCCAATCTCCCTGGTAATTTACCAAAGTGGGTACACTAATCTGGCATCGAAATACTAGGAGTCATTTAGCAAAATAAAATGTGTAAGCGATTTTGAAATAACTCATAATATTTTCCATGGTTACATTACTTTAAACATTAAGTCATATCAAACATCCCATCTGTAGTTGAAAATAGATGTAGATGCATATTTACCTCCACATTAAAATAAAGCAGCCTGGAATGCCGCACAAAATCCTGTGAGGCCTGTTTGCTTCGAGAGCTGATAGGGGTGAGCAGAGATGGACCCAGGAGGAACTTAACTTTGTTGCAAAGAGTTCTATGTTCAGAAAGAGAAAGAGAAAGAGAAAGAGAAAGAGAGAGAGAGAGAGAGAGAGAGAGAGAGAAAGAGAAAGAGAAAGAGAAAGAGAAAGAGAAAGCCCCACACACACCCCCCCAAGCCCCACCTTTCACACACACCTGCAGCTTCCACACAGGGTTACTTCAGCTTTCACAGGGGCACCCCTCCAGCACGTGGTTCATTACCAATATTTATTTTGGACTGCTTGGGTTTAAAAATAGACTTCAGTCTTTTTTTTGTGGGGGGGGGGGCTGTTTTGTTTTGGTTTTTCGAGACAGGGTTTCTCTGTGTAGCTCTGGATGTCCTGGAACTCACTCTGTAGACCAGGCTGGCCTCGAACTCAGAAATCCACCTGCCTTTGCCTCTGCCTCCCAAGTGCTGGGATCAAAGGTGTGCACCACCACTCCCAGCTTAGACTTCAGTCTTTATCACACAGTATTTTTTGTGGTAATTAAAATTAAATGTGAAGACATTTTGCTTTGGGGGGAATTTTAAGGCACTTTAAAAAAAACTAATATAGCCGGGCGTGGTGGCGCACGCCTTTAATCCCAGCACTTGGGAGGCAGAGGCAGGCGGATTTCTGAGTTCGAGGCCAGCCTGGTCTACAGAGTGAGTTCCAGGACAGCCAGGACTAAGCAGAGAAACCCTGTCTCGAAAAACCAAAAAAAAAAAAAAAACCTAATATATTATAATGCAACTACCCAGAGAGGGTGTATGGGAGCCACACTGGAGAGGTGTGGTGAGCAGTTTCTCTATTCCGTCCTCCTCACTCTAGTTTCTCATTGCAACGCCCACTGTCAACTGTCAAGTTTTAAAAGTATTTTTGTTTTCTTTTACTTTTAACCCATCTGTGCTGACACGTCACCATCTAACCTGAAAGTGTCCTGTTTTCTTTGCTCTCTGGGTGTCTCTCTCTCTCTCTCTCTCTCTCTCTCTCTCCTTTTTAGAGGAAGTTTTTTTTTTTTATTATTCCATCAAAGATGAGAAGACTCTATAAATACAGGTGCATTTTTATTACACCTATTTTCTTATGCAACCATTACTGAATTCTTCTAAAGTGCAAAGCCCTTTGCAACAGATACTCAGATCCTTTGTGACTATGGCTTCCACCAGCTCTTTGTCCCCAGAACCATCCACAGGAAGAACTTTCAGCTTTCCAAAGCCCCTTTGGCTGAGTTTACAGGGCATAGCAGCACAGAAACATCTCATAGGCACCTGCACCCGCTAACTTCCTCAACAGGTCTCCAGTGACACCCCTCGCCAACTCCCTGTCTTAGATGTTAGATACACCCAGTGTTTTTCATTTTTGTAACCAACTGTACTGTATCTAGGCAAACCACCCGTCCTATTTGCTCCCCTGTAATAAGAGAAGACTGTTTTTATGGTTCACCGTTGAGCTTGCTCATACTACCTTAGATATCATAAGCCAATAGGTGTTGTTGATTATTATATACTTATGAGCCTCTTACACTTCTCTCACCACCCAGCGTTACAAAATGTGGGCAGTTCTGTTACAATGCCAGGAGCTTCCATAACTGTGCCTTGTGGGCTTCTAATAGAACATGGTTTTGGGCTGGAATGGCCAAAGCTGACCCTGTGGACTGTCTCTTGTTCACTTGTGGCTTTCTTGAGTTTCCTGAAAGGTGTGGGTGGTCAGCTGCCTTCAGTCAGAGATGATCCTGTGTTCACAGTGTGGGTGGGTCTGGGTCTTGAGTATCCGTTCTGTATCCATTCTGATACTTACTAGCAGTATGACGGCAACAATTGAAACTATTCATGTCGGTTTTCTTGTTGGTGAAGTGGGTGTGGGTCGTAGTGCTCTCTGCTCCCTGGGTGAGCAGGATTAGTGAAGCCCAACACGGAGTGTAGCCATTTCTTACCCAGGTAGTGTTCTCAAAAACCCATATCGATATGCATTCTCTCCTTATGCTCAGCAACTATACCCATCCCCCATGGATCAAGACAACCCTGAGCATGGCCTTTTTTAATGTTATAAATACTAAGCTGTTCCTATGTGTTGCATTTCCCTAAATTAAAATTCTCTTCTTTATCATATCCAACAAGACAGTTAACCATCTGTTTTGTAACCTACACATGTCTTGATAATAGAAGTAGCTCATGAGTAGATTCACTCTATTAATATTAACAGTAAAGACTTTAACAACTCTTGTTTCTGTCCACCATTTGTCCTGCATTGTCACTAAAATTTGACATTAACCCTTTGAAGGACTCTCATTCTTGCTGATTAAGCAAACAGCTCAGCAGAGTAAACCCATTCAAATTTGCAGAGCTCGTGAGTGGCGGACCACGGACTCATTTGATCACAGACAGTTTGAGATACCAAAGGTTGTCCTTCCTTCCAAACCCTTTGTGCTCCCAATTCCATGTTAAATACGTTACAGATTCTAACTTCCATTCACGGTGCAGTGACTGGCATAAGCTAGAGCTATTTTGGCTGATGCTGATGCTCTGAGGTGGTTGTCTCATACTCCTGGTTTGCAACTCAGCATCACCAGGTTCTCTGCCTCAGCGATGGCTGGACCATTATAAATGCCAGAACTTGGCCAAATGAAGAAGACTTTTCACACACAATCCATCCACAAGCACCTACACAGAAAACAAGAGAGGTTTTAAAAGAAATGGCCCAGTGTAAATGACAGGCATATATACTATTTAGGCAAAGGGGCATTCTCTCAATCAAATATCCTAGTTAAGTCAGGAGCATTCTTGAAAGAACGGGACCTTAGACACTAGCTTTCAAATGAATAATATGTGATTCCCTACACCCAAACCAAACAGATTTTTATCTTTGACAGTTCAGCAGTCAGGGACGTGTCTGGGGACCTCTATTGGGCAGATGAATCTCCCGCATTTGTAAGGCACCAGTGAAGCAGAGCAGGGCACCTTAAATGGTGTTTACCACATGACAGTGAGGATACCGAGTCTATCTGTGGACGGAAACACTGTACTAAGTCTCATCTCCATGGTTTAGTCTACCTAAACCCAAGTCCACTCGAGAACTCACATAAGCGAAAGCCCTGTGAACTTTTTGTTTTCTCAGAATGGTTTAGGTCAAGTTCATTTAATGAAATGCAATTTTCCATGGTGCTAACCCTGGCAACCTTCCTGCAGTTTGGTAGATTGAAAAACTGTAGACCCAGGCAGGAGCTGAGCACTAGGAACACAGAGGTGGGGAGATGGGAAACTAGAGGCTGTCTAAGAGAATTGGCTTCTAGAACTGATTCTTCCTGGTCACCGCCCTTGTCTTTATTCATTGGTAAAGCCAAAAGGCATTCTCCAATGCCAAGTACCAGGAGCTTTGCTACACAACATTTCTCCTCCCTCCCTTAACCATCCTTGAGCATAAAAATCAACTAACCAGGAAACCTCAGCCCTGGTCATTCCCCGGGCCCCCTGACCCAGGGGATCCATCTCCACCAGTCATTGTGGCCGGGGCTTTAAACGACATGTGCTGATCCTGTGAGAGATAGGCATGTAAGTCAACTACGCTGAACATGAAACATTTGCATCTCACATATCTGATGGCTAAACCAGCACAAAATTGATTCTTTGTTGTTGTTGTCGTTGTTGCTATTACACTTTAAATTATATTTTATTTTGCACACCTATGTATATGTATATGCACAAATCTGAGGACAGCTTTAAGAGTTCGTTTTCTGCCTTTATCCTATGGGTCCCAGGTATTGAACAGAAGTCATCGGGTTGAGCAGCAGGCACCTTGACCATCTCACTGGCCAAAATAGTGAGTCACATTTATGAATATGTATTTCATTTACTTAAAGATTAAAACTTATTTCTGGGTGCTGGCCACATGGTTCTGGCTCAGACGATGGTCTTATCACAATCCACCAACACTAGAGGCAGCAGTGACATGGAATTCTGAATAAAGCTTCATT
>LR751338.1:0-97643 GCA_902729485.2 Mus minutoides
TGTGTGTGTGTGTGTGTGTGTGTGTGTGTGTGTGTGTGTGTGATTTATATATGTGAGTACAGTGCTGCAGTCTTCAGACACACCAGAAAAGGGCCTCAGAACCCATTACAGGTGGTTGTGAGATATCATGTGTTTGCCAGGAATTGAACTCAGGATTTCTGGAAGAGCACTCATGCTCTTAACCACTGAGCCATCTCTCCATCCCCTGATTCTGAATTCTTTAGTCCCCTGTTTCCACCCCCTAAGTGATGGGATTACAGGTGTGTGCCATGGTTGCTGGTCTGTCATAGTTCTGGGGACCAAAAATGAGGCTAAGCAACACTCTACCAACAGAGCCACACCACTAGTCGCAAAGATGTCCTTCTTAGAAGGCATTTATTCTTTGTATAAGGACATGTGTTTTTAAGTAAGTTTTTTTTTTAATTTCAAAAGTCTTTGTCTTTAATTTTTTTTGAGCCATGCTTTGCCACTCATTTTCTAGCTCCTCTTCCTTCCTTCTATAAGTCTTCCCAAACTGAAGTTAAAAGAAAGTAAATGCAGAAGTACCTCATGTACCTAGATAAGGTGACTGAATAGCAAACATAAGTGAAGCCTTTAAATGTAGTCTCCATCTCACATCAAGTTCCCTTATCCTGCTCGTAAAAGTTTTCTGTCCCCTCTTCTGCAATGTTCCCTGAGCCTTTAGTTCAGGATCTGTGTTGCAGATGTATCTGCTGGGACTAGGATCCATAACTCTGTATTTAGATCCCATAGAAATCTCACCAACATGACTGCTTAAACAGTAGCTGTACAAGATAGCAATAGACACATTAAAATGAATGGGTAGTGGAGCCCATGAGGCTTCAAGACTATACATGAACTTCTGGCAGCTAAGAAATGCTGAATTGGTGTGTGGGTCTTGGGTGATGTGTCTTGGGGCCCCAGGGAAGAGCACACAAATTGGTTATCCAATACCAAATGACCATCCCTAAAAACACACATACAAGTAACATTATACAGACTGAGCAAGTTGTATTTATGTATTTAGAAAGAGGAGGGCATGAATTTTGAAAAAGAGCAAGGAGCAATATATGGGAGAATTTGGACGAAGAAAAGGAAGAAGAAAATGATGTAATTATATCAAAATCTCAAAAATTAAAAGAAATAAAAATTTAAAACTGTCATCTCAAAACCTTGCTATTCCAATCCATTTGTCTACAGGGTTGCTTTATGACTTTATGAAAAATAAAGTGCAAAATCCATACAATATGCTGACATATACACTGTATTAGTCTGCTTTTTATTGTTGTGACTAAAGCTTGGAGAAAATTGAGAAAGGAAAGACTGTCTTTGGCTCATAAATTCAAAGACTCCCACCCATATTTAGCTCTGCTGCTTTGGATCTAAGTTGAGGCAGATTATCATGATGGTCAGAGTGTGATGGACAGAAATGGTAGCCAGAAAAAGAAGAGAGAAGAGGAGAGAAGAGAGAAGGGAGAAGGGAGGGGAGGGGGAGAGCAGAAAGGGGAGAGGGGAGAAAGAAGACAGAGAGAAAGAGTTAAATAGATGATAGATGATAAGATTAGGTAGTTAGATAGATAATAGATGACAGTCATATTTTATATATATTGATAGATCATAGATAGATGATAGACAGATAGATGACAGAGGATAGACAGATTGATGATAGAAAGATAAATGACAGAGGATAGACAGATAGATGACAGATAGATAAATGCTAGACATAGATAGATAGATAGATAGAGACAGACAGACAGACAGACAGACAGATAGATAGATAGATAGATAGATATGAATAGATAGGTAGATGATAGAACCTGTAAAGATGTCTCATCTCATATTTCTTCCCAATTCCCAATACTGCTACTACATAATTTGTCAAGGGCTTAGTTTGTTGATTGGGTCAGAGTCTTCGGGATCCAGTCACTTCCCCAAAGCCCATCAGTCTGATGTCTAAGCACCTGGACCTTCAGGGAATACCAGATTCAAAGCACTGCAATGCACTCATATCCAGGACCAAGACAGCTTAATATAGATTCTTAAGTGAGACTATTTTGAATTAACTTAGAGTAAGATGCAATGATAAGAAATAGATTCAGTGAGCCTTTGATGTACATATCTCTCATGGAAATGTCCTGTGAAACCATAGTTCAGTGTCGCAGCCACAGCACAAAATGCTTCACTCAGTATACAAATCCCATGTTGCTCTTTTATAGTCATGTCCCCATTGTATAGAAGGTTTCCTCTAAGCCTTACATCTTGGAAATAACTATTCTCTTCTGTATTTCTTTCCTTTTTTTTTTTCATTTCAATAATGTAATACAAATAGAGTCTTGCAACACAAGGCCTTTCAAAATTGGTTTTATTCATTGCATATAAATCTCTAGAGACCCATCTAACTTGTTATCTGTACTGATAGCATTTCTCATTTTATTGTTGAGGTAGAAGTATTCAATAGCCATGTGATGTACTACAATTAACCAATTTACTTATTGAAGGCTATAAAGTTTCCTTAGAGTTTGCGCCTCCTACAAATAAAACTCCTGCAAACATTCGTGCATAAGCTTTAGTGGGAATATAAGTTTTCTTTACAATAAGATTAAGGAACATCAATTGCTGGGTTGTATAACAGGTGCATATCTATCTATCTATCTATCTATCTATCTATCTATCTATCTATCTATCTTTATTTATTTATCTATTTATTATGTTTGCTTGTTTTCCTTTTCCAAGGCCAAGTCTTGTGTATCCCAAGTTGGCTTTGAACTCCCTATGTGGCTAAGACAGAGCTTGAATTCCTGTTCCCCAGCCTACACTTCCTATGTGTTAAGATTAGGGCTGTGCACTACCATGCCTGGCTTGCCTGTTTACTTTGAAGACACGGCAAATTTCTTTCTCTGGGTTGCTGTGCCATTTATTTTTCATTTACATGAACAATATATGATTGGCCCAGTGTCTCTGTGTCCTTGACAGCATCTGATATTAGCCCTATTTTTATTTTAGTCATGATGACTAGTATGTAATGCTACTCCATTATAATTTTAATTTGCATTTTAATGACAGATAACATTGAACATCTCCTCATGTACTTATAAGCCATCAACATATCAATATTCTCTTTTTAGGTGTTTTTTTAAAAGTCTCTCACTCTGTGTCTATATTATTTGCTTTTTGACATTGCACTGAGAACTCTTTATATGTTCTGAGTACTAGTCCTCTGATGGATGTGCGCTTTGCAAACATTTTCCCTCAGTCTGTAGCTTTTTTTTTTTTTAATTCACTTTGACAAGATGGTTTTCAGAGCAGAGCAAAACTGTAATTTGTGATGCCTCTGAAAATCTACTCTTCATTTTGTAGATCATATTTTGATGTCAGAGAACTCTTTGCCTCCAAATACTTTATCTACAAAATTTTATAATTTTATTTTACATGCAAACTCTTCCCTTTATTAAGTTTTAGTTAATTCTGTCCAATATAATATATAAGCAAAGGGTCCTTCTAATTAATTAATTATTTTTTACATTAAGATGTAAATTATTTTATTATTTTAGAAAAAAAAAACAGGTACTAGGGAAATGACTCAGTAATAAAGTTCTTATTACACAAATTAAGGACTTGAGATCAGATCTCCAGACCTCATGTAAAAAAATTGTGTGAAGAGTGCATGCCTATAACCGTAGCACTGGGAAAACAGAAATATCCTATGGACATCTGGCCAGACAGGTTGGCTTACTTGGTAAGCTCCACATTCAATGAGAGACTCTGCCTTAAACGCTAAGACTGAGCTGGAAGAAGACACCTAATTTTGACTTCTGGCTTCTACCTGCTTGCATATATGAACATGTACATAAACATACACGTACACTACATATGTACATAGATATATGACTGACACATAAGCACACAATACACTTATTCTTTTTACATTTACTGGATTTATTATGGTTTTTTTTTGGGGGGGGTGCATCTGTTTCTGATTTCTTTGTCATTCATTTGACCTGTCTTTCCATTGTTCCTAAACTGTCACCCAGTGTTGATAACCATAGATTTGAAGTAAATCTTGAAGTCAGGTAGACAGTTTCAGATGGTTTCCTTTTCTTTTATTATTACCTCTGAAACTGTTTCTAGCTCCTTTGACTTTCCAAACACATTTGAGACTAGCCTTTTCTATACCTACCAATTAACTCACTTGGGGTTTGATTTGAATTATTACCTGTTGGGAAGCTGGCATCTATTTACATCAAACCTTTTAATTCAGAAACATGGTGTGTCTTTCCATTTATTTATATGTTCTTTTATTTTTTTTTTTAAAAGGCATTTGTGTACATTTCTTCTTCTCAACAGGATGATGTGTACTTGGTTGTTGAGGTGGTGGGGCAGGGACCATACCTCATTTCTCATTGTCTCTAGCATTGAGCACAACTCGAAAACAAGAGCACAAAGTTTAAAGCTTGAATGGATGGCTAGTTCCAGGGTTGACATCCAACTCAGGCCTGCTTTCCCTTTCCGGACCTCTTCTCTTGCCTATGGAATTTTTTTAGAAGGCACTCGGCTTCCTTACCTTTCCTAAGAATTTGTCTTGCTGAACAAAGTCATTTAACTTCAGTGAGGGGTAGTGGCTAAGGAAAATTCATTTTCTCTTCTTCAAGCTTGATTCATTCAGAGTAACTAATATCCACTTAGACCTATATTGTACAGTTCGTTCCCAATTCACAGCTCTTTAGTGAGGATTGCCTCTCTCTTGACCAGAGCATCTGTTTAGTTCTGGGAAGAAGTCCATTATCTGGAACACAACAGTGTGCTCTAGACTATAAAATTATTTTGTGTAACTGTTGAAAGTCTATTTGAGGATTTCAAACTGCAGTATGAAGAATGAGCATAGCACAGGGGTTCACATCTATAGCTGTAGTCACTGAGGAGCCCATGAATTAGAGACCAGTTTGAGCAAGAGAGTATGACAATGTCACAACCAACCAACCAACCAACCAACCAACCAACCAACCAACCAATCAAATAGTGTAAATAAATAGCTATGTAAAACTGATGGTCCAGAGACCTGAATATGTTCCAGATTATCTTACACACACCCTATCCATTTTCTTAGCTTCAATTTTCACCTGTTCAGTGGTTACATTTGGAATTAATCACTGTAGGGATCCTCTGGAATCAAACTGTATGTTTTATAGTTATAGTTTTCTGACCTTCATTATATATTGACAAGCATAACATAATTTCCCTACTAGCAGCTAGAAAACTAAAGCTCTGAAGATCATGAGATTTGTCTAAATTTATTCAGAACATCCAAATAAACTTTAAATTTTTACACCTAAATCATATATTCATGTGATATATAAATGTGATTTTTTTTGGTATATCTCTAACTCCACTCTAGAAGCAGAGAATCTAGAAGTGTAGGAGGAAACCCCTGCCTTTGTGGACTAATGGTCTACTGTGAGAAGCAATGATGTAAACAGATACCCTGCGGTGTAAAAGGAGGCTCAGGTGCTTTGGGAGTAGAGAAGAAAGACAAAGGTTTGGGGAGGGTGAAAGATGGAATCTGCCATTATAGAACTTTGCTGTGTCCTTTTCTCTTTCCATTTTTATTTATTTATTTATGAGTGTGAATGTGTGTGTGTGTGTGTGTGTGTGTGTGTGTGTGTGTGTGTAAACATGCCACATGCATGCATGCATGCACTTTTGTGTGAGCACATGTGTGTATAAGCCTGGGCATCTCCCCTCAATATTCTCTGCTTTTCTTTCAGAAGACAGGGTTTCTCACTGAACTTAGATCTCACTGATTCAGATAGACTGCCTGGCTATAAATACCCAGGGATCCTCTTGTTTCTGCCTCCCCAGCACTGGGATTAAAGCTGCACACCACTGAATACTGGCAGCATCATCCCATGAGCTTGGGTACTGGAGAGAATAAAAAGAACACCAGCATGCTCTACTGCCTGCTTCTAGGTCTGCCAAGATGTGAGGAGAGTCACCTTGGTGTGTCTGTGGCCGTGAACTCCTCCATGCCTTCCCTGGCATGATAAATGACACCTCTGACACTGCCAAAAGCCCTTCTTCCTGCATGTTGCTTTTTTTTTCTTCTTCTTCTGTCAGGTGTGAGAAAAGCAACTGATTTCTTCCAGAGTTGAGTTCTGATTTAAGCTCAAACTGTCTTTGTGTTTCAACACTCTTTTTTGAATCTAGCACACATAGGATACATGTGCCTTTGTCTGAGGCTGGCACCCTCTCAATATTACACAAACACTTAGAGCTCACTGTATGCGAGAATATCTAGGAGACTTGGTGGCCAGGTAAGACATGGCTCCTTAGAAGAAGAATGAATGAACACAACCAATGAATGAACACACTGAAAAGAGGAGGTTATGTTTACCTACATGATGTGGGCTGCTAATTCAACAATGATCATCTTGTGTGCTTGAGTTGGAAAAGCCAGTATACTGCTTCATCCACAAGGGTAGATGCCTCAGCAGCCCCTATCTGACAGCGAAAGCCTGTAGATTTCCTGGAGAGTCACAGGCTTCATTCCATGTTGGAAAGCTGATGAAACTACTTTTTAAAACCAGCAAAGAATACTGGCAGCAGCAGCAGAGGAGGAAGGGGAGGAGCTGAAGGAAGAAGAAGAAGAAAAAAAAGAAGGAGGAGGGGAAGGAGGAGAACTAGGAGGAGGAGGAGAAGGAGAAGAGAAAAAAGGAGGAGGAGGAAGAAGAGAAGAAGAAGAAGAAGAAGAAGAAGAAGAAGAAGAAGAAGAAGAAGAAGAAGAAGAAGAAGAAGAAGAAGAAGAAGAAGAAGAAGAAGAAGAAAAAGAAGAAACAGCAGCAGCACAGTAGATGTACTCACCACCAGGGTTGAAAGGCACACAGGCTAAGAGCAACAGTTCCCCTCAGATCTCCTTATATCTAGGCTGCTACAGGACAGGGCTGGCTATTCTCGCAGAAAGTCTTCTCCACTCAAGCCTTCCAAGAAATACCATTTTCGACCAGTCCAGAGGCATGCCTCTTAGTTGATGTCACCGTCAATCAAGGTAGTAAGCCAAGACTAAGCCACAGTGACTCAGTGTCAGCTCGTTTTCAGCGAATGTTTATTGAGCTTCATCTGTGCATCATTTCTGGTGCTGTGATTCTTAGTGCATTTGTTGGCTTCTTTCTTATCCTCGCACCTGCCCAGGTACCTACTTTCTGGAGTGAGTCCTTCAAAGATTCTGTAACTGCTTCCTCATGACACCAGTGGGGAATTGGCTCCTGTCTTGTTTAATTCACAAGGGTGCAAGCTTCTGAAAAGACATTCATCTTCTGTAAGAACATCACATATTACTTCTGAATAAGTCCTGTTCATATTCTGCAATATCTTTTGTGTTAAACAATAACCCTCAGAGTATTTCAGCATTTCTCTTGTGTTTAGCTTAAGATATTACACACACGCACACACAGCCCCAGTTAAGACTGTAGGGATAACAAAGAAGGAACTTTTGCTAAATACGTAGAGCTTGTTGTTGTTGTTGTTGTTGTTGTTGTTCTGTTTGTACTTAGTTGTATTCTGCTGTCCAGCAGCTCATATAAACCATATTTGATCCTGAAAGGTGGCTGTGAGAGGGACCATATTCAGGTAGTGCTTTAGAATGAACAACCGGGCAACCTGGATTCTGGTTCTGCCACTGAGGGAGGACTGGGTGACTTTAAACAGTTTGATGAAACTTTTCATATGTACTTACATCAGCCAGAAACTGAGGGTGTTCATGAAGAGCTATACTCAAGAAGAAGGGGTGCTGAAGGCTGAGTTAAGATCTGGGAAGTTGGCATGTTAACTCAGTGACTTCCATCTACTGCTTCTGTCCTAGGTCACACAGCACTATAGCAGAAGAACTAGGAGGACCAGTAAGAGTGAGAGGCACATGTGTCCATTAGAACAACATAAAAATGTAATGGTTCATATTTGATACTATCTAAACAACCTGCATATAGACAGCGACCAATACATGGTGATTACCCCTCTACCAAAATCAAAAAACAAAAAACAAACAAACAAAAAACCCCCAAACCAAAAAAGCAAACAAAGAAACAAAAAAACCTTCTGAAACACCCACATTCCTTTCAATTTTCTCATGCTCTGCAAAAAAATTTCTGAGGATTAACTCAACTTATTATCAAGAAATACCGCAGAAGAGAGTAAACAAGATGTCTCAAGTGGTAAGCTCACATTCCCAAGTCTCTGTGAAAACACAGCGCCACCATGCCACCAAGCATCTCTTTCCACAGCACTGATATGTTTCAGGGTGGATTCCAGGATCCTGGATCTCTAGAGCATTATGATCTTAAAATAATGCTCCCCTGAGGTTCAATATCAGCCTTGCCTTGGGACCACTGTTTTGTTGTGTTCTGTGCCTCTCCATTATGTTTTAGTGACACTTAAGTCCTACTGAAACTGTTGAGCTGGTCCATCCACAGTGACCCGATAGTTTTCTGTAGCAGGCAAAACCCAGGGCCAGAGGATGCAGAAAGCCAGCGCTCAGTCTGTCTTCCACTCTTTAGCAGAAGTGTCAGGTATCAATTAATATGCTCCATTCAAGAATTTTACTCTCTCAAGAATCCTAACAAGACCTTCTGGGAAGAACAGCTTGTCTTCCTTTCATAAATAATACACCAAAAAGAATTAGACAAGCTTAATGCACTGCATACTTTCTTTATGCTGAAAACCCTATTTAAACACCCTACAAGGAGAGAGAGAGAGAGAGAGAGAGAGAGAGAGAGAGAGAGAGAGAGAGAGAGAGAGAGAGAGAGACACCCCTGTGCACATATCCCATTCCTGGCACTTTCAAGCTGATTTAATCTACTGCTAGAAGAGAGGAAAGTCATGAAATTTCTCATTCCACGGAGGCAATTTAAAAGAAAGCCAACCAGACAGCACATTCAGAATGAGAGATATTCTGACATCTGCTTTGAAAAGAAGGTCAACTCAAGGTCAAAGACAATGTAAGAAATTGCTAAAAGGTGGGAGACTACACCTCCTGGACTTAGGGATGATGGAAAAAGTCTTGCCTGCCTCAGATACCCTCAGAAGGATGGGGCCTCTGGTTCAGCTACCATGAGTAATGTTCTGTCAATAAAGGATTTGTTTTTGCAGCATCAAACCACAAAGCAAATACTCAGTTCCATTAGAGAGTCCAGGCTCCATCTAAAAAATTTGTGAGAGTAACAGTCAAAGACACTGGACTTATTTCCTATTTCATTTCTACTTTTGTCTTTATCTTTATATGTTTTAGAACCATATTTTTTTAGATGTTTATATTTAATTGTGAGCTGGATTTCTATTTGAGTGCTTTTTCCATTTCTCTTTAACTTTGTGTGTGAATGTGTGTGTGTGTGTGTGTGTTTGAGGGACTGGGTCTCACTCTACAGTCAAAGTTGGCCTGGAACTTACTGTGTAGAATTTGCTGACTTGGAACTCACTCTGTGATCCAGTTTGGCCTGGAACTCATGGTGCACCTTCTATCTTAGCCTCCTGTCTGAGCTTCCATGCCTGGTTCACTTTTAGTCTTATACAGTAATGANTGTGTGTGTGTGTGTGTGTGTTTGAGGGACTGGGTCTCACTCTACAGTCAAAGTTGGCCTGGAACTTACTGTGTAGAATTTGCTGACTTGGAACTCACTCTGTGATCCAGTTTGGCCTGGAACTCATGGTGCACCTTCTATCTTAGCCTCCTGTCTGAGCTTCCATGCCTGGTTCACTTTTAGTCTTATACAGTAATGATATAAGTAGTTCCTTTGTGAGGTTGTTAACTGTTTCTAACCAAGTGTTTTTATCCTGTTTTCAGTAGAGACTTTGTCTTCCTTGTCCCTTGTAAAAACTCAGGTAAACTCAAATGGATAGAATTTAAAAACACAATCTGCATGTGTTTCTTGCAGGAGAGGTTAACTCACTCACGCTGGTGCTGCTTGCTGAGTATCTGTCTTCAAACCCTGGGTATTGTAGTCAATGCAGTGAGCATTCCAGTTGCTTCTCCCTCATTCCTCAGCATACTTACTGAGGAAGTTTTCTTCCTTCATTTTTAATATATTTTATGAGTCTATGTGACAGTTTGTAGATGCTTGTCCCAGGGAGTGGCACTATTAGGTGTGCCTTGTTGGAGTAGGTGTGCTCTTGTTGGAGGAACTGTGTCATTATGGGGGTGGACTTTGAGACTCTGATCCTAGCTCCCTGGAAACCAGTCTCCTCCTGTTTGCCTTCAGAACAAGATATAGAACTCTCAGATCCTCCTATACTATGCTCCTACCTTGATGATAATGGACTGAACCTCTGAACCTGTAAGCCAGCCCCAATTAAATGTCCTTTATAAGAGTTGCCTTGGTCATGGTGTCTGTTCACAGCAGTTAAACCCTAACAAAGACAGTCTGAAATTAATTCACTTATATCTTTTAGTGATTATCATTGCAGTTTAACAACTTTTTTGTTTGTTTGTTTGTTTATTTGTTTGTTTTTTTTCAAGAAAGGGTTTCTCTGTATAGCCCTGGCTGTCCTGGAACTCACTCTGTAGACCAGGCTGGCCTCGAACTCAGAAATCAGCCTGTCTCTGCCTCCCAAGTGGTGAGATTAAAGGTGTGTGCCACCATGCCCGGCCAACTTTTTTGATAAATAATTTACACATCACTTTTAATCATTGAACGTATACAGATTGATGACTATAGACTTTTTTTTTTAGTAGACTTACCCGGTTATACAATGATTACCATAATTTAAAATTTTTGTCACTACAAAAACAAACATGATGTCCCCAAGCACCTTCTATCATCTCTTACTATCCTTTTTTCCCCTCTCTAGTCCTCTTCAACCACAGAAATGTTCTCCCACAATGAGTTTGCTTGATCTTGACACAGCATGTTAATGGAAACGTACACCAACCATCATTTACTTTTTGCTTCTTTCATTTACCATGATGTTTGGGGAAATGATCTTTAAAAAAAAAGTATTTATTTATGTTATGTATGTGTGTGAATATATGGTCACTGTCTTCAGACACACCAGAAGAGGGCATCAGATCCCATCAGATCTTACACTTATGTGGTGTGAGCCACCATGTGGTTGCTGGGAATTGAACTCAGGCCTCCTTCACACTCTAGGGTGTTGGTATATTCTATTCTATCCATCAATTAATGGGCATTTTTATTGCTTCTACTTTTAGGCTATTATGAATCCTCAAAATTATGTATGAACATATATGTATATTCATACAGGGTACATTCCTGGAAGTGGAGTTACTGGGTTATGTGTAAACATGTGTTTAAGCTTTTGAAGAAATGTCAACTCTTCTTGAAAGTGAGTCCACTCACATCCCATAATAGTATGTGAGGGTTCCAGTACCTTCACAAGTCATCCTACCTAGCTATTATATCATTTAAAATCTTATCTATTATAAGGTGATTTTGTTTTGAGTTTTCCTAATGATGAAAATCATGGGTTACCTTTCTATGTTTTTATTTATAACTGACATATCTTCTTTGCAGAGATTGCCACTGAAACTTTGGAGCATTAATTTAATAGTGTCTGGTCTCCCTCTCAGGTCATATACAAAGTCTATAGTTAATGCAAGGAATGAGTGAAGTTCAGCAGTGAGTTGGACTAATTTCTTGTTCATTACTTCTCTATGCATTTCACTTCAACATCCCAGCTTAACTTTGCCCTTTTCCTTGAATATTCTCTAGTCATTATTTTCTTCAGAGGCTGTGGGCTATACCTTTCCTGAGTTCATTCATCTCTATAAAGATAGTTATTTCATTCTTACTTTCTTTTTTTTATTAGATATTTTCTTTATTTACATTCTCCTGTCCAAGGTTCCCCTCCAAAACCCCCTATTCTTCCCCCCCCAACCCTCCTGCTCACCATCCCATCCATTTCCACTTTCTGGCCCTGGCATTCCCCTAGACTGGGACATAGAACCTTCACAGGACCAAGGGCCTCTCCTCCCACTGATGACCGACTAGGCCATCCTCTGCTACATATGCAGCTAGAGTCATGAGTGCCTCCATGTGTTTTCTTTGGTTGGTGATTTAGTCCCAGGGTCTCTGGGGATACTGGTTAGTTCATATTGTTTTGCCCCCAGATGACCCTCTACAGAGGAATAGATACAGAAAATGTGATACATTTACAAAATGAGGTACTACACAGCTATTAAAAACAATGAATTTATGAAATTCTTAGACAAATGGATGGATCTGGAGGCTATCATCCTAAGTGAGCTAACCCAATCACAAAAGAACACACATGATATGTACTCACTGATAAGTGGATATTAGCCCAGAAGCTCAGAATACCCAAGATACAATACGCAAAACACATGAAACTCAAGAAGGAAGACCAAAGTGTGGATGCTTCAGTTTTTCTTAGAAGGGGAACAAAATACGCATGGAAGGAGTTACAGAGACAAAGTGCAGAGCAGAGACTGAAGGAATGACCATCCAGAAACTGCCCCACCTAGGGATCCAGCCCATAAACAACCACCAAAAACAGACACTATTGTAGATGCCAACAAGTGCTTGCTGACAGGAGCCTGATAGAACTGTCTCCTGAGAGGCTCTGCAGTGACTGACAAATACAGAAGTGGATGCTCACAGCCATCCAATGGATCGAGCACAGAGTCCCCAGTGAAGGAGCTAGAGAAAGTACACATTTTCACTTTCTAATGAAATTTCAGTCATAGAGGTCTAGATGTGAAGTAGTTTTCATCCAGTAAAACTTTATCTTCCATGTAGCTACTGCAGTGGTTCATGGAAAAACCTGATTTCCTTTGTAGACAGGTGAATTTTCTTTTCTTTTCTTGGATGGTTGCTCCTCCATCCCCAGCTGAGGCACTTCTCTATCTTTGGAGTTATTTGGCTGTTGTCAAACATTTTTAACTTTTGGAATGTTGCCTGACTTTAGTTCTAAGAACCATTATTTTTTAAAAAATTGGTTTCCTCTAAAACATCCAAGAATTCACTGTAAGAGCTGTTGGGATCTGTCCTCCATGATTCTTGACCTCCCAAAGCTTCTGTAAAAATCTTTGCTCCCAAATCTTCGGACTATTCTTCCTCTTTCCGTTGGGCCATTTTATAATTCAACTGGCTATTCACTTTTGCCTATTAATTACTGGCTATGTCAAAGCATCTAGTTGATCTTTAGTTTACTTGAATAAAACAGATAAATGAATAAAAACCCGTTTATCTCTGTAGATTGATATTTTCTTCTCTTTAAACGTACCCCCAGAGCTCATGTCTCTAGTTGCATATATAGCAGAAGATGGCTTAGTTGGCCATCATTGGGAAGAGAGGCCCCTTGTTCATGCAAACTTTATATGCCCCAGTACAGGGGAATGCCAGGGCCAAGATGTGGGAGTGGGTGGGTAGGGGAGCAGGGCGGGGGGTGGGGGAGGCTTTAGGGGACTTTCGGGATAACATTTGAAATGTAAATGAAGAATATATCTAATAAAAATTGGAAAAAAAAACCTGCGTTCTGCTGTCAGTCACTCAATTGCTCATTAGATATAGGATCTGACTTTGAGTTCTTCATTCACAGTGATGGCTTTCCTCAGATCTTCTAGGGAGAGTGGCTGGAGAATCCATCTTTACAGCAAAGTTGCTTTGTTTATCCCCCCCCCCCCCCATTGGCTGCTACCACCTGGTAGAAAGGAAGAGAGGAGCTTTGTCTTGGTTGTGCTTACCCTTTTGAAGGAGGTCTGACAGGGAATGGACAGCTTTAAGGGGTGACCTCGGCTCTGGTATGAGTACCACTAGATACTATCAGTGTGTCTAGCTTCCTCATCTTTCTAAGCTGAATTCTAACAACATTGCTTTTGCCTAGAGGCAAGCACCTCTGGACTGGTCAGGCGCTCAGTCTTCAGGGGAAAGGGACAGATGTCAGACTGATGCTTCCCCACGTCTCCAGGTCTGTCACTCTGTGTCCTCTTCTTTGTAGCCACCCTTGATTGGCAAGTGAGCATTTTCTAAGGCACCTCCTCCATGAGAGGAAGCTGTAATTCCCACACTCATAGCAATCCCTCTGCCTTCTGATTTTTAAGGAACTCATTACCCCTTCTGGACAGACCAAGAGCTTGATTTTGTTAGTTTGGAGCCTTATTTTGGATTTGGTAAAAAAAAAAAAAAATCTCTGTGGTCTTTTCAGATTTAGTATGGGAAAAGAAGCTGCAGAGAAGTCGCGTCTTGTAACAAAAATCAGTGTTGCTTTGTTGGAAGGCAGAGTCCTCTGGCCCTCGCATTCTCCTTGTTCTGTTCAACCCTCCCATTGAGAGAAAGAAACAGTGAGAGAGATGAACTTGGAGAGCTGTTCGAGATGAATTTCAGGAAGGGGGCACCTCTTCAGTAGCTTGGGGCTGTTTATCCTATTTACATGTCCTGTAATGACAGGTGCCACCTGCAGCAAAGGAACAAAGGGGGTCTTTTTCAGAAGTATGGGACAGGACCAGAAGCTCAGCTATAGACAAACCCCAGCTGGCTTCTTTTCACCCTGTCAATAAAAGGCCCTGTGCTTGCACTGTGGCTCCATTATCCCCTGCAGCTTCAAAGCCAGGACAGGCTCCTCCTATCTCCATGCTGACAGCAGCTCTTCAGCTGAGCTCTGCTGCCCGGTGCAAATGCAGCTGCGCACACTCCACATGGTTTTTGAGTGTCTTCTTCTTTCCTCAGACTTGCTAAGAGCAGCAAGACATTTCTTCCAAGAGTGCCGCTCCAAAGCAGGCCCAGAGTCTGGCTTTCTGCCTTGTTACCTCAGTATTCTTATACCTCTAGATTCCCTTTTCACTTCTCGTTTTAGAGATCCCATGACAATCACCAATAAACATCCCTCCAGTGAGACTGTGAGTCCCTTGGACACGACTTTCATATTCTAGACAGGTCTCCCTGCAAAAGGGGGAGTTCCCAAGTGGACTGGATAGCTACTATCCTTTCCTATATTCCAGTAACAGCAATCCATATTTCTTTGAGAAAGTACTACCTCTCTCTTACAATGTGACTTCGGAGAGACATACCAGCAATTCAAGAGTCTCATGCTTGCCATGTTACCCAGGCTAGCTCACTCTCTCCCTTCACGGGGACCCCTAAATGATGATCTTGGAGTGGGCTTGTGATGTGAGTTCTTCCTCAGGGTTGAAGCAAGACTGTTGGCTGAGTGATGGGTTCCTTCTCATTTACACTATCAGTGTGGTTATGTATGGAGATGGGTCTAATCAGGCTATGGTAAGAGAAATCCAGCAGATCAGCTTTTTACCAGGTCACAAGAAGAAGCTGGCAGCCACTGTCAGGAAGGGGGGCTTCCCCAGAACTGATGGCACTGGCACCCTGGTCTCAGACGGGTAGCCTCCAGAGTAGTGAGACACCAATTTCTGTCCTTTAAGCCCCTCAGCCTGTGGTTCTTTGTTGTAGCAACCTGAATGGACTAAGATAAACAGTGGTGGTGGGGGGACACTTTCCTTTAAGTGCCATCCTCTGTAATTATGTAAGCATGAAGCTGCCTTCTCAGGCTACCTGCTTCCCCTACCCACACCTCACATATCGCACACACAAGAAGATCCTGCACAGAGAGAAAATGGTATTGATGTTAGGGAGGGAGAGAAAAGAGAAATGAAAGAACTGTGTCAGAGAAATGAAGAACACACACACACACACACACACACACACACACAGAGAGACAGAGACAGACAGACAGACAGACACACACACACACATACAGAGGGAGAGAGAAAGACTCTGAGCCTACTGACATAACCTATCCATCATTCTTATATCTAACTTTCAAATATTCTGCCTTCTATGTTGTCTATAAGAATTTGTATATGGTTTGTAACTAAAGAAGTTCTTTAACTATTTGTCTTCTTCTCTTCCTAGGAAATGCTTGGTTTTCCTCCAGGAACTAGCCCAGTGTCCTCCACTCCTCCACATGCAATGAGGGTCCCAGTGCACACTGTAAGAGACTTCTAGACAGCCTTGTTTTTACTTCTTGTTTTTTCAATCGGTCAGAGTGTGACAACTTTGAAGGCAATGATATGTGTCTAACTCACACTTAAAGCAGGGCTAGGTACTGGACAGAGTATTTTAGCCACCATGAGAGAAGCCCTGGTATAAGTGTGGGGGTAGGACAGAAGGTAATTTTTCCATTAAGTGAGCTCACTTCTGCTGTCAAACCATGTACCACTGTCTCCCAAATCTGTTCCCTGACAGAAGTTTTCTGATTGCATTTCAGTAGCAGGAAGAGATCTAGACTGTTCTTTTTATTTTCAATGTTTTATAAACTAAATTTATTATATGCACAACAATGGCTTTCAGTATGATGTTCTCGGACATGTACATAATATATTCCAGTCCTTTCAGCTCCCTCCCTACTTCCTTCTCCTATGCTCCTCTAACTCCCATTCATCCCTTCCCTCTTTCCAGTGAGACCCCTTTTTACTTTTCATGGTCCTCTTTTGTATGCATGATGTAGACAGGTTAAGATCATTTAGAGGAACATGGGCCGGCACCTGATAACAGGAGCATGTACCAGCAGACACCACTGAAGAAGTTGTCTTTCTTTTCCCATCAAGCATTATCTGTTCACACATCCTCAGAAGGGGTGTGGTTCAAATTCCTTACCAGAAAGAGACATAAACACTGTCAACTCCTTACAAGGTCCCAACAAAAATCCAAGGCATGACTTCATCAAAATTTTCTCTGAGCACACAAGGTGCTCATCCCCCAAAAGCATCACTGGAAAGCAAAGTCTTTACTCAGCAGGAATGACCACTTTCTCGTAGCTGCCTACGTGGAGCTTTCCTGTCTTAGTCTTTCCATACCTTCATACATCAGCCTCTTCCGGAGGCCATGTGCGATTATGATGAAGTTGCAAGCAAGCCACCTCCCCCTGCCTTCATGAGGGGATTCAAGTCATGAACAGACCTAACAGGGACCATCCATCCACATGACGCCACAGCTGAACTCCCCATGATGCTGATTACATGGCTTAGAGGATGGTTACGAACACAGAGCAGGAGGCTCCTATAGGATTCTCCTCTATTCATGTCCAACTATAGGTTGGTCCAATCTCGTGATGACCTTATGCAGGGAACTGTAGCTACTGTCAGTTCAAGAATGCAACACATCTGTCACGTCCAGGGTTTCACACGGAGTCCCAAGCCCTTCCTCTTCCTTTAGTTCTCTGAGCCTTGGAGGAGGTGTTACAGATGTTCCATTATGGCTTCGTACTCAATTAGTCTTTTCTTCTCTGTACTTTGACCAGTTATGTGTCTCTTTAGTCACTGCGGACCACTGCAGACAGAAGCTTCTCTGACCACAGCTTACAGCAGCACTATTCTCTGGGCACAAACAGTTATTTAGAAGGGATTTGACAGGCACGTCATGTCTATTTAGCAAAATAAAATCAGTAGCACCAAGCCTATGATCGCCCTGCCTAAGATCAGGTTTATAGTTCCAGACATGAATTCCTTCCCATGGAGCAGGTACAAAATCTAACCAGAAAGCAGGTGGTTATACCTACAACAGACTTACCACTATGGTACCAGTGGACTCTCTTGCTTGGTGGGCCAGTATTTCTATATTTGAGTCTCCATTTAAATAAGATTGCTGGTTTAATTCTTCCCGTGCAGAGTGCATAGTGCCTGCCAGCAGTATAAGGGCTAGCTGACACGGGGGTCTTCTTTTGTCTTCTTGATAATCTGCCACCAAGGTATGTGGCATATGGAGCAACAGGTCCAAATAATTTCTAGTGGGCAATCAACAGAAATAGTAATTGCCTAAACTGTTTTTGTGGACCTCAGGTGCCTCCCTGGCCAACAACTCATACGGAAGTAGTTTCCCATTGATAGTAGGATTTAATGACCTATGGTTTCTGGGAACATCTTTATTCTTATATCGTCGAAGATAGTTGGGTTTTATACAGAGCAGAAGAGTGGTTATTAACCTTTAACACAGTTGCTCATGTTGTGGTGACCCTAAACTATAAAATTGTTTTGTTGCCACTTCCTGACTATAATTTTGCTATGTTATGAATTGTAATGTAAATAGTTGATATGCAGGATATCTAATATACAACCTCCAAAAGGGTCATGACCCACAAGTTGAGAACCACTGAAGTAGAAGAAAGTCATGGATGAATTTTAATCAAGGGCATTTAGAAAAATTATTAGAATACAGTATTGAGAGAGACTGAGCTGCGGACAGATGAAGTTGGAGTCAGAAAAAAAAAATAATCAGTGAGGAATTAAAGTAGATATTTGATCCAGGGGAAGGGTCATAAAGTCTGGGACATTGTTGGAGGGAGGGCAGAGAGAGTAGGATAGTGAGTCACCTTCTGTGATGCTTAGAATTGATGGCCAACTCCTTGGGATTAACAATCACTATGGAAATATATCTCTGGACACGTCAGTGGGAAAGTGTCCCGGTTGGATGAACTGAAGTGGGAAGATTCATCCTAAGCTTGGGTAGTATCATGCCATTGGCAGTGGTCTTGGACCGAGTGAAAGGAAGAGAGTGAGCTAGTCATTAGAGTTGACTGCATGCTGCTTCCTAACTGTGGATAAGACATGACCAGCTGCCTTAACCACTGCTACTATGACTGCCTGCCATGATGGACTGGAACTCAAGCTATAAGGAAGGATAAACTCTTTCTTCTTTAAGTGGCTTTTGCTGTCTTGTTGCTATGGAACAATCACTGATATAATGTCCTTATCCTCTCCGTCTCTCTACCTTGGTGAACAGCTGCAGCCATCTTTCTTCTTGGTGCACTTCTGCCCTGACTTCTCCTCATCCTTCTCTGTCTCATCTACAAGCCTCACAATGCCTCTAAATCATCAGAGAGTGATGCTTTTTCCTTGCCCCATAGAATCCTTGGGAGTTACATCTTTGTCAGCATTTCTGCTTCCAGCTCCAGTCAGATCAGTTCATGTTTCTTTTATGAAGCAAGGACACCTGATTTCTGTCAGTGCAAGGCTTCAGACCGCCTGATCAGCACTGTGTTCAGGCTGGCCATATCAAATAGACAGAGGGGGAAAGCAACCAAACTAGTGATCAGATTCCAAGGTGAAGCTGCCAGGAGTCCACACTGTTTGAGACAGTGGAGATAGATGAAATCGCAGACTCCCATGGAGCTAAGATGACAGCTATTTGGAGCTATCTGTTCAGTAGCATGGGAAAGCTGAGGGCCAGCTGTTGGCCATTTGGCCATCTAGAGCCATCTCTCTGTTGTGTGGTCTCAGTTTCTCACCTGTAAAGCATTAGTGTTCTCTTTCAGTCTCTTCTGAGATCACCTGGTCCAGACTAAATGACATACAGGGTCCTAAACAAAGATCCAGTATTGTGACTAGATAATTAACATTATGGGACGAAGTTCAGGAAGAACGCAGCAAAGTCAAGAGTCTATAATAACTGTTGAAATGTAAACTGTTTTTTTTCATCTTAAATGCGATATAGTCCCTGGAGTACATATCTTCCATAAATAGATAAAGACTTCTCTTAGCTAGTTCTAAGAGTTGAATTTCTCTGGTAAGGAGGATAAAGGGAAACCATTATGAAGAAACTATAAGAGTCAATATCTGTAAATATAACAGAACTTTCTCATTCTTGGCAAGATTAAGGAGTCTCCATGGGACTTCCATTGTGTTCAGAACACTATAACGTTCCACTAGGAGAAAACGATGGAGAATCAGATCGTAGGAGGATTGCACCATGTCAGAGAACCTGGGCTATGACATAACAAAGAACCACTGAAGGTACATCACAACAATTGTTGAAAGAATTCCTTGGTCCTGGTGTGAGTTAAGGAAGAGGATACCCCAGGCTGGGAGGCCTGTAAGGGGTTTTATCAAAGACAATGCATCCCTTGGCTGAAGGCCAGCTGAAATAAGCAGGACAGTTTCAAATATGGATTCTTCTCTACCTCCGCAGAGTGGGTTGGGGTCAATAACTTGCAATCAAGGAGAAGACAACTTGGGCCACACATTGCCTAAGATGTGCTGACAGATTAAATATATCAAGAAAATACCAGTATCTCCTCAAATACCAAAATACACAAGACAAAAGCAGCTGGTCAGTGAAATTCTGGGTTCATTCTTTCTTACTGTCTTCTGCCTAGCTAGTTCACACTAATAAATATATCCTTTATTGCTATGTTCAAATGGAATAAAGCAAAATTTGGCTCAAAACCAAGCAACCCCATAGAGAAGCACACATCTGTTTACTCTCTTGATTATGTGGGGAGGAGGGCTGACAAGTAGAGGGGGAAAGGCTCTGGCCAAGTTAATGATGACCGGTTAATGCTAGAAGGTGGATAAGAAGCATGATCTCTTCAATGTCTGGCCACCAGTTCCCCTAGAATGACCCAAGGCCTCTGTCTGTGTCATTGCAAGGGTAGTGAAATTGACTGAGTTGAGTCAGAGCAGATGGACTGTCACTCTGAGAAGAGGAAGCCAGACTCTCTCCTGAAGTTCAGTGGAACAAGACTTTACCATTACACTGACCCATTTCCTGTAAGTGAGGCTACCTCCCTGCTTAGAGTGTTGTGTGCCCACTGAGGAAGTTCAAACTGCTTTGGCTGGCACCCAAGGCCTTTCATCTTCACGTCCTGCCTTAGACTCCACCCTCACACAACTCACACAAGCTCATCCAGTCCCTGGTTCTCAACTCCATATGAAAAGTTTTTAAATATGGATGCTGCTACACGGAGTGTACCTAGAGAGGCCATGGCATCTGTGTGTCTTAAAGCTCCCATGGTTCTAGTTCCTATCTGCAGTGGAGATGTCACTATTTGATCATACTTCTTTCCTTTCTGTTCTCCAAGTCTGTCCTGCCCTGACTTCTCTGAGGCCGTGGGCACTACTTTCTTACTGTTTCTCTCTTACTTTCCAGATGAACTTTAAAAAAACTGTTGTCCTCCCTCCAAGACAGGCTTTTTTCCTTTGGGTCTTTGTACCATTCATCATCATAAAATTTGTACATCTTTGCTCACACATCTTTCTGGAACCCTAAAGACTGTAAAGTCAGAAAGAAAGGCACTGTCTTGTTTACACTTCCTTTGTGGTTGGCATTACAGGGCTTAACACTTAGTGTCTGCATTGGGAACATCTGCTGTCTGCATAAATTCTGATCCTCACGTGACCCCATTTCTAAGGTAGTAAGTTATATAGTTAGAGCTGAGAGATCCTGGAAGTGCTGTCTCTCCATGATAGATCTTTCCCATCTTTTATCTTCAAGGAAGAGAAATGATCCAGGAAGTACTCCTGTGCATCTGCCTTTGTGTCTCTGCTATGGATCTAGCCTACTGTATAGCTGAAAAAGGAAAGCAAGAATATTTAGACCAAGACAGAGAATGCTTGAAAACCTACTGCTCTTATTACCTAGATGAAGTATGTGATGATCCTGAAAGTGTCTGAGCATCTCTGCATTAATGGATATGGACTTTAGCACATTGTCTCACACACAGCAAGTTCTCCATATGTATGACTCTCGTTTTCTTCAAGAAGATACTGTTTCAGAGTCTCACAGTGCTCCCTCGCTGTGCTTTTCTGCGCATGCTGACCCTCTGCCTCTTTCCTCCCTACTTTTCTGCCTCTCACCCCGTTCTCATTCCCCTTTCCCTTTCTGTCTCCCTCACACATTGGGCTTTTCACCCCAACTAGTTTTCTTAGAATGTATTCCAGGAGATGGACTGGATTCCTTTAGCATCCTTTCTTTTCATCTGTGGCAGCCAGGGACAGGACAGGCATACCTCGCCAGGTTAAAAGCAAGCTGGGAGAAAAGTCTAATTTCAACTTTTGCAACAGTCTTGTTCCAGAGCGGCAAGCACCTTGTTTCCTTGTGCTGAGAAAGAGAACTGAGGCCTCTGACATAAATTCTGCCCTGTGTGTTTTTATTACCGCATAATCCAGGCTCGTGCCACTTGTCCGCATACCATAGGCAATGGAAACCGAATGTTCTACTCATCTGAGCTTCTTCGTGGTTAACTCTTGCAGGGCCAGGTATGCACCCAGGCCAAAGGAAATCCTTTCCAAAAGGAAGCTGGTTTGTTAGACAGGCAGACACTGCCTCCCATGTTGAAGGAAGTCACCACAGGGTGGGGTAAGCTTAAAGGTAGGAATGTGACAGGCTGCCACTGATCTAAACAGGCATGCAGAGCTACTCCTGAAGTAAGTCATGCCATTTGTAATGCGGTCACTGGCCCAGAGCAGGAGCCACCCTGAGTCCATGGAGCTGGCTGGTTCTTGTTTGTTGCACAGTCTCTTGGGGCCTTGATACATTTGGAGAAAAGGTCTAAGAAACCAGGCACAGCGTGAACACATAGCAGAAGGGCATTGCCTTGAGATGGAGTATGTGTTTTTGAATTGTTCACGGAATGTGGAGGCTCCAAGGAGAAAAATCACTCACTGGGCCTAAAGTTACCAGGAAAAGCAGCTGGAGAAGAAAATGTTTGATCTTGACAGTTTCAACGAACAAAGAGATGATCTTTAAATCAGACAACCAGATCATCTGAAGAATCCTAGGCAGTCAAATCAATGTGTCCAGGGGGGTCTCTGGGATGGTCTTATACCGGAGGAGGTGGGAGTGGGGAAGTGGTGAAGGCCTGATGATGGGGGTCACACTGCTGTCAGATCCCAGCCTGCTTAATGGCGCTGTGACCCAGTTTTCGGGCTTCGCATCTTTGTTTCCTTATCTGTAAGCTGAAGACCTTAAGAGACTCTGCTCAGAGCCCACACTGAAGATGAAATAATGGAACCCATAAAGCTGCGCCTCCGGTTCCTGGCACTTTTCAAAGCCTCGATAAATGTTGCCTGTCTGTGCGACCAGGGAACAAAGGACACCCTGGAATGGTCAGAACACATGTGGTTCAGAGACAATGGAAAGACCCAAGGTTAGCCAGGGGACAGATGGGGAAGGAACTAGATGCGGCTTCAAGGATTTGGACGGCATCCTCTGGGTCATGGGAAAGCTTTGGAGGTTAATTCACTCAGATACTGTTCTCCAGTTGGCTTCCCCTCTCGGAAGGACCTTCCCACAAAGCCCCCCCCCCCTTTTTTTAATCCTCCACTGGGGATACTAACTATATTGGTGATGCTTGTCTCTCTCCAAACAGAAATATCAGCCCCATATGGCTTGGCCCACATTCACTGCACTATCTGGTCACCTCCTTCTGTTTCCAGCCCCAGGCCTGTGATTCAAGAGTCTACACTCAGGTTTTCCTTCTCAACACTCCTAACATGTGCCCATAATGACAGAAAAAGGAGAAGGGAACCCAGTCTGGATCTCCCCAGAGTTCTAGGCTTCCAAGCAAAGAAAGAAAGAAAGGAAGAAAGGAAGAAAGGAAGAAAGGAAGAAAGGAAGGAAGAAAGAAAGAAAGAAAGAAAGAAAGAAAGAAAGAAAGAAAGAAAGAAAGAAAGAAAGTGGTGTTTCCTCGTCCCAATTAGGACAAGTTCCCTTACAAGAGAAAGCCCCTGGAACTTGGCCACAAAGTGGGGCCACATCCTGCAAGTAATACTGATGGGATGTGAGTAGGCTCTCTCCGATGGAGGCTGCAGGTCTGTTTGCGGGGTCATCAGGGTAATGGATCCTGGCATTCCACTCACGCTATCTTTACACACGTCACTTTCACTTTATTGTACATTAACCCCAATCTCTTCACAAGCTCTAAAATAAAACTTCTTTGCAAACAACCATGGTCCATCTGCTGTGCTGTTAAAAATACCCCTGCATGAAAATCCCAAAGCGTTAGAAGAATCCACAGTAAGGGAAGTCAGAGTGGGCTCACCTGAAGATGCCTATCATTAGGCGACATGAGCCTTTCTTCCTTAGGTGAGAGATTGATGGCTTTTGGAAAGGCAGAATTCAAAATTCCCTAGCTGGATTAGATTTCAAATATAATATTGCCTCACATGGCCCTTTGAGCCCATGTATGTCTACTACCATTAGGTACTTTCCATGAATCTTCTCCTACAGGTTTAGGGCAGAATCATTCACTAGTTGGGAATGAATGAATGAACTAGGAAATGATTAGCAGGTAAAGGCTTTATGACATCACTCAGTAAACATGACTTTTATTCTCTTCTCATTCTGTTCTGTGATTATTTCATTATAGAGAAGGGACACAACTCCATGTTCCTGCCAACAATCTGCAAGTTGGGTCTCATTTCCTCCCCTGAAAAAGTAACCCCCAACTGTGAGTGTTTAAATTGATCCAATTCTGCTGCCATTCTGCATGGCCCATCTATCACAGCAATTTGTACAAATGCCACTCCAGCATCCAGGCCTATGTATCATGTATTTTGAGATTGCACAGTTCCTGAGGCCTTTGTAAAGCAAACCTTTCATGAATAAATCAGGAAATACCCTGATGCATGCTTTATGTAGAGGAAGATATTCTATTTAGGTCACGCAGGGAAGTTCTGCCAAGTTTGCTAAAATGAACAAATCCCCCGAGTGCTGTCTACCTCTCCACATTCTGAACTACCAGCAAGTATCTCCCAGACCCCTGCGGCTGTGCTCCTCAGACATGGAGGACTCCAGGTCTAAAAAAGAATAGTTTGATCACCCGAGGCACCAGAGACTTTTAAGTCAGGAGCCAGGCAATGAGTTTTGCTAGTCCATGGGAGGAACTTTGCAAATGGTAAAAGGGTCCAGTGTGAGGCCCGGGGCAACAGGACTTCTGCAGGCAAAGGAGGAAGGAAGAAGAAAAATTACAGCCTGTCTGTTCTCTAGGCCTGTATTTTGAATCCACTTAAGCAAGTCCCATACTTTGTTCAAGTTCAAAGCATTGCAAATAACTCTTTCGAGCCTCTCTCAGAACACAGGATGTGGCTTAGTGCACCCCTATCCCCCTTTAGCTATAGAAATTCTCCTGATAAGAATAAGGACTTCCAGCCAACCCCAAATTAGAGGGGGTTATCTGGAGTAGAAGAATGCAGAACAAACTGCATTAGCATCCCCTTCCCTTTAAGGAGGGCAGGCAAGCCCAGCTTCTTTTACCCATAAGAAGCTGTATGTGGTCGGAAGACCTAATGTGAAGAACCCGATGGATCCATCCACTTGGAGCTGGACAGTCAGCTCATGGAGAGCTGGAAGTGCCTTATAGAAGGCAAGCTCCATATTTGGACGGGGTCTATGACAATGGGCTTTGTTTAAATCAAAGACTGACCTTTGCTTTGGAGGTTCCCAAATTTATCTTAGTGCTGTGTGTAGATTGTCAATTGTTGATCGGCCTCGCAGGGACTCATTTCTAAAAAACTCACCGGAAACATACTCAGGACAATGACAACAACAAAACAATTGAAGCTGTTCAGGTTGTTCTGGAACTTCCTGGTTTATAGTGACTCTTTGGGAAGTCAAAAATAACCTGAAGGTTACCTGTAGGTATAGAAACTGAGCAAAGACACTTTGTTCATGTTGATGTCCCCAACCTGAGAGGGCACCTATTCTGCAGCTCTGCCCCTTTGATTGTCCTTGACCTATAAAGACTGTATCTTTTTTCTCTGTTTCCAGTATGCACTTCCAAACTTGACTTGATTTCTTATTATAGTTGAACCTTGCTATTTATGAGATATGGTTCCAGGATACTCTGTGAGTACAAAAATCTGCTGATTCTCAAGTCCCTTGGTGGAAACTTGGTGATATTGGCCTATAACCCTCTCACATCCTCTCACCCATTCTAAGGCATCTCTAGGTAGCTTCCAATAACTAAACAAACTAAACACAATATAAAGACTGTATCAATAGCTGCTGTGCCCCATTGTTTATGGAATAATGACAAGATAAATGTTGTTCATATTTCACATAGACATATTTATTTATATATTTATTTTTTTTTGACTCACAGCGAATTCATGCTTACAGGCCCACAAACATGGAGAGTAAGGAGTATTTTCTTTTCAAAGTATCACTGATTTTCAGGTTCTCACGAGTACAACTTTCAGGTTGTTATAACAGTTACCTGATTCAGAGGTTTGAGTGCAATTTTTCAATTTTCTTCTTTTAGTCTCTCTTTCCCTCTCATCTCCAAACCGATGGTATTGTGTATTCTAGGAAGATACTCTATACCTCAGCTTCGCTTCAACTTTATTTTGAATAACATTGGGCAAGATTCATCATTCATAAAATACTAGACAAAATATTTTGTCTACTAAATCTGGGCAGAAAGGAAAATGTAGAGGAGTCATGTGGAAGTGTGGTGTGTGAACTTTGAATGGTTATAGGAATGGAGAGTGATCTTGTTGAAGATTCTTCAAATACTGTGTCTACATTTTTCCTGTTTTTCTTAGCACCCCCAGCCCTGTCTGGCACATAGTAGACAATCAATAAGAATCGGTTGCTGGCGGTTGTCTGGTAAATGAGAACCTCAATATGGGAACCAATTCTCCAAGGAAATAGGAGAGGACTTGAAAGAGTCCGCACATTTTTTTCTCATTAGGAAGGTCATTTAGAAAGTGCATGTGAAGAAAATTTAAAAATACTTCATATTTACAACCTGTTAGCACTTGGTTGTGTTAAATGGAACCCTTGACTTGGATTCAGTCTTTCTCATGCTGTTCCCCTCCCCCCTTTTCCTCACTTTTTGACTTACAAACACAATCTTAATTTTTCAAAATATTACACTGTTTCTTTAAGTGCTGACTACAGCTTAGATCTAAGAGTATATTTTTTTTCCTCAGTAGGCAAAGGAAGAGACCATTAGCTCACTGTCAATTTCATTACTTGATTAATTAGCAACAATCTTAGAAATGTCGTGGAGAGCCTGCGAAGCCTCCTTTTCTCTTGGTTTTATCTTTAAGTTAATAAAAGTAAGAACAGCTAATATTTATTCAGTCCTTTTCATATGCTAGCCATTGGTCCCAGCCTTTTATACATATTAACTTATTTTATCCTTGTGGCCCTATGACTGGCAGATACTGCAGGGATCGTGACTTCTGCATGGCTAACAGATAATAATCCCATATCTACAATTCTATAGCTCGGGCAGTTCTGAAAATGGGAAAGTTTGGGCAAGTTCAGTGCAGTCTCACTCCTATGGTATACCTAATCCAGTGTGATATGAAGCTATTTGTCCTCTTGTGGATGATCAACTTTCATTCCTCCCCTCCAAATTACTATGCATGATTATGGGATGTTAGCCCAGATTCTTCTAAGGTTTTATGTATGCACACCTACCTTACATACAACTTAAGAAATTTTGCATCAGCTAGATCTCTGTGATTTCGAGGTCAGCCTGGCTTACGTAATAAACTCTAGCCTAGCCAGGGCTGCAAAGTGAGCTGCCCCCAACAAAGAAAATTTTGCACCTTAATTTATATTCCAATCCAAAGATTTCAAGTCTGTGATTTTGTGCACTTACTATAACCTCTGCATGAAGAAATCAATTCCTAGAGCCACCGAGGAACTTACCCAGGCTGGGTCAGTTTTCTAATTCAGAGTAGTCACTGACCTTAAGAGTTTTGTTATGTTTTAGATATTACTTATTTTTTAATTTTTATGTGTATAGATGCTTTACTTGCATGTATATCTGTATACCATATATGTTCCTGGTGCCCCTGAAGGTCAGATCAGGGCTTCATATCCTCTGAGACTGGAGTTACAGATGCTTGTGAGCCACCATGTATGTCCTGGAAATAAAACCTAGGTTCTTCAGATCAGCCAATTCCCTTAACTGATGAGCCATCTCTCCATCATCTGTACACATTTTTATTTCTTCGAAGCCTTGACTGTCCTACATAGAGTTGACCAGCCTCAAACTCATAGAGATCTGCCTGCCTCAGCCTCCTGAGTCCTAGGATTAAAAGTTCAGTACTATCATGCCTGGCTTAACAGTTTTCACATTCAAGTCTCTTCTCCCACTCCCCAAATGTGTATAGCCTTACAGCATACTAGCTTTGAAAGGTCTGCCTACATTTTATGGTGAAAACAAATGATGTTTGGGGAATCAGATGACTTGGTTATCTCAGATGCTACAGAATTATAATTCAGGTGGAAGTTTGATGCTTCTTCTAACTCCATATTTACTCTGTGTCCTCCATATTTACTCTGTGACCTGAGATTACCTGGCTAGTCCCACCACATATCTGCTAGCATAGAGCCACAGTTCCATCTATGCCAACATGGCTTTTCAAGCTAGTTGCACAAAAATGATTCTACCTCCTTCCAATTCCCTAGGTTAACTCAGAGTAAAAGATCCTTGGGATCTTAAACTTATCTGCAAACTACAGTTTCCCAGCCAAGGCATAGGGCTCAACCAACACTTCCTATATCAGCCACAGAGAGGAAGGCATGATTTATGCAGGTGCCAAGCCCTCTTGGCAATAGAATAATGGTAAGAATAGAAATAGGACTGCAACACAAGGCCAGAGGTGAGGGACCCAACTCTGGCTTTTTGACAGTAGACAAGTCAGTGTGGCTCCGGATTGTCTGGGGACACTCACATGTCCTACCAATGCCACATAAATATTGCACCCAGAAGTTACATGCGTTGGAGCCCAGAGACACAGCAGCATTATGGAGACATTTGATGTGAAATCAGGTAGACCTTGGGACTTACCTCAATTTGGGATACCTTAATCTTGTAAATCTAGAGATATGGTGCACCTGGCAGACTATTGTTCGGCTGCTAGGTGAGATTCTAAAAGAAATGGTCTTTCTTCTTCTATAGTCCACCTAGATTGCTATCTCTGGTCCCCTGCCGATATGCAGATTAAGATAAAGAGAATCCTTTCTATTGGTCTTTTTCTTTCCCTCTCATAACTGAATAGTTACTACTAAGTAATTTCCATCCCAAGGGAATAGAATCCTGGATGCTTTAACTCAGCAATATCATACATTATACCAGAACAGCCTATTCACAGTTGGAGACATGTTCACAGTTTACTGGTCAATTTAATTTCTGTCTCTGACGTCAGATGCTGATTTTGTTCTGCTAAGGCAGCCTGGTTGAAGGAAGGTAACTCCATAGAATGAAACAATGAGAAAGATACATAGAGCTGCTGAGACCTGAACCCTGAGCCTTGTGCACAGATGCAAATACCCTGCTGCTGAGCAATGCCCCTTGATGAGACAGCTATGATGCTGCTGGCATTGAGATCGCTGATAGAAAAAAGTAGCTTCCTACTCTCCCACCCATCCTGAGAGTAAGTCCTGAAATGTTTATGCTGTCTCCTTGGCTTGGCGTTCTTCCCTCAAACATGACAGTGATGGGAAGCATCAAACCAAGCTTTGGACATCACCATCCAACTCCTAACACAACATCTTCTCTTGCTGTTCTCAGCATTAGGCTCCATATCCGCTTACGCAGCACACTGCTCTTGGCTGTGCCTTCTGCTAACCAAAGAGGTTCAGGGGCAATTCTTCAACTCAGGGTTGGAATGTACTATCCAGTGTTTTAAAGGTATATATGGAAGGACAGAGAGTGAGGCAGTAAGGGAATCATGACAGGAGATAGATAGATAGATAGATAGATAGATAGATAGATAGATAGACACTCTCCTTTTACCAAACCCTGTGGGTTACCAGGGACATATTTGGCTTGGGCAAGGCACAGCTCTGTGACCTGTACAACTTCTCTAATCTTTCATGGTGAGGCTTTGGGAAGTGACTCAAAAGTCCCCATAACCTTTTGTGATATTCTGTAGAGTATTGAAGCTCTAACGGATAACACCCCCTTGTCTTCCTCAAGGTCAGCCTTGAGGGCCAGAGATCAGCTTCATGAAGTAAGGAGAGGACGGACAGGAAGACTGCCTTAATCACCTTATGGGTTTTACAACCGCCACCTCTCTTTCCTAACAATTTGCACACTGAAATTTTGTGCAGTTACCCAGCTTATTACTTATGTTCATCTCGCCTTTATTCAGGCTGACAGCCCCTTGCAGGTCAGTCCTGCTCCTTGGTCTTACTTGTATATCATTTCCCAGCCCTAAGGGGATCCTGTACCTGATGGGAACTCAGAGTGGTGGGCAATTGTCTAAGCAACCTAGTCATTCCAGGGACACAATTGGGAGGGAAAGGTGAATCACGAGAGTCACTCATTGTGGGACGCTTGATCTACCAAAAGCCTACAGAGTTTTGTCCTTTGTGCAGTTTCATGAATCAGGGATGTTCCCTCCCTAGACTAAATATCAGATGGCTACTTGCTCTGGGCAATGTGGACCACAGCAAAAATACAGAACTGTCTTTGTAGTGAAGCATCGCCTGAAGTCAGGAGGTCCTCATCTCTCCCTGCTCATGCAATCACCTGAGGCTTTCAAATGCCACCCCTGGAGCTCACTTCAAATTAATTGAATCTAAATCTGAGGCTGAGGTTTAAGGACAGGCATTTACAAAGCTGTCCAGGTGAGACTCTTATGCAATAATAAATGAGAATCTACATCTAAGTGACAGTTAAGTACCAAGGTCCTTTGAGACCTCGTCTTATCACTGTCAGCTCTGTGGATCTCGGTTTCTTCACCTGCAATGTAGGAATCATTACAGAGCCCTCTGTAGCTTTGATGAAGACCATATGAGATGATGCACAGAAGATGTAAGCCCCTGTAAGACAATACTTGCCACTACTCATGTTAGTGTCACTATTTTATTTCTATTTGATTACGTTGCCCTAGAATGCTTAGGTACTAAAAATATGCTCCTTCTTTTGATCAATCCTATAATGTGAAAAAAAAACCTGTAAAAGATAACACAAAAATGAGCCATGCCATCATCTCTCTGAAGGAAACCATGTGTGCCAAATTACCTGCTATATGCTCAGCTCTTTATAAATGTTATCCCATATATTACTCCCATTCAACACATGAAAGGGTCATTATCACTAATCAGAGACAAAGAATACAAGGTCCAAAGTGGGTATCCCCATAGTCTTTCAGCTTTGGTGAGAGACAATCGGAATTCAAACTCAGGAGCCACTGTTTTTATGTTTGTTCTCTGACCATTGTACCATCTGTGAGTGAATACCTAGTTGAATATGTCAGATGTAATCTCTTCCTTCCTATGAACTGTTCTACTTTGCTTGCTTTCTGCTGCTGTGATAAACAGCACTTGGGGAAGAAAGGGTTTATTTCATCTTCTAGGTTATAGTTTATCACCAAGGGGAGTCAAGGCAGAAACTCGAGACTGGAGCTTGAAGCAGAAACCAGGAACTCAAGGCAGGATCTTGAAGCAGGAATCTCAAAGGAACACTGCTTACTGCCTTGCTCCTAGACTCACTCTTAATTAGCTTTCCTATACATCCTCGGCCCACCTGCCTAAGGATGGTATCATTCACTGCTGACGGAGCCCTTCTCCATCAATCAATAATGAAGAAAATGCCTGCAGTCATGCCCATGGGCCAATCTGATGGAGGAAGTTCCTCAATTGAAGTTGTCTTTCCCCAGGTATGTGCCAACTTGACAACCAATATTAGCCATGATATGAAATTTATAGGGAAGTGGAATTGTGTCAAGTGCAGAACAATCTGAAAAGACTTTCTGAAGGAATTGAAAGGCCCATTTGAGCCTTAGAGTAGAAAAAGAATTTTTCACCTGTTGGGAAGAGAGGTTATGGGTAGAAACTTCCTTTTTTTTTTTTTTTTTTTTTTTGGTTTTTTTCGAGACACTGTTTCTCTGTATAGCCCTGGCTGTCCTGGAACTCACTCTGTAGACCAGGCTGGCCTCGAACTCAGAAATCCACCTGCCTCTGCCTCCCAAGTGCTGGGATTAAAGGCGTGCGCCACCACGCCCGGCTGGGTAGGAACTTTCTTGACAGGAGAAACCAACACAGACAAAACTGAAAGGACAATGACACACTGATTCAGTGGGGTCTTGCCACTCTACTTCATCCTCATCTTCATCTCCTGTTTTCCTCTCTTAACACAGGCATCTTTCCTTTGAAGGAGGGATCCTGGAGAAACTGGAATATCATCTCCCCCTCTAATGTCTTTTTCTTAACCGCTAAAACCTCCCCCTCATTGAGTCTACTATTCTACTAGTGTCTGGGGGAGTTTTGCATGTCAATCAAATGTTAACGTTGCAACAGGGAGTACATGGACAAGGGCTGTCTTCTCTCCCTTCATTTAAAACAAAGTGTGTGTGTGTGTGTGTGTGTGTGTGTGTGTGTGGTGTGTGACTGTGTGCATGAGAAAGAGCCTGAAGGATTCCTTTAGGTCCAGCTCAAACACTACCTAAGAGGCTCTGTTCCTTTTCCTTTGCTAACCAGACTTCAGGCCCCATCTGCTCCATGTAAGACCAATGCCAATTTCTCTTTCATCATCCATGTTTGTGGCTGAGCTGTCTGCAGTGGCAGAAAATGAATACTGTCTGTAGATCTCAGCTCTGGGGTGGCCATTTCCAGTCTGCTTGCAAAATGTAATGGTGCTACCTCACAGACAGTTGGTATCCCTTGCATAAGAAAGCTGGGGGGGGGGGAGAGAAAAGCCTCCCCTTTGGAGGAAGATTGTTCCAATGCTCTGTTCTGTCTTTCTTTCTCTCTTTTCTTTTATCCTGGCGAGAGCTACAGAGACAGAGGAGAGAAGGAGAGGGAGAGGGAGTGAGGAGAGAGAACAGGGGAGGAGAAGAACAGAGAGGGGGAGGGGAAGGGGGAGAAGAAGCTTAATATGTATAATATGAACTGTGATTTTCCCATGGTGCTTTGTTTGGCTTATGTTCTCATCTTTTTATAGGAGCAACAACAGCAACAATAGAATATGTGTGTTAATCATGCAGCCCCAGAGGTCAAGTCAAACTTCTGATTGGACACTAAGGTTAACAATAAGTTTGTTATTTGATGACCTAGGCAGGCAGGCTTGAAATCCAATGAAGGAGCTATTGTGCAAAGTCCAGATTCAGAATGTGGTCCTGCTTGCTTGGATTCCAAGAGGACAGAGCTCAAGCTTCAGACTGGTGTTTGCAAAGGACTCAGGGAGAGTGGCGAATGCTACCGAAATGGAGTGCATAGACATAATGTCAAATTTTGTGGCATGAAGGAGAAAGAGGCTCATAGAAAGTAAGGCCCTGGCCTTATTGTTGGAGGAGAGGGGGTGGAAACCCTTTTGGGTTTCTTTGGCTAAAACACAGGAGCTTTATTTTGAAAGCCTTGCATGGGACTAATGAGAGACTACCTCTCCCTGGGCAATGGGCAGGTTCAAGGCATGGCTAAAATCACCACAGATGTTAATACATTCTATTATCTTCTATTGTAGGGAGGCAAGCACTTTCTAATGCACATTTGATTCCATAGTTGGCAGCTATTGCACTCTTGTTTGCTTTCTGAACTGTCTTGAGCAAAAGGCAGTCAGTCTCATAGCTCCTCGGACCATCACCACCACAGCCTACACCAGCTATCTTGTACATCCTTTGGTGTCCATATATATTCAGATCAGAAGACCTGTAGAGGGTCTTCTGTAATTGGTTGAAAGCCTGACATAACATAAGCTTTAATGAATGTGATTGGTCCAAAATGAATAGCTGCCATTGGCAAAAGAGATGATACTGATTTCTTGGGAGGCACTCTACTGTACTGCATTCCCTGATGTGGCAACTGCAGATCAAATGATGACTTCTCCTGAGTAGTAAGTCATCCCTGGTACCTTGGCATAACAGGAACAGATCTGATGTGTGTTTTGTGTTTGGGTGCTGCACAAATCTAGCATCCATCATTATTGAACACCCAGTACTGTTTCCATTACCTAATCCAGGCTCCCAAAGAACCCAGCATATGTTTCTGGGTCTCCAACTTCTGACTGTAAGAGTGTTTTCAAATGTTTGCCAGTCTCATAGCTTGGGTAGCTTCAGGAAATCCCTGTAAATAGGTCCCAGTTTATGAGACTTCACCGAAAGCTTTATAATAGCCCCCTTGGTGATTGGCACTCAGTTCCTAAGCAATGCAAGCTAGCAAACTACACTTGGCAGCTTGAAGAGGCAGCTGGACCTTTCCCACTAGCAGTACCCATAGGTCTGAAAAACACCATTATTCTAGGCCTTCTCGGAGACCCTGGTCCATAATGCCTCTACCAGAGCTCTGCCTATGATGGACAAATGTCTGTGTAGATTCTCTGGCTGTGCTTGATACTAGTTCTGAATGATCCTTCTGATACCTAGACTTGGAAGAATGTCATCTCACTCGTGGCCAGTGGCAAGAAAATAAGTACAGTGTGACAGTGGCTGGGGCAAAGGCAAAGTGGGAAGGGAAAGTGGAGATGACAAGAGAGCAGCCCATGGGCAGCTAAATTTCAGGGAGATGTCAAATCTCAGGACTGAGGATGCCGGTCTATAAGCCAAGAGCTGTAATATGGTCCCTGGTAAGGGTTAAAAGTCAAAATACCTAGAGCCTGCATGGGGACGATGACTTTAATAGGGCCCAAGATCCTGATATCCAAATCCCTCACATCAGAGGCTGTGTTTGATGCTTCTGCCTACAGACCACCTGCCAGCACTGACAGACACAGGGATGTGAAGACCTGTGGAGACCAGTGTGAAAGAGCTTACTCATTCTATTCAAGGGATGGGGGAATGGACTCACCAGCTAGCTCAGTGGTGCTGGCACTTTGTACTATATAGGGTTAAGAGGCCTAGGTCAAGGGTCTGGGAAGTAAAATTAAAACTTCTGAATACTATCACAGTAGGGATGAAATAGACTTTTTAGTTTATTTACAGTGAATTTGTCAGGGAAGCATATTTTTTTCCCAATATAAAAGTATATCATAAATGCACCATGAGGTCTAATTCATCCCTCTCGGGGTCTCAGCATCAGGTGTGATCTCTGAGTCTTCAATTCCTTAGTGGTATGCTCTTGAATAGTCATACATTTAACTCAAACTGTTTCCTCATTTGCCCAATGGAATGGATAGTAAAAGGGACAATGTTGAGGGAACAGATACATTATGTACAAGCTAATAACCATTTCACCAGTCTCTAAATCCAGCTATCTGTAGCTACCTGATGCCCTTAATAACCCCGAGTCAATCAGAGCCACAAAGAATTTTAAACACATACAGTGTGTTGGATATACAACCAGCAGAGCTTGAATAAGGATGGAATGAGAGAAAGGTGGAGGTAAAGAGATGGAGGATCCGTGAACAATTTCCAGGTTTCTTCCTTGAGCAATATTGTGAGAATTGCTACCACTGATTGAGCTAAAGAATGAACTTGATACACTGAATTAGTGCTTCTGTATCAGGAATCTTGAGATTTTTGTAAGAAATCCAGGAGAAAAGCTGGTGAGATGATGCAGCGGAGTAAGGTGCTGACCACTGAACCTGATGACCAGTGTTCCATCTCCACAGCCCATATGGTGGAAGAAGAGAACTTATTTCCACAAATTGTCTTCTGACCTCCAAATGCATGTTATAACACACACACACACACACACACACACACACACACATTAATCATAATTAAATTTTTAAAATGAAGTCTAAAAGAAGACAGTGATCATTATCAAGGGTATATAGAAACAGTCAGAGAAGTGTCATGGCTGCTCTTAGTTGTTACTGTTTGGAAAGTAGGAATCTCACATCTCCAAAAGTTTAGCACTTAGCTTACTGGATAGCTGTTGAATGTTCATCTCTTGAGTCCAAACATATAGAAAGGAAGTAAGTCATAAAAAACTTAAGTAATTGTGTAATGACTAATAGCACCATCTAGGCACACAGAAACAGGGCTAGTGGGCCAGTCTACTAAAAAAAGCCAAAGGGCATGTGTCATAGAAGAGAAAAGGGCTCAGCCAGCTCTGGGACCAACTTTGATGATTCTCTAGGGAAAACTATACCTCTCTCTAAGACAAGCCCTTTGACCTTATAGCTTTTTTTTCCCTAGAAATTCAGGTTGATAAAATATTATATGAACACTAATAGAGGAGATTTATTTTTATTTCTGCCATTGTCTGGATATCATGTGAAAAAAATTAATATTGATTTAAAAGTTTAAGAAAACAGACAAATATCAGATTGTTAAAAAGCCAGTCATTTCCGTGTCCACGAAAAAGTACCAATTAGTAGCACATATTAGAGAAAAAAAAATACTCAATTCATCTTGAGTCAAAACACATTCCTAAAATAATCTACATGGGAAATGGGTTGGAAGAAAATAAAGAAAAGCTGCAAAACTCTAATGAGAAATATGAATTAAGCTGTGACTAAAAGGAGAGGCAGATTGTGTTCCTGTTTGAGAATTACCCTAGGTATTTTAAGGCTGCCAATTCTTCCAAATTAGTACATAGGACTAAGAAAATGTCAATCAAAATTATAATGGAGTATATTTTCAGAACTTGGTGAAGTCATTCAGAAGCTTATCTTGAAGACTAGACTACGGGTGTGAAAATAATTAGTCAGTGGCTAAAGAGGGTGAGAGGGCACAAGGACAGCCTTTAGCCCCAAGTAACGTCAGAGGAGTCAGGAGGAGATAAAACCCTCTCTACTACAAGGACGCTGCTGTCATCAAAGGTTCTCACAGTCACCCACCTATTCTGATAGGAGCCCAAGGCTACCTCTAGAACCTCTATTTAATTGTGCTAACATCTTCTCCCTTATACTGGACACTTTCATTGTAACAATTAACTCCTGTTTTTTTTTTAAATAATTATTTTTGTTAATTGGTTGATTCTTTTACTAGAATGTCACATATTTCATATTTATCTTTCTACTTTTTAGAGCAGCATTTGATACAATAAAATTATGTCACTATTTTCTGAGAGCAAATGCACATGTCTTATGAAAGCCTAGCACTTTCTTGCTTAGGATTTCAATGAGCCAATATTTATATGTACCAACTAATGGGATGGGAGATGATAGAGAAGCCAAGCCCCATCCCACTGACAAGGATTGTTAAGTCTAAGAGTGGGTCCCCCCTCAGTACTTGTGAATATATAACATTCATTTCTCCAGACACCCGAATACCTGAATGACCACTTCAAACAACTTCTAGTGGTGTCCAGCTTGATCGCTCTGTTGATCACATACTTAATATTCAGAGTACTATCCATGATGTAACTTGAGAGAGACACTCAGCTATTTTTTTTTCCGTAGAAGACCACAATGTTTGAATTTTTGAAATGATTAAAAATGTTCTAAGACTTTTTTTGTGGCTTGAAGTCTGGGATTATATCCCTACCAACTTCATTCTTCTGCTTTGACACAAGGATGAAGAAGCTCCTGGCATTTATTGCAGCTGGCATTTATTGCAGCTCATTCAAAGGCAGTCAATTTTAAACCTGTAATGGATACGTATTGATTGATGTTCATTTTAAAAATCATTCTAAAATCCTAGCACTGCATTGTCTACCTGCGAATGCAAAATGCTGTTGAATGAACCCCAATTAACTGAAAAAGTAGCCTGCCTATCTTTGCTTTGTACTCTGTTCACTGGTGAAACTGGCAATTCACAGATATTGTGAGTTGTAATTCTCCAAAAAAAGTGTTCCTTGAACGAAATAATGAATGCAACTAATTGTTCATATTTATGCATCAGACACTGTACCAAGTATTAAGATTTAAAATTAAAGATAACTAGAATAGCTCTGTTTCCACAATGAACTGTCTTCGCAACAATAGTGGATGTCTGAGTGCAGGGGATCACAGGCCTTCCTTGTCAATCTCTTTAATGTGTTTTTCACCAACGTGGCCAACACAGCCCTACTTGAATTGGTTACTGTCTGCCTTCATGCCCCTACCTCCTGACACACTCCTCATCTGTCTTATTCCCACCACAGTAATCTCCTAGCCTTCTGCTTCCTATGCATGTATAACTATACACTCTTATCTGGGTGTGTCTTCTCCATTTTCCCATAGGACTTGCTTTCTTTTACCTGATGTTAAATTTCTCCTTGGAGTTTTTTGACAAGCATTTCAATTAGAATCATAACACTCAAACTTCTAACCTTTATTCTTATTTAACTTTATCCTGTGCTATTAATTAGATATAATTGTCATATATTTATTTGTTTATTGTCGTTCCCAACTCGTCTATAATGTAAACTTTATATGAGTATACTTGACTTGTCCATAGCTATTTCTTCAGTGCTAAACATATTTGGGGCTTAATAAATATTTTGAAATGGATGGAGGAATGAATAAGTGAATTCTTGACCCCTGAAGATCTGCTGATAATCTCACACAGATTATTACCGTGTTTAAAATTACAACTATGTTAAATGGATATCACTGTCTGTTCTCAAGAAATTGGGAATCAGGTTCAAGATATATTAGCTAACGAAATAGTTGAACCCACAATTCTTTCCACAATTTAAATTCTTAATTCTTCCACTCATGGTAAATGTAGGCATTTCTTCTGAATAAAAGATTAATCTTTCGAATAACATAGTGCAGAATTTGCTTTTCCTCATATAAATTTCCCATTTATTTGATTGGCACCCAAATTTTAGCAGTTGCTCATACATACACATTTCATATCATACACCAGATGCAACCTTGTACACACAAAACATAAAAAAAAAATCATCATGTGCTAGAGAAACATAAAGAGTCAGTCTATGACTTGAGACAGTGGAAATTTAGAAGTACTCAGGAGATTCTCAGGAGAAGGGATTAGTGTGGTCAACACTGACATTTTCATTACAATAGCTCCCAATTTACCATTTGGTAGAATATGTATAGTATAAAATTAAATGCAAGAATTATACTTCTGGGCTATGTAAGTATAGCTTATATCAGACTAACACTCACATAGAACTCAACTTCTTATAGTTGATAAAGTAGAAAAAGCCCTGCCTGTTTGAAGGAAGAATAACTGAGACATCCAAGACCTCATAAATCTCAGAGAGAAGAGAAGCCCTGAGGTAAACTGTATATAGTGTTACTACCTGTTCATTTTGTGTAGTGAGAGTTTTGGTTTCTTAAAAAAACCCAGTTATGATATGTGAATACATTTTTTTTTTAATCCCAGGTGTGGGATATGGGGTGGGGCTGCTTCAGATTGGCCACAGCAGCAGACTATCTCCCTCCAGTGTGCTCTGCCAGGTGTGTGATTTTGCCAGCTGCAGACAGTTTAATTCTCAGGATTCTGGTGAGGGTATAAATGCCAGAGCTCCAAGAGGAGCCAGGGGTGTGGCTGTTCCTCCTGTTGGTTCCTGCTCCTGCTGTTGCTGTTGCTGGTGGTTGAGAGAAAAAGACAAGGAGGAGGATGAGAAGGTGGAGGAGGAGGAGGAGGAGGAGAGAGAGGACAAAGAAGAAGGAGGAGTGGGAGAAAAGGAGGAGGAGGAGAAAAGGAGGAGGAGAAGAAGAGGAGGAAGAGGAAGAAGAAGAGGAGGAGGAAGAATAGGAAGAATAGGAAGAAGAAGAAGAAGAAGAAGAAGAAGAAGAAGAAGAAGAAGAAGAAGAAGAAGAAGAAGAAGAAGAAGAAGAAGAAGAAGAAGAAAGAAATATTCTAACTATGAAGACTGCACTTGCCCCAAGGAACTCAATGCACCTATTCAATAAGAAGTAGTTTACAGAGACCTATGCCTCTTTCCCTGCAACCTTTCTCTCCCACCAGGTCTTGGGCTATTGGAAGCAATAGAGGTTGGAAGGCAGGTAAAGAAAAAAATCCTAACTAAAATAGATTTTAAAATGCCAAAAGTCTTGGAGAATTTTGCAACTTGCAATGAGATATAATAGAAAAATAAATATGACAGTGTAACAAAACTGAACTCTAGGGCTAACAATGAAGCTAGTTAGAGCTAAGGGTCTAGTAAAGTAGAAAACAGAGAGTGTACCCAACATTTGAGCACAATTTTTCTCAGAGTCATTGTAAATGCCAAAGTAGAAGTTTGAAATAGTCTGAAGAACTAGAAAGTTAATCAGGGATTGCCTTAGTCTCATAATATAAATAAAATAACTATTAAATTTCAAGGATAATGGCTTCCTGGTAAACCCTAGTTCCAAACTTTCTTACTCTCTGATTGGGCTGTAATAATCTGCCCACATGTAAGAAGAAGGTTGGTCATTTCTGGAACACAATTAAACTAGCAATTGCCTCTACATTTTCACAAACTAAGTACCCAATGTTTAATCTAAAATTACTACATATACCCGTATACAGTGTCAAACTACTGTGATTCAACAATAGAAGTTATCAAATATGATTACCATGATCAAATAATAGATTCAAATGTAAAGAATTAAATAAAAATTCAAAGACTTCAAATACAATAAGACTATTTTAATAAAATGTATAATAAAGCAGTAGAGTAATGAGTAAACAGATATGAAGAGATTAAACAAAACACAGGTAATGCCACAAAAACACATGGGAGAACTGAAAAAAAAAGTAATACACATGCAAATGTAATCCCCAAAGGAGAGAATAGAGGAGATGAGAAGCAACATTTGAAGATGTTAGATGAGAAATTTCCCAATCTAACCAGTGACACAGCTTCAAAAATTCAAAGAGGTCTATTATCCTGAACATATATATATATATATATATATATATATATATATATAATACATTTTATTAAAATAATTTTATTTTATTTACTGTCTTTGAATTTTTATTTAATTCTTTACATTTGAGTCCATTATTTGATCATAGTAATAATATATATAGATAATATATAAAAATATACTGATGTATCATAGAAATGGCTAGAAATCAAAGACAAACACAAAATAGGAAGCAAGCAATAAGGGCATATTCTCAAAAGTGCTGTATGTCTTACCTCTGACTCCTCAATTGAAAGACAACATTGGGCAAAAAATAGGCCAAGGGCTGAAAGATAATTACCACCAACAACTGCTATGACCGCTAAAACTCTCCCTCAAAATTTTGGTTAAAGAAAGATACTACACACACACACACACACACACACACATACATTTGGTTGAACTAATCATCAGTAGAAAAATGCTAAAAGAAATGCCACAGAGTTCCTGAAGCAATAGAAAAATCATTCTAAACAAATGTAGGAATGTAGATACTTCAGGAAGGGTGAAGAGAAACTTGACCTCTGCCTGGTTCATAAATCGATAAAAGTTAAGTTAAAAGGAGGTAAGAGTGGATGATGAAAGTTGAAGGGTAAAAATAACAAGTGAAAGCATGTTTTCAATGAGAGTAAAAAAGGAGAATCATTGTAATGGTGATTTTTGTACAATGAAGCAAAGGAGGAAGAGAATAAAAATAAAAAATAACTAGAAGATAATAGAAGTCACTATTTTCAAACCCTATTATATCACTCATTACTCTAGGAAGATATGGAATACATCTCAATTAAACACTTATTTGTCAGAGGAAATAAATAAAAGTAAATGCATTAAATGCTGTTTATAAGAGCATGTGTGCACAAGCACACACACACACACACACACACACACACACACACATGCTCCTTTGAAAGCACTAAGTTTTAGCAGAATTTTAAGAAGTACTGTGAACCTAAATGTCTTTTCACCTAAGACCACAAGATCAAAAGAGAGAAATGCATAATTAACAAACAAAAAGATATAAGCAACTTTGGGAAGATTTTTAACATATATCTATTATTAACTGATAAAAACAAAAACAAAAACAAAAAATACCTAAGCCCAGAGGAATTTACACATGAGTTCTTTGGATTAATTAAGAGAAATTCCAAAGAACATACAAACTTTTTTGTGTGTGAACTCAGTGTATTTATTTATTATATAAAACTCTGACAAGAATATTGCAATAAGACAAAGCTATACATATAAAAATAGTAAATACATATTTAAAAAAAGAATTAACATGATCTATTTGTAAAATTATCTGCTAACAATGAATCATATTGCATTATACTTCATTTTCAACAGGCATCTTTGATATTCACCAAAAAGTATGATTATCTTTTTTCTCTTCTCACCACCCACTTTCCATGTGTGTGTGTGTGTGTGTGTGTGTGTGTGTGTGTGTGTGCAAGTGTATGTGTCTCAGCAACCCCTGCTGGTTCTCCCTTACACTATTGCAGATGCAGGCACCAATGTAGCCACATTCAACTTTTTATAAGTCCTCACATTTGTGTAGCACGTGCCTTCCCTAATGAGTCATCTCCCCAGCCGCTCAAACTACTTAACAATACCAAAATGGAAAACACGCAAATGGCACGAGCAATTTGCATGGGTAGGTAACTTTCAGTGTGTTTACACGCAGCATCGAAGACGAACACTGAGAACACGCTATCATAGTCCATGGAAGAACCTCACAAGAATGGCAGCAAAGTAAGCAGAGATTCTATTTATATAAATTCCAAATGCTGGAATGCTGATGTCTGAGGTGAAGGCAGGGATTGGGTAGAGAGGCCATAAACACAGTGGCTTGCACAAGGAGATTTGAGAGCACTGAAATGGTCTCTTACATTTATTGGGAAGGTAGTTACACGGTGTTCTAACTTCGAAAACAATTGTAGGACTGAGCACATAATATTGGTGTACTTTTGGTGTTTGTTACACTTCATTAAAACCTTCAACATTTAAATGTATATAATTTTTTTTAACCTTGCATATGTAAAGCACACCCAGAGAACACACAGACAAAGAAGGCTAGACTATGACCCTTTGTGGGCTGTGATTGTGGGCATGGTTTTTCCTTAGCTCCCACCTTATTGTGACTTTTTCTAGTTTCCTGTAATGATTGAGATTTAGTTTTAGGTGAAGGAAAGGGACTCCACAGTGATTAATTCTGGAGGTAGTGAACTGACTATCCTACAACCAGGTTGACAGACAGTGGGTAGATGCTTTTATCCATTGCAGGAGTCTTTTCTATGCCTTGTCACGATGCTGTAAACTCTTAGGTATTGAGTTCAATAAAGCTGAGTTCACGGTGTGCTTCCAACTGCTCCTGCGGACTAATGAGCAAGCATTGAGTAGAAATGAAAACAAGCAAACTAACTAACTAACTAACTAACTAACTAACTAACTAACTAAAGAACGAACAAACAAATGAACTACCTACTTACCTACCTAACACTAGGGGCCAGGTGTTGTTGTTACTAACTCTCTCTGTGTCTACTTTTGCCATCCTGGCAACCACCTCACAGATGTTTAAGGAAGAGAGGCTTTTATTGACTAAGTTCTATTCTGTAGTGATAGCTTGGATACTGTCTGGGACCTCTTTGTCATCAGCCTAAACCCATGAAATCCAGTAGAGATAGTGGATCTGGACACTCTCACAGTCTTTCAAAGGACCCCTCTAACCCTCTGACACCACACATTGCTAGGACCTCAGCAGCAGCCACAGGAGAAGGTACTTGTCCTCTCATCAACATAGTAGCACAAAGAAAGGCACAGTCTTCAGAGAAAACCACATCTATATTTAACAACTGTTCAGGCTGTGTTGTGCCCAGACACAAGCCTTTTGAGACCTGTTGGCTACTCACTTTAACTTAATTTAATCTAGCAAACATTAACAGAAGACCTTAAGTATGTTAGAAATTGTGCTTCAGACCATAGATACAAATAAGACTATAGAGTTACCATATCTCCAGTAGAGTCACAGTGTATAATCAGAGCGTGCATAAACACCCTCTTCCATTGTTGCTTGTTGGATGTGTGTCTTGAGAATCAATGACATCTTGTTTGCGCATAAAACACAAAACACTGATGGAATAAATGGTCCATAGCTCCTTCCTCCTATCCTTTCTATACTGCTGATCTGTCCTAGGCAATGTGCTTTGAGCTACTACATTTCTCTGCACTAACTAGTGAAAGGGGAAAGCAAGATTCTGACTACAGCTATAGGGATACATAAGTTATACTACAATAACAAAATCTCTGACTCTGCAGTGGTTTTGGTTTTGTAAGAACTCAATATTCCAGTTGTTTGTTTAGTTGGTTTTGCAGTGAACTACTCAAATCTTACATGGTGCTCTACTTAGAGCTTGGCAAAGACAACTGGTCTCCTTCCTGTCAGCATCACTGGAGCCAGGTTCATGACACAGGACAGCATCATGTGGAGGCTGCATGGTGCATGTGTCTGGTGGGTTTTACTTCCTGCCATCTGGGATCTCAACCATGAGTGTGGTGAGAACAGCTCCAAGTGGCTTTTCCATGGACCTTCTTGGATCCCTTTCAGCAAGCTGCTCAGAGACCATAAGGAAGGATCTCAAGAGGGACACACAGAAGCTGTATTGGGTTTGATGAATTAGACTCAGAAGTAATTTCTGTCACAATGACAGACTGTCTTAGGTTCAAGGAGAGGAAGCATAGATACCACACCTTTCCCATTACTTTCCATGGAAGACAGCATAGTCTTGTCACTATCATTAGGACAATCTGCCACTGGTTTTACTCAACATAGGTTTAATTTTTATCTACATCGAAGAGTTACTTGAAGTCATCACATGACCAGTCATTATAGCCATCTGGGGATCCAGTGTGATGGAGGATTCATCTCAATAAATAGCATTAAAATCAATAGGCAAGAAATTAGTATGCAGTGCTTCTGAGTAGGCTTCCACCCGAAAGCGGCACATTGCACTGCAAAGGTGTTACAAGACTGAGACTCCAGGTAGAGAATAGCAGCCTTGTCCCCCCAAAAAAGAACCCTGTCAGTTACAAGCAGTTCCAGTAACTGGCATATCAACCACCTGCCTTTTGTTTGTTTGTTTGGTTGGTTGGTTGGTTGTTTGGTTGTTTGGTTGTTTGGTTTTTGGAGGATTCGGTAACATGAAGAATACAAACTGTTTATCCCATCCTAAATGACTGGACATATTCAACACAGCTCAGACGTCATAATTGTGTCACTTACAAAATGATCTAACAGTTTTGTAACCATTTTAGACTTGTCTAGCCTGGTAGAGGAGTCCTTGTAGTCCCCTCTTGTACAGAGGTTGGAGCTGGAAGCGTAGGATAAAGAATTACTAGATTTCTCAAGCTTGAGTCACAAAGCTTTGTCATATCAATGAGACTCAGAAAATAACTGTACCATGGGGAGTGAGTCTCAGCACAGAAACCTGGGGAACGTAGGAATTGTCTTGGTGTTGACCCTTTATTTTCCATTATTTGCACTGTCTTAGGGCAATTACTGGGAGGCAGTTGGATATCAAGCATTGACTATTAAAAACAAAAAACAAAACACAAAACCCAAAAAAAACCCTGATAGCCTTAACAGGAAGCCGACTTAGCCTTGGAGGAGAGAGCAAGAAACTTCAAAAGGTTCTCATATGCAAAGAATGAGGAGTCTGTGAATATGTCTCTCCAGGAATGCCATCCTGTCTTTCTACTTACAAAGTGGTGTTTCTGCTCCAGTGCCCTCTCTTTCCAGTCTGTCCTCTGCCCTACTTTGATGTCCTGGTGACACCCTGAAAAGCTTAGCCGCTGTAAAGCACTGAGGGTCTTTGCATGTTACCTAAGTTTCTTGGCAGGATTTCTCATCCAGGCCAATGCAAGTGAAGTTATCTACAAGGATGTGCAGGGGCTCTCTACAAGGTGTGCAAATCTTGGAGCTTGAATTCTGTCAGAGAAGACAGTGCAACATTGTCTCCAGCTCCCAGAGCGTTTCAATGATCAACTCCAGTTCCCAAGTATTTGATCTCTGCATCTTCTCTCTCCTCTCCTGACATTCGTTAAGATTTGGGGCATCTAAGGAAATGGTAAATAGGGATCCAGATTGTTCATCTTACTTTTTAATATAAATGAGCCATCTTTCAATCTAGCTATTATGTTCATAATCATTCAATATTTTACACCAGCTCTACTTACATACAGAAAATTATTCACATGGTAAATTTTACTTTGAAATAACTTTAAATCTAATAAAAATTATCATTCTTTTAAAAATTGGAGAGTTCATCAGTAAACACTTTTTAAGTATTTAAGGGCACACTTTTACTATTTAGTAAAATGTACAATCTCTACCATGACATACACGTCAGCCATTTCCCATTCTAACCAGGTTGGCATTTCCCCAAATATTGTTTTTTTCTTTTACCAATACTTTCAAATTGTATTAAGATAAAATTTATTTGCAGTGTTTTATTCACTAAGCCACAAGTCTTGTGATGAGAATTTTTATAAAACCTATTTTTTTAAATTTCTGAGATAGATTTTGTAGTTCATTATTAACAGGTTAGATTCTTTTCAAAAAATATCTCCATGTTTTTTAAAAACATGAGGACTTTGGTTTGCAAATGCTTTAACAATATTTTCTAAAGTTAGTGTGTTGAATATCTTTATCTATCTATGGCCATTTTTAGTTCTTTGAATTAGGGGAAACCTTTGAGTCTCTGATTTTTTTTTTTAAGGAGAAAAAGGCACTTAGCACTTTATGTTTCTTTTTAAGGATGGCTTTGGTTGCCCTTCTCAAGCTATTGTTTGGATAGTCTCATTTTTAAACACTGTGAAAATGGCTTCCACTCTGTCAGATGTAGCTTTGCCTCAATAATACTTTAGAACAATGATACTTAAATTTCAGTCTTAGGAAATTTTTAAAGCTTACATTTGAATAAATATGTCTAGTTGCTTAGCATTGGGGACAATAATTGCCGCTTGTATAATAAATGTCACTGTTGTCTTCATTCCTTACACCTGTTTGTCTAGTGATCATATTTTCTGGTTCCATTAGGCATCCGAAGCACTGTATTGTCTCTTGGTGTGCAAAACAAAAAACCCTTTGCAAGTGTGTAACTAACTCCTTAAGTACATATAGATCAGCTTTAGTATTATACTATTTAATTTATTGGTAACCCTTTTTCTCAATTATAGATTGTTTTATTTGGGAAAAGAAAACAAACAAACAAACAAACAAACAAAACAGTTGAAAGTATCTTAATATGGGCCGGTGAGATAGCTCAGTGGACAAAGGTGCTTGCTGCTACACCTGATGACCTGAGCTTGATTTCTAGGTCTTACATGGTGGAAAGAGAGGATGATTTCTCCAAGTTGTTCTCTGGCCTCCACCCCCAATAAATAAATGCACAAATAGATAAATGTAAAAAGAACTTAGACCTTTACATTTGTCTTAATTTTACATCGTGTTTTGCAGAGGAAAACTGTAAAGTAAGCAACAATAATTTCACTTTTATTTCTACTTTCTTTTTTCTTGCTCTTCCTCTGTTGTCTTCATGATACTATTTGCTTTATCTTCATTTTTATTTTTAATTTCAGACATAACTACAATGAAGCATGCCCACACCTACCCTCCATTTCCCTATTGTAACTCCCTGTATGTCTACCCCAACCTGTCCTCTTCAAACTTCATGGATTCTTTTTCCCTTTTTGATACCTCACTAAGTCCACTCACCCATGGGAGTGAAATGGGCCATTTCGCAGAGCATGAAATCCACTTTAAATTGTCTCCTAAATGATCAATATGTTGGTTAAAGGAATAGTTATATTTTCCCTATATTCTTAGATATTCTAAATTTAATTGAAGCAGCCTACCCAAGTTATGCACTGCTGAAATGTTTCTGTCTTTTTTGCTGCTAGATTTTGGCCTTATGCTCTTTATGAATCTTTGAGGCTTATTTTATATCTCCTAAATTTGGACATTGCATTATTTGCTTTACTTTTTTTTTTTTTTTTTTTTTTTTTTGAGACAGGGTTTCTCTTTTAGCCCTGGCTGTCCTAGAACTCTCTCTGTAGACCAGGCTGGCCTTGAACTCAGAAATCTGCCTGCCTCTGCCTCCCAAGTGCTGGGATTAAAGGTATGTGCCACCACTAGTTTATTTACAGACATTAATTGTATTGCTTCTTGTGTGGTAGATACTATATTAGGCTTCAGGCATACAAATGAGAGCAAAAGCACCTTCAGCTTCTGCTGGGGCAAGGCAACAGATTAACAGGGAAAATAAAAATTAATCAAGTATTACATCAATTAAATCACAATTATATGTTGATAAATGCTCTAAAAGAGTGCTGTCCTATGAAAGCCTATGACAAACAAAACAAAACAAAACAAACAAACATGAATGTTCTGAAAAATTCCCCAAGAAATTAAATACAATGTGAAATGTGGAGAATAAATTGGTTAATACCCATCTGGACCATCAGGGTAGAACAATTCTTCCAGAGGGACCAGTAGATAAAATAACTAGATCAAGCACTAGAGGAAGCTATGTTAGGGTTTCCATTGCTGTGAAGAGAAGCCATGACCAAGGCATCTCTCATAAAAGAAAACATTTATTTGGGGCTTGCTTACAGCTTCAGAGGTTCAGTCCATTATCATCATGGCAAGAAGCATAACAGTATCCAGGCAGACATGGTGCTGGAAGAGCCAAGAGCTCTACATCTTGATACAAAAGCAGCAACAGAAGACAGCCAGGAGGAAGGTCTCTTTTGCACTGGTCAGAACCTGAGCATAGGAGGCTTCAAAGCCCACCCACTCTGTAACACATTTCCTCCAACAAGGCCACACCTCCTAATAATGCCTCTCCCTATGGCCAAGTATTCGAACCCCTGTATTCCACTCCCTGACCCCCATAGGCTTATTCAAAAACACAAGTCTATGGGTCCCCTACCTAGCCATAGCATAAAGCAAACTAGATTTAGTCCAACTTCAAAAGTCTCTATATAAAGTCTCAACGATGTTAAAAGTACAAAGTTCAAAGTCTCTTCTGAGATTAGAACAATCTTTAACTATAATCCCCTATAAAATAAAAATTTAAAAAGCAGAGTACATATTTCCAACATATCATGGCACAGGATATACACTAGCATTCCAAAGTGGTGAGGAAATATTAGACCAAAGTGAGACCAAAACTCAGTTAGGAAAACTCCAAACTCTGCATCTCCATGTCTGATTTTCAACTCCTTTCAGCTTTGTTGTCTGCAACACAATTCTTTCTCTTTGACTGGTTCTACTCCTTGTTAACAGCTTTACCTTAATGGGTATCCCACAGGTCTTCAATCTCTAACATCTTGGAATCTCCAAGGCAACTTCAGCTTCACAGCTTCTTGTTCTAATGTCTGGGATACACACATAGTCCTCTGGGATTCTCCCAAAGGGCTATGTCACTTCTCTGGCTCTGCCCTCTGTAGCATTCTAGGCTCTGGTTAACTCTACTCCACTATTCTGCTGCTATTCTTCGTGTTCATTGTATAATATTGGCATCTCTAGTATGCTGGGGTCTTCTGCTACAAGTAGGCTTCACTAATGGCCTCTCATAGGCTCTGTTTATGGTGCCAAGCCTTAATTTCTTTGCACAACCCGTTCAGACCTTGGCTGTCAATTGCAACTGCGAATGCACCATCACAAATGGCCTTTCCTGGCCTCTCACAGTGCCAAGCCTTACCTTCTCTCCATTGTCCCTTCATGCCTTCAAAACCAGTACCATCTTGGTGATTCTTACACATTACCAACTCTAGCTGCAGCATGAGATAAAATCTTGTCTGTCTCCAGAACACATCTTCTTTGTGTTATCAGAAAATTCTTCCCAGAAGATTTCAACTCAGTGAACTCTCTAGTCTCTTCTTAACCACTGCTAATTTCTTCCCTCCAGCTGACCAGCACCAATTGTTCCAGTAACCCCTTCTAAAACTAGAAGCCACATGATTGAAGCTGCAAGTTCTGCTGCTTACTGGGGCTGGAACCTGGCCCCATTTGTTCTATTGCATTGCCACCAGCATCTGTTTTCCAACTCCTACATTGCCTAAGCTTGGCTGTCCCCAAACTTGCTATGTAGACTGACCTTGAACTCAGAGATCTGCATGCCTCTGTTTTCTGTGTGTTGGGATCAAGGGCATGTAACCCCATTCCTGGACCTAAACTTTTCATGGCCATATGCCTCAATATCTGGATCAAAAACCTGTGTCTTCCAACCTCAAGATCTGGATGACAGGTGTGTCTTCCATTTATGGATTGTAGTTCATTCCAGAATATAAATCCAAATGAAAACAATGACCAGGTAATAATGATGTCTAACATAATATAACTATCCCTTGTTCAATTGTAAACACATAAACAATAAGCTTTCCTGGGTGGGATATTTCTCTCTGGTCATCACTCCCTTAATTCCATTTAATATCCTTGAACACAGGATTTAGTTTCAATCTACTTCCTGGTGCCCTTTTACTCTTTGAACCATACATTTTGTATTTTTCCTTTCTAAGCTTGCTATGCTTGGTTGAAACATTCTTCATAAGAGGCAACCAGATGACAAAGTCTATTCTCTGCTTTTTTAAGACTTCCTTTCTCAATGCAGCCAAACTGTATCTACCCAGCTTAGCCTCAGGTAGACTCCCCAAAGAAGGGCAAAAAGCAGCCACATTCTTTACAAAACATTGTCACATTCTTTACAAAACCTCAGTCAATGTACTAAAATTCCTCTCCTCTTAAACCTTGTGAGCCAGGACTCCACAGTTCAATTACCCTCAGCACCAATATCTTCCATATTCCTACTAGTATGGGCCATTAAGCCCCATTAAAATATTCCATTGTTTTCCAAATCCAAAGTTCAAAAATCCATTGTCCTCCAAAGAAAAGCATGGTTTGACCTATCACAGCAATACGCTAGTTCCTAGTACCAACTTCTGTATTTGTTAGGGTTTTACTGCTGTGAAGAGACATCATGAACAAGGTAACTCTTGAATCTGGCTTATGGTTTCAAAGGTTCAGTCCATTATCATCATGATAGGAAGCATGGCAGCATCCAGGCAGACATGATGCTGGAAAAGTGGAGAATTCTATATCTTAATACAAAACCAGCAATAGGAGACTGTCTTCTGCAGGCTGTCCGGAGGAGGGACTCTTCTGCACTGGGTGGACCTTAGCATAGGAAGCCTCAAAGCCCGCCTACTCAGTGACACACTTCCCCCAATAGGCCACACCTCCTAATAGTGCCACTCCCTATGGTCAAGCATTCAAATCATCACAAAATCCTTTTGGCAATCTTAAACATCAACATTAAAAAGTAAAAGAGAGCCGGGCGTGGAGGCGCACGCCTTTAGTCCCAGCACTCGGGTGGCAGAGGCAGGCGGATTTCTGAGTTTGAGGCCAGCATGATCTACAAAGTGAGTTCCAGAACAGCCAGGGCTATACAGAGAAACCCTGACTCGAAAAACCAAGAAAAAAAAAAGTAAAAGAGAAAGATCAAAAGACACCACAGTAGTAATCAAGAGATCGATGAAGACCTTGGTGGGAAATGCAGTTTACAGGTGTGAAATCAACACAGGTCAACTTCTGTCTCTCTAAATCTCAAAAGTTAGAAATGAAACTAGAGATTCTGTGTCCTCTACAGCAAAGCAGTTGAGAGGAAGAATCAAGTCTGAGCTTTCTTCCCACTTCCCACTTCTCCATCTTAAAATATAATTGGGGCTTTGGCACACCAGATTGTGTTTATTATTCACTTGTGTACCATGTTTCTCCCATGTCAAGAATTTTAATTGGCATTTGCATTCAGACTTGAAACAATGATTTCAACAATCAGCTTGGATGAGACTCTGACTTCTCCTTTCATGTCTACCTGCTCTCCTGCTCTCATCTAAATGCCCTTTGCCACACATTTCCAACAACACACACATGTCTTCAATCAACTCTGGGGTCCAGGAGAACCTGTTTGCATCCTGGAATGTCCATCTGATGCTGCTGGCTTCAGCTAAGCCTCAGTGTGATTGGTTACACAGTTTGGGCCACAGTGGCTTTTTCTATACCCTCTGTAAACTTGTTTATTTATCTTTTGACTTTGAGTATTACACAGAAGTTTCCAGCACTGCACAGTATTGTTGTGGTAAATCTCCAACCCAAATATGCCCTGGCAATAAAAACACAACTCAATTAATATGAATACATAGTGTGTGCCTAGACTGGGCAGATATACCGATACTCTATCATCTTCCACATCTATGAGACCCGTTAGAACTTGCGGTTTCTCCAGGCCATGTGCTTCTGCTCTGCTTTTCTTCTTCTTCTCTCCCCACCTTCTGCTCCACCTTCCCTTTTATCTGTCCAATCATCAGCTCTCCTTAATTTTACAAATAAAGTTGGGAAGGTTTACAAGAAATCACCTGAGTGCTGACTCATTCCTTGTTCACAACCCCTCACAGGAGAATGGAATTAACATCAAATATAAATAGCCCCAGGGCTATCCACAACACAGTATTCTTCTGTGATGTCATTTCTTCTGTTTTGTGTATAGTTTTAATGTTCATAAAACTACTCTTAGTCTATTCAAATGTTTAAGTATTCCTGGGAATTGCTTGAGACACAGTTGTTTTTTAATTGTTATTGTTTTTATTTGTTTAGTTTTGCTTTGTTTTAAATAGATGCTGTCTTGAGATGATAAAATAAGGCCTGAGATTTTGCATGTGTTAGTCTTGATTTGCTCTCTGAATATCACACATCTTTGAAATTAAGAGCATTGGATATGGAGCTAGAATATTTGGACTTAAGCCTAGCACTGTTCTTTACCAGATCTGCGAGGATAACAAATTTGTTCTGTAAAGAAGTACAATTGGGAAATAAAGTAAATACACCATGCCTTAGCTTCTTTTTTTTTTTTTTTTTTTTTTTTTTGGTTTTTCGAGACAGGGTTTCTCTGTGTAGTCCTGGCTGTCCTGGAACTCACTCTGTAGACCAGGCTGGCCTCGAACTCAGAAATCCGCCTGCCTCTGCCTCCTGAGTGCTGGGATTAAAGGCGTGCACCACCACCGCCCAGCTTTCCTTTTCTGTATAATGGGGCTAACACAGCGTCTGCTTCGTGGGAGGCACTGTGAGGACGTGCACACTCACAGCTGCACTATTGCAATGACCTTAGCTGAGCTTGAGGTCCTTCCTGTGATGCTTTCTCTCCAGGTTTTTTACTATGGTTTTCTTTTGCTTCTGTTCTTCACATTTCTTATCTGTGCTCTTGTCTTCACGACTTCACCTCGTTCCCTTTCCTCAGAGGACAGAATCTCTTCCATCGACTCACCCTGATCCTGATTTCCTTCACTACAGCACATCTCCTCTCTGCCTTTGGATCTGACTGCTGAAGTCCTGCTATACCCACTGTCACCATGCCAATTCCTGGATGCTGCTTTGAACTAGATGTGTTTCTGAGATGAGCTTCCTGTCTCTGGCCTTCTGCCTTCCTTCCTGCAACTATCTGAGTTCTTATTTTCTAGCTTCTGTTGTGTGCATTGCCCAGAATGCCTCTTGTCCCTTCTCCTGTTAGAGATCCTATAGGTCTCTGTTGCTGCTGCTGGAGTCTCCATTTATTGTTTTCAAGAGACAGAGAGATCCAGACCCAATCAGTGGTAACCAGAGTCAGGGTATGTGGGTTTCCCAAAGCTTTCTTCATTCCCATGTCTTTCCTCAGAACAGCTGCATCCAGAGGTTAAATTAAGGCTACCAGCCTTAATAAGTAGGAATGCAGGATACCCATTTCAGAGTGAATTTTATATAAACAGTAAGGGTTTTTTTGTTTTTGTTTTGTTGTTGTTGTTGTTGTTGTTGTTCAAGTATATTCCAAATAACTTATGAAATGTGTTTATGCTAATATAACTTAAAAGTCACCAATGTTAAAATTGACCTGGGCTGTCCTTTACAAACCTACCTATTCTTTATTGTGTCTGGAGCATCAAGCCAGCCAACCCCTTTGCTTAAGCAGGTTTTCTTCTACCTTGAATCTATTGAGTGGGGTCCTTTCTTTCTTCTGACAACTGCTTGTCCACCGTGAGAATGTCTAGGACACCCTGCTCTTCCTCTTTCTCAGTCCAGGGCAGTAAGCACCATTGCCCTGCCTCTTTCCAGTTCCCCTCCATCACATGAGACTCTTCCCTGTTCCCTGAGAAATCAAACTTCCAAAAGTTTAGAGTACAAAATAATAAACATGTGTCTTGTTTGCTGCCTCACACACCAAGCACAGTGCTGTGTATGAATTATCCCTTCTAATTTCATCTTCTTGGCTACTCTCTGAAGAAGATACCAGAAATACTTCATTTTGCCAATAGCATAAACAAATATCCCCATTAAAAAGTGGGGCACAGAGTTAAACAAAGAATTCTCAACTGAGGAATACCGAATGGCTGAGAAGCACTTGAAAAAATGCTCAACATCCTTAATCATCAGGGAAATGCAGATCAAAACAACCCTGAGATTCCACCTCACACCAGTAAGAATGGCTAAGATCAAAAATTCAGGTGACAACAGTTGNGGTCAGCTATTAGATGGAACACAGGGTTCCCAAGGAAGAAGGAGCTAGAGAAAGTACCCAAGGAGCTGAAGGGGTCTTCAACCCTATAGGTGGAAGAATAACCATGAACTAACTAGTACCCCCTAGGCTCGTGTCTCTAGCTGCATATATAGAAGAGGATGGCCTAGTTGGCCATCAGTGGGAAGAGAGGCCCCTTGGTTATGCAGACTTTATATGCCCCAATACAGGGGAACGCCGGGGCCAAGGGGTGGGAGCGGATGGGTAGGGGAGCAGGGCTGGGAGGGGGGAGGGTATAGGGAACTTTCTGGATAACACTTGAAATGTAAATGAAGAAAATATCTAATAAAAGTTGAAAAAAAAAGTCAAATTTGATCATATAACAGGATGCTAACATGGGGTTCCTTTTGCTAGGCACAAGAGTTTAATCACTACATGACCTCACCTTTATGTTCCCTGAGACAAGAGTGGACACCATGTATCTGCCTACCTTCTCCCAGGTCACCCACAGTCAATTCCTATACTTAATCCAGATCTAAAAGCTCTATGAGATTCTAGAAATAAATTTCCTGCCAATTTAATTTCCATCATAGTCAATTAATTAATTTTGTTGTGATATGTAAGTCAGTCTTTATTGAGTCTATATTTGAATGGTTTTAGTTGAAATTCGCGACTGGCTGGAGCAGAACTGGTATCTGCTTTCCACTTTTTTTCAGAGGCCTGAACTTATTTATTTATTTATTTATTTATTTATTTATTTTTGACCCTCCAGGATTTTAGACAACAAGTTGTCCTTTTAAAGCTTTCCCCCAAAGCCTCAGCGAAGCCTTGGGGTGAAGAGCTGTCCCAGTGTCCTACGCTACTCTTCCTCAAATCCCCTTTCATGCCATTGGTCTTCTTGCTCCCAGTTAAGGCTGAGGTGAGCCAGTTGATTTCCGTCACTTTTGAGATGATGTTTCCAAAGAAATGTACACACAACAGCAACAGACTGGATGCTGGATGCTGGATATTTTTGAAAACACACAAGGAACCTTCTGACACTTGTAAGTCCTAGCTAGCTTGTACTATTTGCGAGGAACACCTCCAGCTTCCTCCCTCTGGCCAGGTGGTTGCTTCTAGGATCCTATGACAACATCCCCTCAGATCCTATGACAACATCCCCTTGGATCCTATGACAACATCCCCTTGGATCCTATGACAACATCCCCTCAGATCCTATGACAACATCCCCTCAGATCCTATGACAACATCCCCTCAGATCCTATGACAACATCCCCTCAGATCCTATGACAACATCCCCTCGGATCCTATGACAACATCCCCTCAGATCCTATGACAACATCCCCTTAGTCTCACGGGTTTGTGTCTCACTGTAGCACGTTTTACTCTAAATTATGTTTTAACCTAACACCATTCAGATATACTCCACTATCTAAAAAATTTTAAGGATCTTTTTTAATAAATATAGTTGACTAGCAATGATCATGTTTCAGCCTGCCCCATCCGACCACGTCATTCTGATACTAAAAACAGCTCATTTGACAATTTTGTGCCTTCTTTTTCCGTACTGAGCTTGTCCCGACCCCACTGACTTACACATGTGGTGGGGGAGGGGGTTGTGAGCAGATGTACCGTTACCTACGAGTCTCCATGACCCCTTCCCCACGGTTGCTTCATGTCCTCTGCATCTACAGTTTTATCTGGGGTTTTCCCCCCTCTCCCTAAAAATCACTGGCTTGGGTCAGAAGTGCTCTTGCCAGACACATTCTTTCCAGTCTTTGTGAAATTCCAGGTCCATAGGAATCTTTCTTCAGCCCACTCCTTTGAAACTTGGAAAACAAATTGCTGGCTAAGCTCCTTGGCGCTCCCAAGGTGAGATCATAGGCGAGGCTCTCCTGTTACCCGTGGTGACCTTGATCTAACCCAAAAACACTTGCTGCAGGCTTTAAGTCAAGGGGCCCTCTGTATACTACGTCATTTTGCTTTGGAATGAAGAAACAGCTGCCTTACAGCACGAAAAACAGAGAGAGACAGCACAGCTCCACAGAGGAGACCTGAACTCTTATGTCATCTGTACCTCTGAACACCTCACAAAAGCCAACTGTTCCATCCTTTCATCTTCTGTCTCACATATTTGACGATGTCATTATTATATACTTTCTGATACATTTAGATACTTATTGTGTTTTCATATTTCCACAAAGACTTTTAATGACAGTTTGAAAGAAGTGCACCTTAAGTTCACTAAATAGATGTGCATTAAAATCTGTCTCTCTCTTGCACATTTGCCAGAGATTTATCTTCTCTACATTTCATTCTCTCGATGAAAGTGGCTACCTTTCCTTGGTGCCTGTTTCCTGAGAAGACTTTTCAAACAATCAAATTACACAAACAATGGTGTTTGTTAAAAAAGCATTCCCAATTTACTTTTCTGATGCCGTTGAATAATTTTATCCCATTACCTACAATGCTAGCAGTTACCGTGTCAGGACTGTCTAGGGCCAGTAACCAGTTGTTAGCTTAATATGAGACAGTGGTGTGATATGAATTTAGCATGACTCTTTAGTTGTATTTCTCTTCCTGATAGAGCAGCGTCTCTCAACCCTCCTGATGCTACAACCCTTTAATACAGTTTCTCAGGTTGTGGTGACCCCCAACCACAAAATGACTGTAATTTTGCTACTTTTATGAATCACAATGTAAATATCTGATATACAGGCTATCTGGTATACAACCCCAAGGGAGTCATATCCCAGAGATTGAGAACCACTGAGAGCTGGGAAGGTGCCTCTGCCAGGCCAACATTATTTAAATACCACTGTCCATCAGTAGGCACCTGCATGGAAGTGGAAACTAATCATAGCATCCACACGCTATAAGTACATAAAAATAATCTTTGGATAGCGTTAACTGCTTTGTTACCTATTTAATATATTTTTAAAAAATATTTAAACATTTTAAAAGAAAAGCATTTAAGAAAAAGAATGACAACCTTATTCGGGGATATAATCTATTGGAGCAGGCAGAATTTTAAACATGTCACTCAGGGTTCCATGCCCTAATCATCACAATAGCCAATGATATAAATACTTTCTCTCATTATTGGATACTGTACAGAACAATTGATTCTAGGATAAAGAGATTAGGTGATGGGAGCTGGCTCGAGGATTAAGAACAGTTATTATATCACAGAGGATCCAGATTCAGTTCCCACACCCACATGGTGCCTTACAAACATTCACAATGCCAATCCCAGGGTATCTGTGCTGCCTTCCAGTCTCTGTGAGCACCCTCACAAACATGGTGTAGTTACATATGAACAGGCCTAACACTCATTCATATAAAACGGATTTTAAAAAAAACTTTTAAAAAGGTAAGAGAATCTTTTTAGAAATTGAAGAAATTAAACTAATATATAAAAAGGAAATGTTTACTTACTTGTAAGATACCATATGGTGTTTCAGTGCACGTATGCATTATATAATGTTTAGGGATATATATGCCTGATTCCTAAACACTTCTTCTTCATAGCAAAACACTAAAAAATCTTTCTTCTAGTTCATTTCATGTATAGTATATTAATCATCAACCTCTACCGTTGTTCTACTGTTCAATAGCAGACAGAGTCAACACCTGTTATCTAACTAGAATTCAGAGTTTCTTGGTCAACCTCTCCACATATGTCCTTCCCTCCTAACCCCTTCCCCAGCCTCTGAAATAACCATTCCATTCTCCCATTCTGACTCTTTCTGTGTGGCACATGTGAGGAGACTTCAAGATCCTTGACTTCCTGTGCCTGATCTATTTTGCTTAACACGATGTCCTCTAGCTCTGTCCATATCCTCACGAATGACAGGCTCCCACTGTTGGGGGTGAGCAGTACTCTGCCAAGAGATGGTCATATTTCTTTACTCATTTATTGGCTGGTGGGCACTTGGATTATTTTCATTTCGAGGTTTTTGCATATAGACCACAAAAACACATGACGGTGGATGTCTCTGCAAAAACGAAAACACCTCTGCCTTTTGCAAATGATTTCTTTTCAATGAATCGAGGCAGTCTGAAACATAAAATTATTAATAATATTTAAAAGTGATGAATTCCCATATCCAATTGAAAGAGACTTAGGAAATGTCTTACAGTATATACATACTCTAAACTATGAGAAAAATTTTCATCACAGTTATAATATTTTAAGATCATAGGAAACTGCAAAATGAGAATAATGTAACTTTTTAGGCACAATATAATCTCAATTATGAAGAAAAATTTCAAAGAGAATGTCTAAGAAGCAATATGTTAGAATAATAATAAGTTGCCAGTGTATAATGAGATTGTGGTTTGTGTTTTTCCTGTCTTTTAACATTTTCTAAACTATTCAAAATGCCAATCTATTATAGCAGTAACAGTAAAATAAGGGAAAAAACAGCCAAGAAAAGACTCTGCTATCCAAATACCAAAGTGCTCACATGGAATTTTAAATAAATTCCTTCTAGATTCACCCCGAAGCCTCAATTCTTCCCCCTGTATCAACCTTTATTACACTATATTAGCTATAAGCATCTCTAGGCATTCCTCTTGGCTTAAGTCTCTTTAGGTATATAAATGCTGTCTTTCTCATTTGTAGATCTAGCTCAAAGTTTACAAGCATTTATTGTCATCTCTCACATAAACATTAGTTCTTACTTTCATTCCTTTATGTGTCACCAGATCCCTCATAAGCCTCTTATTTAGTACACAGCTGCCCAGGCACTATCAACTGGAGAAACAAGTATATACATGGTAAGATTTTTTTTTTCTCAAGAATCTCCAAGAAAATTTAAAAGGATTGATAAGTTCTTGGAAGAGTAGTTATTTAGGTCCGTTGTATGACTTCCATTGTTAGAACATCAATTTCCAACCCTCACTGTTTGATATTAGCGTCTCCTAAATACTCCCATGATCATTCTATTCAAGCACTTTCTTCTCACTGCTGGGGCATGGCCACTCCAGAGACCCCTAGCACTGCCCTCTGTCTGTGCTTTCTTCCTCATCCTCTCCAACAATCCAAAACTATGGTGGATTCATTGGCACCACTTCTTTCTTCTTGTATCTCTTCTGGTTCTTTTCTCCCATAATCCCAGGAAAACTTCAAACCTTATCAGCAGAAGGAGTTTCTCACCCAGTCTCCAGATGACAGGTCGGCATTGTCATCTCTAAGTGAAGAATTTATTTACAACATGGTTCCACATCACCAGTGAGTCTGAACTCCTGCTACATCTTTTCACTCTTCTCTACTGAAGAAACGTTCTTGCTTGGTTTTTCTTCCATCAAAAGAAGCCCTCCTGAGAGGTTGCCCCTTTCTTGCCATGTGTGGTTCACCTTTCAAGCAAGGTCATTCATCATCTGAGGATGACCTCCGGGACAGATGGAGGAACTGAGGAGGCTTGAGAGTGGTGGCAGGGGGATGATCCATTGGAAACGTAAGTCTCCTTTGCAAGTTTTAAAAAACTGCTTTGCTGTTTTCTGCCTATCTGCTTTGATTTAACATATAGATAGTTGTCAGAAATATGGCCTCTCAGAACACATGGGCTTTTGTTACATTGGTAGAAGGTTATATGTTGCTTTCTTATACAACCCAATCCTACCTGCTCACAAGACACCAGCCATAATGGGCTAGGCTTCTTCATTAACAAAAAAATGCCCCCCAAATTTATTCACAGTCAATGTGATGGCAACAATTTCTCAATGTCAGTTCATTCCTAGGTGACCCTAGTTTGGGTCAATTAGCAGCATTTCTTTTTATTTCTTTTTTTTTTTTTTTAGGATGGAGGACCAGTTTGTCCTCCGCCCTAACTCAAGTTCTCAACACAACACCATACAATTTAACTATTGACATTAAAGTCCTTCCATGCTTCTGATTTATGCTCAGTTTCTTTCTGATTTGACTCATCATATTAGAACATGATTTAAAAAAATCAAAAATCTAAGTGTACATAATCTAATTTGCCTGACATAGTCAGGAAATGACAGAAATAAATTATAGCAAGATAAATTCAGAGAATTACTATTTAAATATGGTTGTCATTATTCCAGGCCTCCTGCAAAGGTCTTGGAATAAAGGTGAATGAGACTCGTTCTTTGCTCTTAAGAAGTTCAGTATCACCCCGTCTAAGCTACCATTACTTCTCATCAGAACCACTAAGATACATCCAAGATTTCCTCTCCGAAGTTACTGCTGCGTGCCTCACAGCAATTTTCTACAAAAGGACAATATTTTTAACACACACACACACACACACACACACACACACACACACTTAACCTATTCTGTTTTTAAAATACATCAATAATTTTTCTTGCTTTTAGAATATATTAAAAATTCAGCATGGTTTACATTGTTCTGTAAGACCCAAGACATGACTAACCAGCTCTAATATCTTTATGAGATGTTCTTATTTTCATGTTCTAATTGTAGAACTGTTCCAATTCCTCAGTTATGCTAGGACCTTGCACTCCCTTGAGACTGTGTTCTTGTTCTTTCTCTTCCTTGAACTGTCTTTCTATCTGTTACTGCCTAAGCTCTTATTCTCTGAGACATTTACTTCCTTTTTTATTAATTCCCTCTTCTCACACATTAACATGTGAGCTGCACACTATAGGAACTCACTCTACTGTGGTGTATCTAGAGGTTCTTCTAATACACAGGATTCAGTTAATGACCATGTATTTAATGGATACTTGGCCATTCATCAGACTGCTGATTTCATTACTTTTCTGTGTTGCATACCACTTCTCTGTAACTTGTGGCACAAAAGGTTTGTCATTTTCTTATAACAAACACAGATAGTGGTTATGACTAAGGTAGAGTTTAGATGGCTGAAAATCCAATCACTTGTCTGTGTCTACCTCTCATTTGTACTCTGAAAACAGGCTCCTGTATTGGTGTTAAAGGTTGTGTTAGCTGTATGACATGAATTTTTTTGTGCCATGGTCACTCCCTCTGCTTAAGCAAACCGATACCTAAACCAAACTGGAAGAAAAAATCTGGAATCCACCGACTTCTTAAACACCTTTCCATCCACCATCCACCATCCACCATCCATCTACCCTTTCCACCCCAGGTGTAAGCAACTGAAAGTCAATATCCAGCACTCTACCTGATACCAAACTAAACAAGGGAGACTGAAAGGCAAAACCAAGTGCCCGAGCTTGAGGAGTCTGACATCCCACACAGAAATCATGTAAATAGGTATTTCTAATCCAGTATTTTAATGATAGAGCAGATAGATAGATAATGATAGATAGATAGTCTCTAGGACTATTCAGGAAAGTGGTATGATCAGTGTGATGTAGACTTGCTTCTCCTGAGGGTCCATGATGAATCAAATGACACAGATGAGATCTAAACTGAACTGGAACTTATCTGTCTACTCCATGTGCCTTTAGTCATTATTTCAGTGTGTGCTTCTGTGTACATAAAGAGTCATGTATCCTGAGATTTCAGTAGAAGCTTTAGAGAATCTGTCTACCTCTGATTTTAATCTAGAATCTCCCTGCCAAGTATTAGCCAAGTGGACCCTGTATATACACACATACAAACTTGCCATTATTGTATGGCACAGCAGACATCTCTCTGGGCATGCAGACACTGGCAATTGCCTGTGGTTTTATTTCCCCAGGTACCTAGTGTAACACAGCCACTGCCTGACAGATCTAATCACAGACAGGGTCTCTTTCTCAGTCACCCCAGAGTGAAAGCTCAGCGTGTTCCCAAGGAAATGACTGGAACATACAAATCAATTGCCCTTTGCTGCTTCTCTCTCTCTCTCTCTCTCTCTCTCTCTCTCTCTCTCTCTCTCTCTCTCTCTCTCTTTCTCTCTCTCTCTCTCTCTCTCTCTCTCTCTCTGACCCCATTTTGAATACAAGTATGAGGTTTGATAACAGTACCAAGAAAGGAGTTGGATTTCACACGTTCAGGGACTCATCAAAAAGAAGAAAGACTACACAAAGATAGAAACATTCAGCCTTGCGCCAGCCTCAAAGATTACCACGGCTACTCTAGAGAATAGCGGGAAACCCAATCAAGCTCTCAAATGTCAGTGTCAGAATGGCAGAAACATCCAGCCCCCACTCCTTCCTGCCTCCAGACACAGTTTTACATCGCCACCTTCACTCTTCCTTCTTCTTTGCCCATGCTGCTAAGACCAGTCTCTGGGCATCTGTTTATTATGCTCTTCATCTACCCAAATACCATGTACCAGGGCCACATGTGGAGCATCAGGATTTTTCCGGGTCATCCCAAGTATCATCCCGTCTATGAAGCCTTACATGATGATTTCCTCTAATATTTCTACACTGTTCCAAATAGAGTTTCTATGTGATGCTCATCTATATGATTGCAACATCATAACTAGTTATTCTTGTATTTTATCTGTCTACTACAGTGGGGGATTCTGGAGGACAAGACTTCCAGAATATACACCTCATAGCATGGCTTAGGGCTGGGCACCCAGAAAATGCTAGATTAGAGTTGGTTAATTAGGTGGGTGGAATGGAACTAGAACTCACAGATATAAGTGACCTACTTTTCAGCCTTTAGGGACAATATCTAATCATGAAAAGAATTTGCTCAAGACCTATTTGCTTCAGAAAGAGGCTAGTGATAAAGGGATTGTATGGAGACAGGGACTGGGGGGAGGGGGAGGTGGGTGGCTGCTCCTGCTTGCTTGCCAAAAGTACATTGCTTTTCCAAGTGGGTTGATCCCAAAGGCCTGTCTTCTCTGAATGCTGGTACAACAGCCTTGTGCAGAGGTTGGGAAAAGTGTATGTTTGAGGAGCAGATGTATCTGTTTGGAATTCTGAGTCTTCCACTCATAGCCATGCAGCCGTAAGAAATCTACCTCATCAATCTGTAAACCATGTGGCGGTATGTTCCACAGAGAAATGCCATGAAGGATGGAGATGGAAGTGCCTTAAACAACCCCTTCCATCTTGCTCAGAATCACATTCCTACTTCATAAATAGATGTTTATTTATTTTTTTTAAAAAGCATGTTATGCTTTCTATTTTTCTAAAATTCTGCATTGCCTGGAAACAAGAGCCTAGTCTTCATTTCCGGTTTGTTGCTGGGGCTGTAGCTCAGTGATAGATGCTTCTCTCTCTCCATCTCTCATTTCAGGAACCGTAAAAAAAAGCATGACATAAACCTCCCTCTTTACTCTAGCTGTCTTAGTTAGGGTTTCCATTTCTGTGAAGAGACACCATGACCATAACTATTCTTGTAAAGGAAAACATTTAATTGAGGTTGACTTAACAATTTCAGAGCTTTAGTCCATTATCATCATGGCAGGAAGCACGGGTGTGTGCAGGCACACATAGTGCTGGGGGAGCAGGGAGTTCTACATCTTGGTCTGCAGGCAAGAGGAGATGGTATGCCACGTTGAGTGTAACTTGAGCATGTAAGACCTCAAAACTCAGCTCCACAGTGACATACTTCCTTCAATGGGACCGCACCTATTCCAATAAGGTCCCACTTCCCAATAATGCCACTCCCTATGATCAAGCATTCAAACACATGAGTCTATGAGGCCATACTTACTCAAATCACCACAATGGCTCCAATTGAATGTGCATTTGTACTCTGTCTAGTCAGATCATTTCCAACAAGTTTGGGCACATTCAGGGTGTTACAACCATAGACAAGTCAGGTCTTTTTACATAGATATTTTGACTTTGGGTCCTAAAACTAAGTTAATTGATTGTGAAGAGCTCCATATTAAATCAAATGGATTCAGTCTTTAGAATTTTTTCCATGCCTGATCAAAGCCATCTCCAACCCCAAACAGCAAAGCTCCTTTATCTCCTTCATTCCAGCTCTCTCAGGAGAGAGAGAGAGATGTTCTCTTCTGAAAAACTGCTTGAATTAGTTAAATTCCTAGTTTCATCTTGTTCTACTTCTCTCCATCTTTTCCCCAGTAAGAGGGAAACTTCTAGATTCTAGTTATGTGAGACTTCTCACTGTTCTTTATTGCTTTAGTCGTTCCTGTTGACTAATGGAGTATTCCTTTCAAAGTGTTCTAGATAGACGCATACAAAGACAGAAGCAGATAATATACCCAGCCATGAGGCATTGCATCAGAGATAGAGGGAATTATCTGGGTCGCACTTCTCCGGCAGAACAGGTTACACTCATTGTCAACTATTTACTCATCAGTTTCTTCATTATCATAATCAAATGATACCACATTGAAAATATCCATCCATCTATCTATCTATCTATCTATCTATCTATGTAACTATATAATCTATGTAACTATCATTTATCTATCATCTCTCTGTCTATCTACCGACCTACCTGTCTATCATCTATCTATCTCTTCATTTGCTACTTCTCCTTGCTCACTCTGTGTCCTTTCCTAGTAGAGAAGGTTTCTGCATATCTAGAGCTATAAAGTCCAACCCATGATGAGCGTGATTATTGAGTATATTGATAGTCATGGTTTGTGTCACTTTTCTGATACTAATAAATAGGACCAACTTTCATTCTCATCTATAGGCACTACTTTCTTTACTGACTTGGATGATGAAAACATCTGGGCATACTTTGATGGCACAAAAGTGTACAAAGTTTTAAATCTTAGAACTCATCATCATCATCCAGGTCTCCATCATTGCATTATACAACAAGAAAGATTAGTGTTGTCCTTCTTCTGCAAATATGGTAGAAATACTTCTACTTTGTTTATAGCTACATGCCAATTCGAATGTTTGTGATCTTATTTATAGCACTTCTAGGAAACCAAAATTTGGGGGCCACATTTTTTATTAGATATTTTCTTCATTTACATTTCAAATGCTATCCCCAAAGCCCCCTATACCCTCTCCCCACCCTGCTCCCTAACCCACCCACTCCCACTTCCTGGCCCTGGCATTACCCTGTACTGGGGCATATGATCTTCACAAGACCAAGGCCTCTCCTCCCATTGATTGGGAGCCACTTTCTAGTCAGTGAGACAACATTGAATTTCTTCATACTACCCAGTTTTTGTTACACATCCCTTTCATACCAAAAAGAATTGTTAGTCTTTTTTAGAACTGGGAGACTGGAGAGATGCCTCAGCCTCTTCAGGACTTGTTACACAGCATGACAGCCTGTGTTTGAATTTCACAGTACCCACAGAAACCAACCAACCATCTAGCCAACCAACCAACCAAACCCACAACTGGCAAGCAACTACAATTCCAGAACTGGGAAGCAGAGGCAGATGGATCCTAAGGGCTTGCTGGTCAGCCAGTCTACCTTAATTAGCAGGCTCCAGGAAAATGGAGAGGCTCTGTATCAAAGTGGGGAGATGGCAGGTGCTTGACACTGTACACTACATGTGGTGTGCGCGCACACACACACACACACACACACACACACACCACTTGAATAGCTTGTCTATCTAAACTAACAAACATTTTGAACAGTAAATTCTCAAAGCCATAGTTTACTTCTGCTTAAAAGATAAATATTCGCACCATTCTTAATCAAATATAATTGATCAGTTTTCTGAATCATTAAATAGATTGAAATTTAAGGACTGTATTTCTTTGGAGTAGAGGATGCCCAGAGAATAATACAGAGGTGACTGAAATGCTCAAAGATGACAGTGGTCTCAGTGTGAGACATTTTTCACACCTAAGGGCACAACACATATGCACACTGTTTACATACAGACTTCTTTGAAGATGTACATATCACTGTGGAAAGGTTTCTAGTATATCTCTATTTTATAAAACAACTTTTTAATGCAAATACTTTCAATCTACATGCACCATAGGAAGGACAAAGTGAGCACTAGCTTTTATGTATTTAGATACCAAAGAACTGAATTAATGTCAGATTATTATAACCCTGAGCTGGTCAAGAGTACATTTCTGAGCACATTAAGGCACTGTGTGTCAGTGTCATGCAATAAAGCATGCATTTCATCACGGGCTACCTCCTTTTTGACTTCAACTATATATGGTCATCTGTCAAGTTCCTGCTCCATGCTTTTTACCTCTAAGATGGTCTTGATATCGATTGCAATAGAAGTGTGATGTCTATTGTGTTTACTTCCTTGATTCGTTCTTAAAAGACAAATATCATGTTGGTCCCATCCATATTGTGCTTCTTGGGTTCAAAAATTCAGGGATTAGTTGTTATACAGATTTCGAGAATATACCCAATGAGTGTTGACAGTGTGCATGTGTACATGTATGTCTGGATGTGTTCTCACCCAAGTCTCCTCAATGTTGCGGCTGCTTGTAAGCAAAGCACTGAACAATGGTGTGGTCTACATGCTAGGAAACATTTAAACACACATTGTTTGAGGTAAAGACTGGAATAAACTGATGGCCCTTTGCCTGAACCTACTTAGTGCTTTCTTATCCTCTGAAGAGCATATGGGAAAGTTTGGAGTAAGGTCATGGCTTCCTCAGTAGCCAATAATTTTAGTTTATTTCTAAATTTTGCTCGTTTTTATAGATTTTCTTTTACCACTTTTCGGTTTATGCTTAAACTTTCCCCTATATAAATACTGAAAGAAATTCTCAAAACCAACAGCATTATACTTTAAAATGAAACTAGTAAGTCTCCAAGGAATGGACTTATCTAGGACAGTGGCCCATACTTTTTTTTATTACCAAGTTCATTGCTAGGAAATAAAATTGGATAGGTTTTGCTTTGTAAACCCCATGCTAATAAACAGAATATCTGACCAAAAGCAATTTTTTTTAGAACCAAGTTACTACTTTTGTGCCATCAAAATAACTTTTGACAGTCAAATTTGCACTTACAACATGATAGCTAGCATGCCCACTGACCTTATGCGTATTTGGCAATATCTAAGACACCCTGTGGCTTCCTCTGTTCCTGCCTCTGCCTTTTGACCTGCGCATTGTTCGTTCTCAGCTTCCTCCTTTGCTTTCTTGCTTCAACTGTTGGATGGGGGTGGGGGTGTTGTGATAGTGAACCCCATGGCGCGGAGTCTGAGCATATGGTCCACCAAGACATACCACCTGAGGTAGAAGCTGAGGAATGCTGTATCCGTGGTCTTGTACAAACTATTGAACATCTCATCCCTATTTCTCTTAGCTATAAAATCAGGATAATAATTACATATCTTTCAGGTTACCACTTTGATTCTCATACCCCTAATGGCCTCAGGCTGGGTGGACAGAAGGTGTTTAACCTAGCACTTGAGCTGTAGCTATCAGTTTATCCTGTTATCCTAGAGATTACAGGCAGCTCAATATCACATTGGGTTTTTGCTTTTTCTTGCCTCTCCTGCATGCAAGCCCCACAAGCTTATGATCCATTGGGGTCCAGAAACAAGAAGGGAAGCTGGAGAGAAGAGTGATGCATTTTGGGATACTACTAGACACAAGATAGATTTAGAGGTTACAAGGGGAATGAAGTGGAGGTCCATCAATTATTGTTTTCCTAGAGGCACAGGTCTCGGAAACAATCAGCCAACACTCACCCCGTGTCCTTGGAGAATAGTCCACTCCTGTGTATCATCTGTGATCTTGGTTGTTCTTCCTGACTCTGGGATGGTGCATTCTGCTTCACCTTTCCCTCTTCAAGAGCTAATGGCTCCTATGATGGAAGATCCATGGCCTTCGTTCCTAGGGTTGGGGTGGCTTTGTCAGTACTTAGACCAAAAAGTACAAAAGAGCCCTCTTTAAGCAACTTAAATTAGATGACAGTTTAGTTACACTATCAAACACCATATATCTGTGTAAGAGACTTCCCAAGAAACCTGAATCCTATGGGAAGAAAGAGGCAGCTGTTGAGGGAATTCCCCAGGCCAGAATTTAAGTAATAAAGTGTGGCCCAGTGCCCAGCCTCACATCTTGTGTGTGTTCTCACATCTTGGGTTCTCTTCATGAGCAGGTACCTGTGAGAAGCTTTTCTTTTCTTAGAAGGCCCAAGTGAGAGAGCTTCCAGAGAGGCAGTGAGCCAATGTGTTAGATATATCTACACTCTGAGGGTCTAGTAGTTTCCATACACCAAAGAGTCACAGAGGGCAACATTCTTGCCTAAAAATCCCTCTTTCTGTTTCATAGGAATTAAGGAATCCCACTTACTATCCCTACAGAATCCTTATTTCTTAACAGGGACACAATGATGCCACAGAATCAGAATCAGGCCAACACTAAGCTTTCTGGTGTTTTGTTTTGTTTTGTTTTCTTTTCTTTTCTTTTCTTTTCTTTTCAGGAACTTGGTGTCCAAATGCCCCCTCCCTTCTTCTTTAGGGGAGAGTGGTGATGCTGTACTTGGTCATTCGGTCTCTGTATTGACCTCAAGTCTAGCCACCACACTATACTCAATGTTACTCACATAGTTTGCCCTAATCTTTGCATTTTCAAGGAAGGAGAGACAGGGAAACTCTAGCCAGAAGCTGAACAATCTCAAAGGAAGATCAGGACAGCAGATCTTCCTCTTACTAAGCCACTTCTTAAAGCATCATGAGGAGGAAGTCTCTCTTTCTCCTAGGAAGTTCCCTGCTGCCTTCAGAGTAGGGAGGATCAGAAATATCCCTGCATCCCACTTGTGGGAAAGATGGTTATTGCTGGACTTTTTCATCCTCCCAAAATAGATGGGAAAGAAGATGACTGTCTCCCCGGTGATCTGTGCTTTTGCATGTTTTATGAGATTATCTGAATGTCCCTGCTTTCAGTCTAAGCCTTGAAGCATCCGGCTGTTTGCTTTCAGCAGCCTCTGGAGCAGGTGTCCTGGCAACCAGATGACTGAGCTGAATAGATTGAGATGTTTACATGAAATAGCTGACCACTGTCTCTGGGTACCACAGCCTCTGTCACTAGAGAGAAGAGCTCCTGGATGTTAAACTGGATATATTAGTAGATTAGGTTGATACTCTGGTGTTCCAGATACAGCAAATCCATCCAGGAAAACAGAACCCCCTCAGAGCCTGTATATCATAAGTAACCAGAAAACATTAGTGACTGAGTTAAACTTGAGCTTTCCTCCCTGCTGGGACTTTGCTACTTCAAAGGGAAACAACAACAAAAATATCTTCAAAGTCTTTGCACTGTTCCAAAGGGCCTCTTCAGAGATCCCTACCTATCCAAGATTATACTAGAGAACACACTGACTGAACTTCTTTAGAACAGGTTCAATTGTTGGGATCTCAATTCATGTATCTAACCTATGGTGCAGCCTTAAATGATTAATTTATCCTCTTTAAGGCACACAAAATTATTTGGGGTCTCGAGATAATATATTTGTAAGCAGAAAGCCATTATGGAATTAACACAGAAGTGGAGTTATTATCACTCAAGTAAATAATCTGTGATGGATGCCTGAACCAAGGTCATTCTCATGGGAAACTTGAGGTAGAAAAAAGAAATCAGATTCCCATATAATCTGATCACTAAGAAGCATAATATTAAAGCAACTGCCTACATTTTCATAAATAGACACAAAGGTGATATAATAGGATGGTAGAATGAGCTTAGGATTTAAGGTAAAAGTTAATATGGTTTTAGATAACTTGTTCAGTCTATTCTTCATCACCATGACAGATTACCTGAAGTAATCAACTTACATACAGAAAATGGTTATTTTTTGGCTCCACCACATTCTCTATTGAAATCTTGCTGAAGAATGTGGTGGAGTAAAACTCTAACACATTTTTGGTTGGGACACAGAGAATGAAAAGTGAAGATGCCCCAGAGTCCTATGTCGCCTTCCCAAGTTAACCTTCCATGACCCTTATGGAATGTTTATTCTTTTATTTAGTGGGTAGAAGTATACGTGTGGCCAAGCTTATGTGTGGAGACCAGAGGACAGTCTTCAGGAGCCAGCTTTCTCATTCTACCATGTGGGTCCCCAGGACCAGACTCAAGCTGTCAGGTTTGGTGCCAGGAATCTTGAATCACTGAGTTATTTTGGCATTCCAAGCTCAGTGATCTAAACATTTCTCAGCCTGGACCACATCTCTAAAGAATTCTATCACCTCTCAGGAACACCACATTGGAGAACAAGCCTTTAATACATGGGACTTGGGGGGCTATGCATTCATGATTCTAATGAGAGTAGCTAGCCAGGTCTCAAGTAAGCTAGAAAATATTTTGAAGTGTCTACTCTCCATTGCTCTTACTGGGAACAAAAGGCTCTTTGACTCCATTTTTCCCTGTTCAGTTGCTCTACTCTTCCCATGATTAAGGTTTTATCAACAGATTTGGGAGTTGGTTCCTATAACCTTCGCTTATATGTCCTCATGACTATTAAGCTGATACTTCCCCAGTGTTAATATTTCTCAGCACTGTCTGAATGGCGTCTCTCTTTGAAACACATTTTGATAGTCTCATTCAAGTTCAGGTGGACACTAATCCAAAAGTCTGTGGCCGAAAGGGAGGGGTCACGAGTCAGTGAGGACTGCGTCTTTTGAACATTGGTAGGGTGGAATCATTAAGAAGGACATGAGCACTGTACAACTTGCTACCTTATACTGTTTTCCCTCATGATGGTGCTTTGAGATTATGCCCATACTGCTAGCCCACCAGGGTCATAACTGGAAGGAGGAAGTGATAACCTTGGATGCCTGGTCCACTCAAGCCTTCCTGTACATTTGGCAGCTCCTCAAGTTCCACCCTATACCTCCTGCCACTAATTCTCTGTACGGCAGTGAGAGGCACCTCTGGAGGGATGACCTGCTCAGAGACCTCATCAGGCACCTTGGCTAGAAATCCCTCTGTAACTATGAGAAGGGTGGCACCTACGATCAAGGAGCTTCTAGGGCACCTAAAGCCATTTGAAACCCTGTTGGCCTAGGACAAGGGTAGCCAGTCCTTCATCATGGGTGACATTGCCGCTTGGCCTGCTGGATTGGCTACTGAACTATGAGGTCCTATTGCTTGGTTCCTTGGGTGACTTCCCCCTTCTCTTAGTCTATGTGGTGGGCCTCAGAGCTAGACCCATGCTCAAGGCCTTCCTGGCTTCATCTGAGCTTGTGAACTGTCCTATCTTTACTTTCCAAAGTTATAAAATCCCTAGCTTTTCCCACCTCGCCACCCCCAGACAAAGTAAAACTGCAGAGGAAATAAAAGAAGGTGATTAGGGGCCCTGAAAGCACCCCTGATCTTTCCACTCATGTGAGTTCTAATGTCCATGTTAGTGCTTCGTGCTTCATTGTTTAATTTCTCCACTTGTCAATTAATCTGATGAATCCTCAAATCAGTGTACAGGGTTTTAGGTGTTCTGGAATCATTAGAACGTTCAGAACCGCAATGGATACAATATAGGTATTAGGTGGAGCCTTCCTATAGATACAATGTAGATGCTACTCTTCACATGGCCAAGCCACCATGTAGTAAGCACAGCACACTAGTATAACATGTCAAGAGTCTTGTGCTCACGCATATTCTTGATTAATATTCCCTGCACTTTGACAGTTGAGGCAAAAACAAGGCATAGGATTAATAAGGGGTGAGATTTTAGACATGGAAAGTTCTAGATATCCTTCAGGTATGTTCAACCTGTAGCCTAGTGGTCCCATGTGGACAAGGATAGGTATGAATATGGCCTAATACAAAGCTAAATTTTTATGAGTTTTTTGGTGTGTGTGTGTATGTGTGTGTGTGTGTCTGTGTGTGTGTGTATGTGTGTGTGTGTGTCTGTGTGTGTGTGTCTGTGTGTGTGTGTGTGTGTGTGTGTGTGTGTGAGAGAGAGAGAGAGAGAGAGAGATTTCACTGTGAAGCTCTTGTGTGTGAATTTTATAATTACTACATCATATTACATCATCAATAAACTGGACATCCTAATTGGAGCCAGAGGAGGTAGCTGGATCTGCAGTCTAAAGACAACAGTGGAATAAAAAACATTTGGCTGTTATACATATATGGATTGTATGTACATAAAAACGATGCCTGGTAATAGGAGTTTGGGGACTTAGGAGAATAGATCATCTAACATTAGATTGTGATGAAACACTACCAATTGGTGAGTGAAGAGAGGCCACAAGAAGATGTAGAAGAAAGTCAAGAGGCAAGAGTAAAAGGAAGATGGATGTTATCTCTTGGAAGTTGTGGGGAGTCATCCACAGTGTTAAATGTCTCTGAGAGGTCAAATGAGATTCAAAACTAGGAAATTCCCTTGGCGATCCAGTGAGAAGCCCATTGGTGACTTGAACTAGCACTGTAGCATGGCAGCAACCAGGCCATGCACCAAACATTAACGGAGAACAAACGACAGGAAGCAAGAACCTGATGATTTTGAAAAGATATTTGTAAGAGAGATTGAAAAAAGAGATGACTACATGCAGGGTGTTGGATGATTGCTGGCTTAAAAATGATAAGATGGCAGAAAATTGACTAATTTAAAGCTAGGATGGATGAAAATATTCTGGAGGGATGATATCCTGATAACAAAGCCCCATGGATCAGAAAGGAGGAGCTTTATATTATGGAGAAATACCTTATTCACCTTAATAGAGAAAAGGGAAAAGGAGCAGCTATGGATGGTGGTAACCTTGTAGATACTGAAGACATTTTTCTTCTATTTGTGTGTGTGTGTGTGTGTGTGTGTGTGTGTGTGAGAGAGAGAGAGAGAGAGAGAGAGAGAGAGAGAGAGAGAGGACATTTCTTTAATGTAAAGATGGTTGAAGCTCACAGGAGTGAACATTATCTTGTTCATGAAAATACTCATGCATGGTACCGTGACTAAGGCCCTCCTTGTCCTGCAGTTCACTCTCAGAGCATCTCATTGATTAATTCAATAATTGTCATCTATTTGTGAGGCCAAGGAGAATTCATTTGAAGGACAGAGGCAAAAGCATACGGGGTATGCATAACTTGACTGTGGTTGTAGATAGAAGTCAATTTTACTAGGCCATTAGTGAGCCAGGCCTATTGCTTCTGTTTCTGATATTAGCACATTAACAAAGTGAGCCACATAGCCACATCTTGAATAATTCAACCAGATGTGGACAGATTTTATAATAAACCATATTGTAATTTTCCTTACTTCATTCCTTCAGAGCCAACATCATTCTTTTCCACTTGCATTTCTGGCACAATTCCTGTGAGTCCTCTGGAAGAGAATGCCAACTGCCCCAAATTCCCACCTCTTTCTTCTATGGTAAGTATATTTAGCACAGTCATGACCACCTTGGGAAAGAATATAGCCATACAATTAAGTTCAGGTCACCACAACATGATGCTGGTCATTTCCTGGTAAGTCTTTGAAGAGAATGAATGTGTGGCTCTTCTTACTTTTCTGTCTTCCAGGGGAATGAGGGCTGGGTGGTTGTGAGTTCTTTGGACTGTAGCTAGAAGCAGAACATGGAGAAATTCCACAGAAAGAGCCTGTATATCCTTATTAACATTAACATTTACTTATTGACCTCAAGACTTAGAAACACCTGAATTTCCATATGGATTCAGCAGTGAACTTAGCTTGGAGATAAGGGGAGAACAGAAGCCAAAGAAATACCTGAAAGTCTACTATACAATTTAGAACCATGGTGGCCACCATCTCAGACAAACCAGTGGTATCACCAGAAAAAGGAGGCATTGTGACTTCACACCAACCTTATGGAAAGCATACTGCTTGCCCATCTTACATTCTCTGAGAAAGTGAAAGAAGATGCTAGGGCATACAGCTGTGGAGCAGCAGAGCTCCGGTGAACATCTGCAAGCCACTCAGCTCCCACTCTTCCCTCTCACCACCACAAGGCTTCTCGAGCAAGTGAAGGCCTCAGGCTGCGAGGAGCCCAGACACTTTCATCAGCCCCTGGTTCAGAAGTGAGAATTCAGTCTTCCCTTCCAGACCACAACATCCTGTGGCCATGTGCCTGTGCACACTGAAGTCTTCCCCTCCTACCCTCCCAGTGGTGACAGGGCTAAGGGAGTGTGGTGGAGGACAGAAGTACCCCCAGGCCAAGAACCCTTTTCAATGGAACCAGGTGTAATAAATTTGTGCAAAGGCTCAGCCCCTCTCCACACAAACACATCTGGAATGCCACATAGCCCTTGCCTCTCAAACCCCCCTGCAACAAGGACTTCCTGGACTACTTTAATGACTCACCATTATAAATAATATACTCTCTTCTTTCTTCAGAAAAAAAAAAGTCAAAGTTTCTGCAAAACCTGCAGATTTACTCCAAATCATAATTTCATTGAAAACACTAAGAAAAAAACACACCACACTTTCATACCCTGAGGTAGGAAAGGTTTGTGAGATTTATGTCTTTCCTTGAACACACTGATTTATAACAGTGGATAATGTACATTCATTTCATCCATATTTATACCTGAATTGATGCAGAGTCTGGTATCCATTACTTTAATCTATGTAACTTGATCATCAGAAATCTGAACCATAATTTTAACACGTATTACAAAGAGTTTCTTTTGGGCTTAAAGGAAAATGATGGCAGAGAAGAAAAGCCATTAAGACCCAGCTGCAATCACTTATTCCCTCTGCAATCTGTGTGTGGGGGCCCCTCCTCATTTCCCATCCATACCTTCCTGGACAAATTCAATCCCTTCATAGCCCCTGGTTCTAACTATGGAGACTAACTGAAGAAGGGAGAGGAGAGAAAGAATGGGAGGGAGAGGGAGCTAAGGGGGGGAGGGGTATAGCGGATGATGGGCAGGGCAATTCTGGAGAATTCATGTAAATAAATCTCTGCTATCCCCTCCAGCCCAGAGCTCACATGGAGGCGGTCGTAATGGGCCAGTAGTAGCCTCTAGTCACTTAGGAGAAGTGAAAAAATGCAGGGTCTGATCAAAGCTTCCCTCTGACAGACAGTGGAAATGAAAGCCAGACACCAGCTCTCAAACTGCGCTGCTGGCACTCAGCACATGGTTCCTGTCCAACTTCTGAGCTCCAAACGTCGGCTCAAAATTCCAAACGCCTGTCCTGGACCGAAGCCAGGTGGTGGATTTTCAAGAGATCTGGGACTCAGGAATATATTAGGTGGGAGATGAGGAACACAACACCCGAGAGCTCACTATAGAAGCTCCAAGTTAGGGAACTCCCATCCATAAGAGTTCCTAAAGCTGTGTCAAAGCCAGGCCGGTGGAGTTTTCTATCTGTTTTGTTCCTTGGTATGGCCAGATGACACTTAGTAGAGCCTTGATGAGTTTTATTGGAGGAGAGACCCTCTTTACTACAAATTCTTTGAGAGCTCCAAAGGGTGGTGTAAGTTCATACTGCACAGTAGCCCAGGGTAGAATCAATTGGGTTTGGCAAAATTAGGCCTGTTGTTAAATGAGAATCAGATGCAGTTAAATCCATTAAAGTTCTTGCATCTTCCAAATTCTACTCCATATTTGTGACCTGCATACCACCATGCCTTGAGTTTCAGAAATAGTCTTAGATTAAAAAAAAAAAGAAAAGGCAGAAACAAACAACAATACCAAAACCCCTGTAATTGGGTGTTGACAGCCATCTGGACAGAATTCCATGCCCATTTCACAGATGCAAACTGAGAATCAGAGCTGCTGTGATCTGCCTTGTGCTTCCCATAGACTTTGAGCTGTGCTCTCTGCTATTTTCCCATCTCCTTTGGTTTCCTATACATGATTGCCACAGGGCTGACTGTGGTCCTGACAAGATCAAAGGGCAGAGTCAGCAAAGGGGACATTTTAAGAGTGTCTGGTGATAGCTAACCTGGTCCGAATTAACACCCATGAAGAGATTCCCCAACCATAAATCACTAGGGCTGCTAGGCATTTCTTTCCAGAGTCCCTGAAGAATAGACTTGGATTTGATTTTCTAGGCAAGCAAATTGCAGCTGTCTGATCCTTAAAATCAGATAGAATGATACTTTGGTTTCATATTTTTCTGATGAAACTGATTTCTGAAAAAGGAAATCCACTTCTAAAGAGGGGATTGGGAGAGCTTTTGCTTTGTGGCTACTTTATACATTTTTATTACAGCAATATACATAAAACATGTGCACACATATAATATGTACATATATTATAAGTAATATACGTAACATATAATAGCTATAATTTCCAATTAGTATTTGTAACGGCCTTTAAAAATGATAACCATTTTAAAATTACATGATTATATTTCATGTTTTTGCACGGTTGATATTACAGGATGAGACTTCCAGCTATAACCCGTACAGCTGAACTTTCTGAGAAGTTCCAAACTGGGAGGGATCACTGAGACTTCTCAGGTACCATGTTGGAAGCCCTGTCAAGGCACACAGAGGATGTAGAGAGTAGTTGGCCCTCCCACATCAAGAGCAACACTTAATGCTGGTCCCTAAGAGCCAGAGAGTGTCTTTTCATTAAGGATTCCCATTGAGGAAGGGCGTACACTGGCATCTGAGTCCGCATCTGAGTTGTTGCGCTGCCCACAGCCTCTGCTCTCTCTCTTCACCACGACGTTAGCATTGTGGCTGCCGCTGCACCTGAAGGGCAAGGAGTCTGAATCTGAGAAGCAGGTAAAATGTCTGTGAATGTCTGTGCCTGCTACAGTTGAATGGCTCTTGTACGATATTTGAGTTTTACTTCCTTTGAACCCCAAATTTTCATTTCAATTTTCTGACCAGCACGGGAGATTTTACCTGCTCCATTTCCGACCTGAGACGGCTCACCCCTCCTTAGGCAGGCAACCTGGTGGTCCCTCCGCTCCCGGGAGGTTATCGTATTGATGGCAAAACATAGTGTAGCCATCAATCGGCTTAGTGCACCGCCACCCAGAACTCCGAGTCTCAAGCGATCCTCCTGTCTCAGCCTCCCGAGAGTTCATCTTGTCTCAGACAGCGTGAGAGACACTACAGCTAGGGAGTAGTTATCACCTCATTGGCGTGAGATGGTGTGAGATGGATGAACTAAGCAAGCCTAGTATTATGGCCTAGATTAAACGGTAAACCTGGGATCACCATGGGCTAATGGTCCAAACTCCAGTTTAAGACTTCTGGTTTCTAATCATGCTGCTTCCAACTTGCTGAAATTGAGAAGAGACAAGGAATGTGCTATATTTCTCTGAACTGTTTTATGGGACTCCTGTGGGCTAATGAAATAGCAGGCTCTATTGTGCCTTCGCTTTGTGTTTGTAGGTAAGCTGGGAATACAGATGACAGAATACTGGGAAGGGCCACCACTGCCCTCAAGGGACTAATAATGGAGCTGAGAAGTGCAAAATAAGCCATTTTGCTTGGAACTAGAGTACCCTGTCACACCCTTAAATGCCCGTGAAGTAAACAAGGTTTCCTATATCGCTGCATCTTCAAAGGCTTAACCCAGTGTCTAGTGGTCAGTGGGTCAGAGATCCTGCACAATAGTGTGCCCACCACCACTACTACCCCATGCTGGGCACGTGTTAAACACTTGACTAAACTAAAACTCCAAGCAATTCACTGTCTTCTGTGTTCCACCCATCCACTTCTCATATCAGCCTTCCATTACATTTGTTGGCTTTGGACTTGGTTTATGTTACTGCACAAATAGCATGTATTGATCCATGATTACAGGCAAGAAGGCATGGTTTAAATGCTACACTTTTTTTCCCCCTGATCCTTAGCACAACTATGAATTAGGAGGGGGGGCAGGGAGGGGCATTCTAGTCTCTTCGTGACATGGGAATGTAGGATCATGGCAAGCAAGGATCACGTAGTCATTTGAAGTCACGTTAGCTGGGAAGTATAGAAAACTTTATTAGGGGCAAGGCAGGATTCATGTGCCTATACTTAAAAGTAAAAACTATCGGGTTGGGGATTTAGCTCAGTGGTAGAGCACTTGCCTAGCAAGCACAAGGCCCTGGGTTCGGTCCTCAGCTCTGAAAAAAGGAAAAAAAAACCCAAAAAGACCAAAAATAGAAACTATCAAATAATTCTAACTTCCTCAACAAGCCCAACCTAAACTGAGGGTGGACTGGATCTGAGTTTGAATCTGGTAGGTCTCCCATACTCCCGTGGAAAGTTTCATCCATGTGCATATATAGTCATCTTTAACTGACGTCCAGTGGGTCATTGGAGGATAAAGGAAAAGGATACAGGAATGGGTACAGTGGATGGATGCAGAAGGGGAGTTGGGAGAACAATAAAATTATATATGAACTTATGCCATTGTTTATACATATGAAAATCTCTAAGAATTAAATTTTTTTAAATATGTAAGGGTAAATCTTGTTTTGAAACATGCTTTGTCATTCATGATCACGAAAAAATAAGTACACATACACACACACAGAGGAGACTAGATGTCAACTTTTGTTACCAGAAGACTTTTAAAAATCAATATTCCCATGTTCATGCATACCAAAATAACTTCCTTTACATACATACCTATCTACATGTTAGACTATTTACAAATAAGACCTCACATAGGCTGCTCATTCTATAGAAGTGTATTTGTCTAGACACACACACATATCTGCTTGTATTTTATAGATTTAAGTATGTGTATGTATTTAATAGATAGGTGAACTAAATTGAGCTCCAACTTTGAAATGATAGAAAATCCAAAGCCATCTTTCTCAACATCAAAAAGTGGAGATTGCAGCTACTGAAGTTCCACTTCTAAAATCTGGCTACACAGTGATACAACTTGGAACCCCCTGGGAGGTTATAAAGGTCTGAATCTTTTAACTTTACTTTTCTTAAAACATATTTTTAATGATGGCTATTAAACACTTTAACCTCTCTTGTAGCCCACCACCCACCAGAGGTAGTGGAAAAGAAAGGATATGGGGAAAGTGCACCCATTTAGAAAGGCTCTTCGGAGCAACTCCTGTCTGTGTTGTCTGGAAATCAGCAGTTCAGTTCCCAGGAGTCAGCAGCTGCAGCTTGATCCACTCATAAACACTTAACGAATATACCAGCAGTCCACCTCAGTAGTCGGCATAGCAGCAGAGGTGGCAGGACCTAGCAGAGAGAGCCAGGCCTCAGCTTCAGGTCAAGTCAGCAGGAGGAACCAACAGGAACCCCAGGAGAAGTTCTAGGTTGTGCCTCTCTCAGAGAAGCTAAGATCAGCTAAAGCTGGAAACCCACAAGCATTGCACAGTAGCTTTATAAGCAAGTCTAGCTCATCTACTGTCACTTAGAGTAGCATCCTTTTTATACTCTCTTCAAACATCATGTGTCCTCCACAGGTCTTGCTTCAGTAGTGTCTTGTCTCAGCACGTCAGCATGTGCATCTGTCTCAGCTGACATCACTCTGCCAATCCAAGTTGACATCACTCAGCCCGAGTCCAAGGAAGGGAGCAAGAAACTGCAGTATACTACCAAAAGTTTTTTTGGTGCATTTCTCTCTATGGAGTCCTGACAAATACAGTTCAACTGCACATGCATGCACTTAGCAAAGAATCCTTTCACACGCTTGCTTTAGCAGAACATCCTTTCTGCTGTGTCTGCTTCTGTGAAATGTTTCTTCATGTGTCAGCCTTTAGACTTTTACCCGTGTCCAATTCAAAAAAATACTCCTTCATGTGTTTGCCCCAACAAAACATCATCCAACACAACTGACTTTCCAAAGAACCCTTAAATTTTCACTTCACCTCTGCATCAATATTCCCCTGTTCATGCATACCAAAATAATTTCCTTTACACACATGCACGTGTTAAACTATTTACAAATAAGGCCTCACTTGCATATGGCTGCTCATTCCGTAGAAGCATATTTGTTTATGTTTTATAGATTTAAGTATAGGTAAATCTGTAAGTATAGATTTAATATATAGGTGAACTGAATTAGGCTTCAATCTTGAAATGATAGAAAATCCAAAGCCATCTTTCTCCACACCGAACAGTGGAGATTGCAGCCACTGAAATTCCACTTCTAAAATCTGGCTGCACACTGATACAACTTGGAACCCCCTGGGAGGTTATAAAGATATGAGTCCCAAGTCTTATACCCAGAGGTTTTGATATGTTTGGCCTAGTAGGTTCTCTGTCACACATGTTCCGTCAGATTCTAACTTAGATCATAACTGAAGACGACCACGGATTCAAGCCATAATCTCATGTATCTGTGATTATGTGTCTTACTGTGTCTAGAACAATTCATCATATTTTTACAACTTAGTTCCATAGCTCTGAAGTCCCAAATGGGTTTCTCCTGACTAAAATAAAGGTGTCACAGGGTTGTGTCCCCCCCAGGGGGTGGGTCTAGCAAGGAACCCTATTCTTGTTTTTCCATCTTCTAGAGCTTCCTGCATTTGCACTGTTTTTGCTCTTCTGCCATCTTCAAAGCCAACAACAGTGGATGGAGTTCTCACAGAACACCCTCAGGCCTTTCCTTTTCCCACTTTTGGCATTTACGAACTCCACCCTTCTTGCCATACAGGCCAATCTTTCTATTTGAAAGTAACATTAACTATCCAATTCCCTTTTGCTATATAAATAGCAGGCTCACAGGTTCTAGGGATTAAAACACAGATATAATTAGGGTCCAAAATGCTGCTTACTGCAGTCTTAATTTTAAATTACAAAAATAAAGAACAGGATTTTTCCCTTGCTAGTACCTTCTCACTGTGGGTGAACCTGGATTGCTGGATGCTCTCTTACAGGAGTCAGGTCAGAATTGCTGGATAGATGAAAGCACCCGTTTCTGCTCTCCTTTCTTCTCTCTTATGAGTAAGAAGTGTAGCAAGAGCTTGTCGTGCTCTGGGCTTCTCACAGCTGCTGTCACACCACTTGAAAACAAAGCTCAGATGACCAGCTCCCCATCTACCCCAGGACGAAGCAATGTGTGAGCCGCCATATGCTCTGGTGGGTTCTGCCTGACGCTGAGCAGGTGGATGGCATCCTGGCCAAGCATCTGGAGAGAGAAACATTCACAGAGAGGAGGTACCATTTTCAATTTACCAGAGGCAAGTCAAGGAGATAACGGAAGGCTTCTGCCTTTGCCCCTCTCTCTCTCTCTCTCCCCTATCCTTTCTCAAGAAATAGAAGTTGGTTCTGGTTTTCATTCTGATAAATCCAAGGAAATGCTTTGAACATGATGCTTGTGGTGACTTAAAAATAATTCTTCAACTCCTCTCACATTCAGAATCCATCAATTATCAACATTGCGGAAGCTTCCAAATATTTATAATGACAGCCCTATCATTATGCGAAGCTGTTATGACTGGAAGGGGCAGAGAGTTGCCTAACCTCAGTCAAGGTGTGTGTCTGGGTGCACACGTGTTTTCCATGCCTTAATTTAGGACTCAGGTAACAAGTTTGCAACATGTTGTCAAATCAAAACAACAATTTCTTATTCAGAAAGATCACTGTGCTTGTATGTCTGAGTCTTCTTATTTCTAAATATCTTAAAATGACTTTTCAAATTAAATGCATCCCTGATGGTGGCTGGTGAGAGAAGAGAAAGAGAAATTATGTGAGTGATGCTCCTTGAAAAGCCAGTGAGCTCACAGTGGCACCGAGAAATTCATCTCAATCAACATTACTGCCTCAGCCCCCATAAAAATGAATGACTGGGACACATCAAATATGCCATCAACTTTTACCAAAAAAAATAAGCAGTTTAGAACATTTATTTCCATAAAACAGTGCTAGGCACCATACATCAAGCCATGTGTTTTCTATGTGGCCGACTCCATCAGCCTACGTTCAGATTATTTGCCCTCCTGGTACTACAGTTGACTGATACAGGCAGTGCTCTCTCGGGGATGCCGCAGCAGGACAGTCTGTGGGCTGACAGGAAGCAGCCGAGAAGGATCCACTGGGCTTTCAAAAGCAGATGATGCATGGTGCAGAGAGGAGCCAAAGGGAATGGAAAAACCCTGATTGGAAGGTTCAAGTGTGCTGCAACTGTTACAGTTCCAGCCATTCCATTAATACTGCATAAAGGCAAGCAGCATCCCAGCTGGGGGAAAGGTGTCTGCTTGACACTGTCAGACCCAGAATCTCCGTGCTCCTGACAGTGCTCCTGACAGGGCCTGATGTTCCAAGGGACCTTGCAACAGCCCGTTTACCTTCAACTTCAACTCTCCTGTGTGACATGGGGATATAATTGTAACCTCACTGGATCAGATTGCTTGCCCCAAAGACACCCCCCACCACACACACACACACACACACACACACACACACACACATCCCTACTGTGGACCCAGAAGAGCATCAGTCATACAAAAGGTTAAATTCCTTAATGGAAAAATGGAAATGTAGAAGTATTGAGTTACAGAGCTATAGTAAGGTGCATCTATGAGCCTTCAGCAAACACAGTTTTTCATTTATTCTTTCCCCCATTCTCTCTGAGCTGCACGCAGTTGACGACTGGTAAATAGAAAAGAAGCAACAGGCTTAATGCTTCCAATGACCAAGAAAGTGAAAGAAATATGCATACAAACAAGCCTCAGACTGAAAGCTCAGATGGATTCAATCTGCATGTTTTTAAATAGTTCAGAGGCACATTCACTAGATTGGAATTCTAGCTCAGACTAATCTTGAACAAGTCATTGGGACTCTCAGAGCCTGGGTTACATGAGGCTGATTGTGGTAGCTTAGCATGGCTGTTATAAGGGCTGAGCAAGGTAATGGCTGTGAAGCACCCAGTGTTTGTATGAATATTTTGGTGGTATTTCTCTCATCTCACTCCTCTTCCTGAGCCCCCATTGGCCCAGTTCATGCATTTCTATGGGGCTGTTAGCATTAAGGAAATGAAAGAATTTTCACCTGATGTTTGAGATTTGAATACTTGCCTCTTGGCAAAGTAGAAATCATTCAAAACTGGGTACAAGTAGGAATCTATGTAAGCCTCTCTTCTACTTTTTTAAATTCAAAGTGGAATTCCCTAGGCTGAAATGAAGAGATCACTGAGGAGAAAAGTAGATCTAAGAGACATAGTTGGCAGGTGCCTAGAAAAACGCACCCCATAGTAACACTGGACTTTTATGCATTGAGGGTTGGCTATGGAAGAAATTATGTATGCCCCAGACTTATCTGCAAAATAGAAGAGAAAAATAAACGTGCACTTTGTTCAAAGTTGAAGACTGGGGAGGGCAAGGGAAACAGAAGCCATGATGTTGCTGTGTCTTCAGTACACAAGGCTGGCAAAGCCACAGAAATTATCCCACAGAATGCTGCAGACAGAGGAATTCCAGGTTAATAGCTGGGGAAAACAAACAAACAAACAAACAAACAAACAGACCGAAGGAGTCCTTGAGTCCTTGAGAGCTGGGAAAGTCGACTGATGATTAAGATGGGCCAGAGGACAAGGATCTGGAAATGTAAATATCCCAACAGACATGGGCCTGGAGAGCTCACACTGAAGACCAGATGCCCCCAAATCCAGGCCACAGTGATATGGTAACTTCCCCAAGTCTGGACATACTTCAGATAGAAGGGGGTACAATCCTCCAGGGCCACATTTCCACAGGTCTCCATTGTCCAGAACTCTGGAAACACAACCTCAGGAGGAGTCCATTAAAGTTCTGGAAACTTTTCTCATTTATATTGGTGCTCTAGACAGAGACACAGAACTATAGAATTTGTGACAGTAAGTTTGAACTGAAAACTGAACTATTTGCTTTTACCTTAAGGTAATAGGTAATTTTCTTAAATTATATAGAAACATCTCACAGCCACCTCTGTACATGTGGGATTCAGTAATCTTACCTATGGAAATATACTTTAAATAACTATATATATAAAACTTTATATATAATAATTACATATATATACACACATATATATACATGTAGTATACCATATATAACAATATATATGTAGTATACATATATAACTATATGTGAGAGAATTATAATATGCACTTAAATACTAACTTTCTATCTTCCACATCTATCTTCCTGCTCTATCAAAATCCATATTTCTAATCCCCAAAGATACAGATTATTTTGAACTAAATCCTAGATATTATATAATGTTATTATTTTATTAGTTCATTATGTACCCTAAAATGAGAATTATTTCAAAAAACACAGCCAAAATATTACATACCACAAAATGTACAGCCATACCTCTTGACATCAAATATTCAGTCTAGTCAGTGTCAAATGTTCCTGATCATCTCAGAAATTTGTCTTTTTAAGTCAGGACACAAGTCATTTCCACACAAAGCATTTTTTTTTCCTGGTACTCTTGGCTTTGTTTTCATTCATAGCTTCCTTCTCTTATTTGCCTTACAACTTATTTGTTGAAGAAGGCACTGAATTGCTTCCCTGTAGAAATGCTCAGAGTTGGATTTTGCTCATTCCAACTTTATAATAATATGTATTGTGTCCTCTGACGCCTCATTCTAATAAATACTTACATCCAGAAGCTCAGCCTGACTTATGATAATCTATATCTAAAAAACAAAGAAAAACAACAACAACAAAACAAAAAAGCAAAAAAACAGATGGGGCAGGCATGGTAGTTCCTGCCATCAATCCCAGTACTCAGGAGACAGAGGCAATCTCTGTGCGGTCAGGGCCAGCCTGGTCTATTGTGGTGGATTTGAATGAGAATGTATAGGGCAAGCTTAGTTATTGAGTCCTTGATCCCAGTTGGTGGAGCCGTTAGGGTGGGTTTAGGAGATATGACCTTGCTGAAGGATTATATCAATAGGGACAGATTCTGGAGCTTTAAAAGCCACGAGCCACACCCAGTTTCTTTTCTCCACTTATGGTTAATACTTTATCATGTGAGTTTTCAGGCTGCTATCATCACTCCTTGTCATGAACTCACTAACCTCTGGAACGGCAAACCCAAATAAAGTCTCCTGTACTTTGCTTTGGTCAGGATGTTTTATCACAGCAACAGAGAAGTAAGTGATACACGTTCACACCATGTCCCAGGCCAGCCAGGACTATGCAGTGAGACCTTGTCTCAACAACAACAAAAAAGTAACATTTCATAATTCCAACAGGAAGTACACTGCACACATATGAATTGATGTAGATAGAACACCTGCTTGCTTCTGTTAGAAGCCCGTCTTCAGGAAAGTGAGACTTGGTGTTTTTATTTTTCAGTTTCTTTCAAAGATTACTGCTGACTTTTTCCTGTGAAAATGTCATCACTGTACCATCCAGGTCGTATACATCTTTGTGCATTCATGTATTATCCCTGAAAATATACAAATTGCCTCGTCTTGGTTCAGTGTGAATCTCAATACCTGTGTTAGTTCTTAGAGTCCCAGCAGGTTTTTTTTTTTTTCCTTAAAAATAGTTTGCTAATATTTTGGACGAGAAAGTTTTTCCAGATAACGTATATTTTCAAATTCTCATAGACCTGGAAGCAGCTCCTTTTCCATGCAGCCTTGGCTTCTCTAGGAGAGAGATCTAAAGAGCATGATTTGGAGATGCTTGAGCTTCTTGAGACTGAATTTCTTATTATTTCTGTCTTTTCTGCGTGCCAACATATGTATCTCGAGTACATACTGATATTGCCAGCTCAAGTTGCAAATTTCAGAGGCTCTATTTAACTTGCTTAATTTTGTATTTTTTTATGCTACACTAAAAATTTGGGACCTAATGCCAGCACTTGCATTATGATAATTACTTCATTGCATTATCCCAAATTAAATATGTAAGTATGTGTTACAAACAGTAACCTCAGAATAACAATGTCAGTATTACTAGTCATAATATTACCCAAAATAAGACTTCTTTCTTCTTTAGTTTTTTTTTTCCTCTTGGGTATGGATCACTAAGAATTTACAGGCATTGTACTTGTTTTACAGTATTTGAAAGTATTTTACCAACAAATTGATGCCAAGTACATTTTGCAAAAAAAATGTTTTTAGAGTTCTATGTTTATGTTGGAATAAGCATTTCCAGAGACAAGGAACTTAGAAAGGGACTTTGGAGGAAGGGTTAAGTGATAAGGGAAGGCAGAATAGATCATGTGATCTATGAGGGGGGATATTGCTATGAATGGATAATTCTACTACCAGAAGTCATAGGTTATTAAATGAAAGTTTCAGTGTTCATAGTAGGACACCTCCCTATGAATTTTGCTAAGAGAAGCCTCAGAGGTCCTTAGAACAATACAGACTCTTGCTACTGCTCATGAATCCCCACCACAAAATTGCCAGATCCCATTGGTGAAGATACCACATAACTCTGGATCCAGGCTACAAGGAAGCCACCCAGTGACTGAGCTTGAAACCTTTCTGCTGGCTATCGCTCATAGTGTGTCTTAGTCAGGGTTTCTATTCCTGCACAAACATCATGACCAAGAAGCAGTTGGGCAGGAAAGGGTTTATTCAGCTTACACATTCCACATTGCTGTTGATCACCAAAGGATGCAGGACTGGAACTCAAGAAGGTCAGGAAGCAGGAGCTGATGCAGAAGCCATGGAAGGATGTTCCTTACTGGCTTGCTCAGCCTGCTCTCTTATAGAGCCCAAGACTACCAGCCCAGAGGTGGTACCACCCACCAGGGGCCCTCCCCCTTCCTTGATCACAAATTGAGAAAATGCCTTACAGCTGGATCTCATGGAAGCATTTCCCCAACTGAAGCTCCTTTCTCTGTGATAACTCCAGCCTGTGTCAAGTTGACACACACAACCAGCCAGCAATTGACCCCTTGTCAACTTGACACACAAACACATCACTAGTAAGCCTCAACCCTTACATTCTTATGCATCCTCAAGATCTAAATAACTTTAAAAGTCCCACAGTCTTTACACATTCTTAAAATTTCAATCTCCTTAAAATATCCAATCTCTTTAAAAATCCAAAGTCTTTTTACAATTAAAAGTTTTTTAACTGTGGGCTTAGCTCAATACTTCCTTCCTTCAAGAGGGAAAATATCAAGGCACAGTCACAATCAAAAGCAAAAATCATTCTCCAACCATCCAATATCTGGGATCCAACTCACGATCTTCTGGGCTCCTCCAAGGGCTTGGGTCACTTCTCCAGCCCTGCCCTTTGTAGCACACACCTTGTTTTCTATGCTCCAGCTGCCTGTTGTTCACTGCTGCTGCTGTTCTTGGTGGTCATCTCATGGTCCTGGCATCTTGAAAACACTGCATGACCCCTTCAGTTCTGGGCCATCAATTGCAACTGAGGCTGTACCTTCACCAATGGCCTTCCATGGCCTCTCGAATCGCCAAGCCTCAGCTGCTCTGCATGACCCCTTCATACCTTCAAAACCAGTACCACCTGGATGACTCTTACACATTACTTAGTCCAGCCACAGCCCCAGGTACAACCTTGGCTATCTCTGGAATACAGCCTCTATGCTCTCAAAAAACACTTCCCAAAAGATGTCACCTCAATGATGCTGGTCTCTTCTTAATCACCGTTTATTTCTTAGCTCCAGCTAACCAGCATCAATAGTCCCAGTAATGCAAAGGTTTCAGTTTAGTAGTTCTGGTATCTTGTTAATCACAGCTGATTCTTCAGCCCCAGCTAACCAGAACCACAGAACCTTCACAATCAAAATAGCAATGACCCTGAAAAGAGTCTTTAATCTTCCCTCTGAAATGTCACAAGCCAGGCCTCCAACTTCTGCGCTCTCCTCAACATTATCTTTCAAGCTCCTATACAACATCAACATTATTTAGATCTTGGGGATGAATTAACAGAGCTCTTAACACCAAATGGATCTTCTAACCTAAAGTTCCAAAGTCCATCCACAGACCTACCCAAAACATGCGCAGGTTGTCACAGGAATACCCCACTATGCTGGTACCAATTTGTCTTAGTCAGGGTTTCTATTCCTGCACAAACATCATGACCAAGAAGCAGTTGGGCAGGAAAGGGTTTATTCAGCTTACATTTCCACATTGTTGTTCATCACTGAAGGAATTCAGGACTGGAACTCAAGCAGGTAAGAAAGCAGGAGCTGATGCAGAAGCCATGGAGGAATGAATGTTCTTTACCGGCTTGCTTCCCCTGGCTTGCTCAGCCTGCTCTCTTATAAAACCCAAGACTACCAGCCCAGAGATGGCACCACCCACAAGGGGCTCTCCCCCTTGATCACTAATTGAGAAAATGCCTTACAGCTGGATCTCATGGAGGCACTTCCCCAACTGAAGCTCCTTTCTCTGTGATAACTCCAGCCTGTGTCACAAAACCAGTCAGTACAGAGTGTTAGGGTGTTAGAAAGGTTGGTAGCTGAAAAAGTCATCAGCAGTCTTACCCAGATTTGGAACTTGCATGACACAATACCAACCTGCCAAGCAAGATACACCCACTTGTGAAATAGTGGTATGACTGTTCAGAGTGTAACCAACTGCTTTCTGATGGGATCTGAGACCTGTTCTACTAGAGAGAAATCATGCAAATCTCCAAGGCTGAGAAGTCAGGAGAATTTATCACTGCTTTTTATTAAGGGAACATGTTAACCTGTCTTATAAATATTCACGTTTCTTCCAATGTTGCTCTCAGCCTTGGTGAGAGAAGCTTCTTGATACACTGGGTGGTGGTGAATGCCGAGACAGGACAGGTCAAAGTGATGAAAATAAGTGACTGCTGAGTGCTCTGTCCTTAAGGGTACATTTATACCACCTGTATCCAGGACCATCAGGAAACAGGAGGCCGGAGGAATACAAGGGCTGGAGGATGGGGAAAGGTGCAGGGAAATATTCTCTTTTTGACCATGGTATGGCTGTTCACATACATGAGCTCACAGAAGCTGCGACTACTAGCACAAGATTTGCAGAAAGCCTGGCCTGCCCCCAATCCATCATGAGCTCACTTCATCCTCCCAAAAGGCAATAGACCATTAATGTTTGCTAGGGTAAGAGGATTCTTCAACTAGGTAGCCTATGTAAGGTGACCTTGTTTATAATGCCTGACTCATGCTCATGGATGCAGTGGGTCACAAGAATAAATAAACAAACACAAAAGAAGGGGAGGAATTAGTTAAAAAGGAGATCAGCAGGAGTGGAGAGGGAGTGAGAGGATCATAGGGGGGTGAATATGATTAAAATACATTATATATGGTGCCATGGCAGGAGATGAAAGAGTCTACAAGGCTATGTTCTTCCCCAAGATCCTGTCTATAGGGGTGCCAGGCTTTAACCGGCTCATCGGAGGAAGTCCTACCGTGACACTTCTTGGTTTGTGTCAACTTTGCCTGTTCAACTGTAAATAGCCTGTTCGTTAAACTCACTTCAATTACCCAGTTTGAATGATGCCATCTGTTTCCTGCTGAGAGACTGCCTGATAGAGTTTCCAATCAAGAAAATAATAATGAGATTGTTAGTTGAAGAAGCAGATTTTTACCTCAGTTCATTCAATCCTAAAATCTCAAACTTATGGAAATTTAAGGTACTGGAAAGCAAAGTACCTAGACCGGTAAATTATCTCTGAACACAAGTCACTCGATGAATGTTGCTTTAACTTCAGTGCCCTCAGCTTTTAACTGGGGATCAATACAGGAAGTGTCATAGATGATCTCCATTTCTGTGTCTTCAATAAACGCTCTGTTGAAAGCAGCATCCATTAGCATGGCCAATGTCCCTGATATGGTGCCATAGAATGAGTACAGGATTTGAAGTAAAGCAGTACAGGCTGGATGGAGTTCCTCTCCAATTGACTGGTCACAAGGAATTTCTCTTAGTTTCAATCTATTCTGCAAAAGAGAACAAACATACTTATAGATTTTTTTTTTTTGCGTAGCAATGCAAAAAGTGAGTTTTTCAACTAAAGAGTTCCATAAATATTCATGAGTGCTATGAGTATATTAAATTTGTTTAAAAATTTAGCACAGGTAAAAGGTTTTCTGTGCTAAAGAACTGCTGTGCTTTCTTTATTCTGAGGAAAATGAGTATATGAGTCACTGGGAGTATTTTTTGCTTTAATTTATGAGGAATGTACAATTAACTTCAGTATGTTATCAGTAAGACTATTTCATTACTACAGTTGGAATATACAGTTTTATTTACTTGCACATAATTTTAATTTATTCTCTTTGAAGGTATTATTGTTCATATATGTGTACATATGTTTTATTTAAAGCATATAAATATTATTTTTGGAGGAGACAAGTTTAAACAAATGAACACAACAATGAACTCTAGGAAAGGAGAATGTATTCCTAATAGTACATTCTAGATGAAGATTCATGGTTCTGAAGCGCTTTTCTTTAATTCTCCACCAAAAGTGATTTGTTGAGGTGGCTCCAGCTTCCAGTATTCACAATACATTATTTGAAAATCAGCAAGATTCACATATGCCTAACCATAAAAAAGAAAACAATGTCTTTTTATTATGTAGATACAGATGCTCTATGTATATAAATCTAGATGGAGCTCTAGATACACATCTTTCTGGTTTGTTGGCCCAAGAATAATAGGAAAAGGGTGAGGGAAGAGAGGATGAGGAAAGGAGAGAATGGAAGGGGTGGATGCGAGGAAGCCCATCAACCTCCTTCGGTTAGCGACAAGCCAGCGTCTTTTCATGTTCCTTTAATGGAAAAGCTAGGAATGTAACCCATGCCTCACCTGTTTCTGCCCAGTACTGTTCTTTTATTAGTTTCTGTTCACTATGAATCTCTGTTTATGGATATTTTATTTTACTTCTGTCAGGGCAGACTTCAGCTTCAATCATCTGGACCAATCAGAACATCTTTCAGGAGACTACTGCCTTCCTACAGGTCAAAGGTAGTGTCATGAAACTGTCTCCTAGAAACAAGAGGACTGGAGCTACCAACCACAAAAGCCAAATCTTATCAATTAGAATACAGTGGTGTTCTTGAGCTATGTGACTATTATCTTATCGTAGGCAAAAAAACGTTTACAACAAGAGAAAAAGTATAGATGTGTGTAATGTTATAAAGAACAATTGGACAGTCTGAGACAGTTGTGGAATGGTAGATTAAACCTACCTTTGGGCTAAACAAAGATCTTGTTTGTGTATCATCAAGTATGACTAACCAGGGACAAGGCTCACTGTCCTACCTGAGACATCCTTTTGAAAGACACCTGCAGTACCATTGTGCTACCGAAAGCAGGAGTCCATTAGAGGCTCTGTCAATCAAGTTACTGATTCCTCCAGATGTGGCTGCACTTTCTGGTTTCAGACTGAAAGACACACTCCACCTATTTAAAGACCTGGGTTTTGAGAAAACAAGACACTAACCAAATCTATTTCCATGCTAAAAGAAGCATTTGCTTCTCAAAGCCTGGCTGTAGGAACTCTTTTGTTCAAGCTGAAGTCAGTTCTCAGCAATATCTGAAAACCATCCTGGATTTCTTCACTGCTTCAGAGAATGTTAGTCAGGGAGCATGGTGCTAGTGCCATATTTCAAAGAAAATTCTTGAAGTGTTTGCTTGTACATACAAGCCCTCACATGTTTGTGTGTGTGTGTGTGTGTGTGTGTGTGTGTGTGTGTGTGTGCTACCTGCATGTACAGGTGTGTGGTATACATACCCATGTGTCTGGAGACAAGAAGTTCATATCAGACATCTTTCTTTATTGCTCTCCACCATGTTGTTTGAAGCAGGATCTCCCATTGAACATGGAGCTCACTGTTTGTGCTAGTTCCCCCGCTATCTGCCAGGTCTCACCCTACGCGGTCTCCCTACCACTGCTTGGGTTACAGACATGTGCTACTTATGCTTCTTTGCATGAATATGACATGGGTGCTGGAGAACTGAATTCAGGTTAACATACTTGCGCAGCATGCACTTTACTTACTAAGCCACCTTCTAGCCACAAACTCTTAACATTTCTAAAGACACAATGAAATCACACACACACACACACACACACACACACACACACACACACACTTTTAAATTCTGATATACTGAAATGTCTCCTTGAAGATGAGTCATATAAGACCATATAAGTTGAAGAATCTGCCCATCAACATCTCAATACCAATCACTTAAATTTAGCCATTAACCTTAGACTTCCCTTACTTAAATCTTCCTATGCATCTACCATTCTAGCTGATTGTTGACCCTTTCAAAATATGTTATGCATATTCCTTTCTAAATGCTACACCATGTACAGCATTATAAAAGCCTGTTAATTAAATAACAGGAATTTTCTTTGGCTTTAAAATTTACATAGAATATAATGCACCTTTCTTAATTGTATTTTTCTTGCTTGTTGACTGTCTATTTGAACTCAAGCATATACTAAGATGTATCAAATTAAGATCACCAGTAGAAATGTCCCTTTTCACATTGCAGTCACTGGCTCCCCTTAATGCTCTGGAGGTAAACCTTACTCTGTGTTTCCCAACACAGATGAGATCTGTTTGTTCTCAAATGTCCTATGAGATCAAGTAGTAAACTTTTCTTCACTAAATATGGTGTTCTGGAAATTGATGCAAACATGGATCTTCAATCCTCCCATTTTATTCTTCTCTAAGTATGGCATTATGAGTATACAAAATTGATTATCAATTTTCATGTAGTTTACAGTAAATAAAGTTGAGGTAAATGTAATTGTATGACTTGCTTTTCTCCTGGGTAAATTATTTGAGTTTATGAGAATAAAAAATATATACATTTATACATTTAGTTTCATGAGAAAATATAGGATCATTTTCTCCAACAGTTGTATTATTTTACTCTCATTAATATTGTATAAGGATCTCACTCGTCCATACCTTCTTCCATAACTGTTATTATCAGTCCTGTGATCAAAGCCATTGCCATGTGGGTACATGAAATCTCACTGCAGTTTTAAATTGCATTTCTCAATTGGTTAAGAATGTTGATAAGCTGATTTTTTTGCTTATTGCCCATATGTCCTATGTGAAATATGTATTGAGGTATTCTCCATGTCTTCATTGGACATTTGGATTCAATAAGGGGAACCTGTGGGAGTCTCTCAGGCATTCTGGATTCTCTTCTTTGTCAGACGCTTGTTCTACAAACATTTTCACCAGTGTTTAGTGTTGCCAGGTCCCTTTAATGATGATTAATAGTCCTGTCAGCTTGACAGGCTCTATACTCATCTAGGCATGCCTATAAGGAATTATCTAGAACAGATTAATGGAGGTGGAAACACCCATCTTAACTTTGGGGAACACCATTTCATGGGGTGCTAGACAGAGTAAAAACAAGAAAGCCAGTTGAGAATTTGCATTTGAATCTCTCTGCTTTTTGACTGCAGATGCCATGTGACCAGCTGTCTTAAGGGCCTTCTTACCTCCCCATCTTGATGGGCTAACCTGTGAGTGGAGATATACTCCAGAGGTTGTTTTTGTCAAGTATTTCGTCATAGCAATAATAAAGTAACTTGTACATTTTTTTGTAGCATATTTTGCTCAAAGTGACTATATCTGATTCTTCCTGAATGTAGGGAAGGTATTTATCATAAAGCAATAATGCCCATTGGCTTTGTAGCCATTACAATTTAGAGGATATTTCTTTTCTCCAATTTAAGAAAAGAACTTTTTCCTTTATTCATTAATGGATAGTAGATTTTTTTGTTTACAATCATTGTAAAGATTGTTCTGTCTTTAATTATGTAAATATGGAAAATTATACTACTTGAGGTTAAGTATTAAAGCCAACCAACCATGAATTCTTGGGTTAATCCCCAGGGAGGGTAGTGTGTTACACATTTTTAAATCTAATAGAACTAAACTTATTGATATTTTACAAAGTAGTTTTGTTTAATGCCCATGAGAATAATTGATGGCAAGTTTTAAAATTAAAGTTAGTCACATAAAGCTAATACACATTTTCTTCTCTATTTTTAGAAAGAATTGCATATAGTATAGATTGCACTTAAATATCTGATAAAATGTGTTACTATAGCTATCTGGGGAGGTTAATGGTAATAAATTCAATTTTTATAGAACTAAGCAAATGTAGTTATTTTGTTTCATTTTTCTGTAAATCTTCTTTTTTAAAGAGAATAATCAACTTCACTAAGCCAAATATATTGGCATAAAATTACTACTTTATTCTTCTCTTATCCACTTATTTTCTTTTCAACATGCTTTGATGTTTCTTTCTTTATTACTGATGTTAGTAATTTGACTTTTATTTTCTTTATTAGCCTAGCTACAGGCTATTAATTTTGATATTCTTTCAAACAACAAATTTTCCCTTCATTAATTTAACATATTGTTTGCTTCCTATTTCATTACTTTCTACTCTTCGTTTCTTTCTTTTTGGATTCTTTGAACATTAATTACTTGCATAATACATTAGATCTTGCTTTCCATTTTTTTTGAGGTTAGTATGTAAAGTTGAAACTTTCACCTGGATACTGCTTTAGACCCACACCACAAATTTTACTATATTGTATTTTCATTGACATTCAAATACAAACATTTTTGAATCAACTTTGTAATCCCACCCTTAATTTGAAGATTATTCACTAGTGCATGGTGAAGTTTTAAACACTCATATTTTCTTAGTATGGATGAATTATGATCCATCAACTGAGCTAGGATTGACTACAGTTCTCCAAATTCCCTGACTCATATGTTTTTGTACATGGTAAGCAAAAGAGATTCTTGAGTTGATGAGACGACTGTAACAAAAGCAACTCCTGTTCTGTGGCTAGAACATGGCACTGCTGATGTACTAATTAACTTCACTGGCATGAAGCAATGGCTGGGCCTATAATTGCTCTACTGTTTTCTGTGAATTCTCCTGCAGCTTTTCTGACTCATAGGTCAGGTGAGTACATTTAGCTCAATGATAAAAGATCAGATTTGAGGAGTAGGTAGATAAGCCAATGGTAAAGCATGTGTTTAGTATGCATGAAGTTCTGGGTAAAAATCAATATAAATAAAAAGAAATCCTGGCTTCTTTAAGACACTGTTATCACTAGATCAGAGGCACAAAGAATAGATACAGGTTCTCATTTGTAGCATAGAGTTTCAGCTTGCCTGTGGTCCTCCCCAACTGCCTACCTTGTAGACCTCAAGTCCCAACAGGAGACATCAGCCTTATAAGACTATTTATCTAATTCCACACTCTGATAAACTAATTCTCCACAAAAATCCATGTTTGTTTATGAGATACAGCTGTATATTCAGTTGTGCATACACACATATATATATGTGTGTGTATATATGTATATGTGTGTTTGTGTTTATATGTGTGTGTGTGTATTTATAATGTGTCTATCTATGACTTGAACCTTGAAAAGTAACAAGTACATATGTTATTACTAATAACTTTACTTTGAATTTTATTATTATTTGATAACAAATTTATTGAGACATTTTATGACTTGGTAGTTGTATCATTAACTATTGAAAATATCACATATTAGAAAATGTTCAGTTTTATGTTTTATAAGCATTAAGTAGGTAAAAATATCTGATAGTAGTAGTTAGATCATTTATATCATCATTGTATTTTTATTGTATAGCCATTTAATTAGTTTCTCATAGCGTAGAAATCTGAAACTATGTAGAACTGTACATTTTACATCAAATATTAAATTTTGCTTTGATATTTTAAAGTTTTGTTGCTTGTCACACATGTATAGATGATCTTTTTATCTGTTAGATACCTAATAGTAGTATATATATGACTGGAAGGAGACAAGAAATCTAAGTGGCTCACAGTTCCATCCTTCTCCTGTAGTGGCTCCCAAGTATTGAAAACTCTGGTTTCAATAGGACAGTGATAATTGTGCTGGCCTGTGATGCCTGGCTCCAATGTTAACCTGGTCAGTTTAGAGCACTCAGCTATTTAGCGAGACACTTATATTGCTCACAGCTTCTCAGCTTTTAAAGCTGTGGGCCACAATTCCATGTGGGGCCATGCTATTGAAAGTGGGGACACAAAAAGTTGATAACAGCAAAAGGTTACTGATTGCAAAACAGCCAACCATTAGGTCAATATCAACTGTGTGATGAATCCAAGGGAGCGTTGTACGTATCTACCTGTGCTGTATCCCGTGACTCCTCTAAGGCCTAGGTTGTGAACACCCAACACGCACACTTTATGCTGGGCATGGCATCATGCCATGAAATTCCTACAGAGCCTTAAATGCCTCAGCTAAGATTCAAGACTATTGTATGTTATGAAATGCAGAGTTTTTTTTACTGTGCTCATAAAGTTTTCTGGTTTTACAGAACTGTAGTGGTTTAAATATAGAAAACAAATATTTTCATACTGTCATTCCCCAATATACAAGTGTCAAATCAGCATTTCTTTGAGGTTTATTGTGCATAGTTGATCTTTATAGTTGCCAGTGGAGTAGTCAACTGGTGCTTTAAAAAAAAAATTAAGGGAATTTTGGCTCGAGATTGGGAAAGAATTTCTAACAATTTTAGTAACACCCTTAAACATAAGTTTGTCATTTTATACTAGTGTTTATGTGGAATGGTGTTATATACATTGATGATTATAAAATCAAAACACTGAACAACTCTGCAAACCACTAAAGATATTCTACATTCCATAGTATTAAATATTCATCCAATATTCAATGCTTTTTGCAAAAACAAATATGCAGATATCTCATCAATATGATATATCTATCTATCTATCTATCTATCTATCTATCTATATATATATATATATATATATACCAAAGAATTACCTTAAAACATATTTCCTTATGAGTTGTTAGCAGTAAATGTTCCGTTTGTATACCAGTTTTATGTAGCTATATACCCAGCATTGTGTAAAAATTTCTCAGACATCAAAAGGAGTTACAAGTGGAGAAAGTTTAAGAATTTCTGGCCTAGTTAGTGCTGTAAACATGTCCTCCAGATGTTCTGAAAATTTGCCATCAGCATATGCTGGGCAAAGGAGATTATCATGAATAATCTGGAAGGCCTCATCCAATCAGGTAAAAGGCATTCAGCGCAAAACAGAGATTTCTCTAGAGACTTTCTGCCTATAGACTGTACTTTCAAGATCTTGTCCCAAACGTTCTAGTTTAGTAGCCTATTCTACAAATTTATCAACATCTTCATAGACATGTTTAGAAAGAATATATAGGAGGTAGCCATTTCCATTGGCTATAGACACTGGAAGAAAGCTCCCAATAGAGCTTGTATTAGAATCTGTTTTGGTTAGGTTTGAGGGTCATTTTTAGGCAAAAATGGACAAAAGAAAATTTAAAACTAGAGACTAAAATGTGAGCCTATGAAAATCCTTCTGTGTTGAAGGAAAATTCTATAGCATACCTGGAACACTACAGCAGGATTAATAATGGTAAGAGACAGGAACAGAATAGCAGAATAAAGTTTGGTCACTAGTTTGCCTTGAGGTGTCAAGAATTTTTATTTTGTCTCTGGGTTACTAGGAAACCCTTTAATTTTAAAATAAGGTAGTGGTACAATCAAATCTATATAAATGTGATTTTATGATGCTGACATTCCCTCTGTGTAATGGGCAGCAGTTTGGATGGACAACAGGCAGGGCTGTCCATGCAGAATCATTCTGCTTATCATAGTGTACAGGCTTTCAGTTTTGTCTGGATTTGTTACCTCTAGATTCAGTTTCAAGTCCCTTGACCAGTATGATCTTCAGTCGAAGCCTGTGTTCTCCATCTGTTAGAAATGTAGGGCAATAGGTTGATCCCAGAGCAGCCCAGAAGACTGGAAGAATGCTGTTCAGGTTAAGTTCAAATAGCAGGCAGAGATAGCTAGAGTGGGAAGGTCACAGCGGTAGGTCTGGGCAAAGAAATTCTAGCATTTGGTTAGGTCAAGGCATCCAAGATAACGATGCTGGAGACCAAGTCACATAAGAGCAACCTCTGATACTAAAATAAAGGCAGCTCACCTTCTGCCCTGCATCTCATTCCTAGCTCTGCATGGTGAGAGCAGTGTTCTAGAGAATGTGTCTGCAGTCAGGATTTCTAAGTTGTACTTT
>LR751338.1:97686-135601 GCA_902729485.2 Mus minutoides
CTGGGCAAAGAAATTCTAGCATTTGGTTAGGTCAAGGCATCCAAGATAACGATGCTGGAGACCAAGTCACATAAGAGCAACCTCTGATACTAAAATAAAGGCAGCTCACCTTCTGCCCTGCATCTCATTCCTAGCTCTGCATGGTGAGAGCAGTGTTCTAGAGAATGTGTCTGCAGTCAGGATTTCTAAGTTGTACTTTGCCTGTTATAAAGATGCAGAGCTCCCAGACCTCCCAGGTCTTCTTGCATCGCTCATTATCCAGAACATTCTAGATGATATTGGAGGCGTGGTGGAAATTATATATGTAAATAAAGACACCAAGGGGAACACATACTCTTGTAAATTACAGGCAGTTTTATTACCCAAATGAGAGTTAGGATGAAGTAGTACAGGAACAATTTGGACATGGGCTACTCTGGGAGAAAAGAAAAAGACGTTCTACAGAAAGTGATGAGCTTCAAATATTGTTACTCAGTAAGAGAAATAAAGGAGGGATCAACTTTTAGTTTGGGTCCCAATGAGATTTTTCTTCTCACCAGAGGCAGTGTATTCTATTAGAGACTCTGAGTGGACTGGCCTTAGCAGGCAGGTAACGGTCATTTTGGTAAATTTATTTTAGGTAGCAAACCCACCTAGAAATTAATTAATAATACAGCCAAAGTAAACACTAAGGGGAGGATTCAAATAAAGGTGATGCGGAGACTGACCTCTGTGGCTGAATGGCAAGGGAAAAGGTTACTAAAAGTACAAGGAGATAGAAAAAGAATGTTGACCGTGCCAGAAGGGGAACAACCCCCCACCCCACCCCCAGAGCACCCCTCTCCTATCTGTCAGCATTTGAACGCTTTGTTGAGTCATTGATATTGAATTGATACTCATGTGACACATTCCTCTTTAAATACCAGTACTCTAGGTCACTGTTCTCTGTGACTGTAGCCAGCACACTCTCTGCCTTTCTGAGGTTATGAAACACAAATACTCACATTCATTCACCTCCTTTTCCTTCCTTACATCCCCTTTCTGCTCAAACTCCCTCAATCCTAACTCCTAACTTATTCTTCTGCTGTGCTGTAAATGTTCCCAGTAAGATCTCTGGAATTATTTATCATAAACAAATTCCCCTATATTAACTATACTATAAATATTGATCCTAATATATCCTAGTATATATTAGTATCTACTAATATATTAATAATATAGATATAATATTAGTATATATACTAATTATAATTAGTACATAATATATTATATTATATATACAATATGAAATGTATATGCAATGTATATACTATATATAATAATATATGATATATTAGTATATACTAATATCCTAATATATACTCTCCTAAGCCATGATTTTTCTGCTCCGCCCTCTCAAATGGAAGTTTCTGCTTTTGTCACATGGTTTCTTGTGCAGTATCAGGAAGTAGGACTGCTGGTTCTTTTGGTTCTCAGTACTGCCTCTTGATTTTTGTTCACCTCTCTTCTTGTGAAGGCCCTTATTCCTATAGTGTCTATATTGACCCATTCTGTCTCCAGTTGGATTCATGGTGGCTCCTCTTTAAATACTGGGTGCTCTAGACCCTCATCAACTTCTGTGTTATGACCAGAGTGACTTTGCTTTCCATGCCCTGCTTTTAACATCATTAGCTCCCAAAACTTTCACCTTCACCCAGTCCACTTAAAGTACTCGTTCCCTTTTATGGTCATTCCTTAAACCTTTTTATTATCATGTAGAATGCTACTCTGACATATTTTAATTACCTTCTTCACATAGGCTAACTTCTAGGAACCTCATCTTATCTTAACTTCAGCCATTGGATCTTTGACTTATCTCTATTTCTCTTTTTTTTTTCTGCACCAATTGGCCCTGTAACGGATTGTCGAACCACTCTTTCATAAGTCCACATGGTTCCTTTTCTCTCCATCTTGTGACTACTTTGATGTGAACTGAACTTTGCTTCAGCATTTTCCTTTTTGTTCCTTTCCTGAATTTAGGTTGCAAAGAGTGTCTTTCTACAAGGGCTATGCAGATTGGCACATCCACACACACATACTCTAAATTACACCAAGGTAATCTGTCTCTTTATCTGTTCCTGGCCACCTCCCTTTTATATTTCTCTTAGCTTATAGTCTTTTGCTAAATCTTCACTGGTGTCAAATGCCCTACTCACCATTTAGCCTTTTAAATCTTAGGAATGATCTTGTGCTTCTCAAGTTATAGAAAACTGAGGCTTTTTGATCCTGACTTCCTTAACTACACTCACAGAAATAAAATAAAATAAAATAAAATAAAATAAACAAAAACCACTCAGTCTTTATCACAAGTCAACCATTCATCTGAATCCTAGAGTACAGCCTGCCCTATCTATGTTGATTTTGACTCTTCATCATGCTACCTGCTTCATGAATTACAACTGTATTCCTTCTCTTGACCTAATAGAAGTTTCCTCTTTTCTTTTAATATGTATGTATGTGGCATATGAGCATGTATATATGAATAATAGCATGTGTAGGGGCACACATGTGTGTGAGCACACATGCTAAGGTCTGAAGTTGATGGCGAGTGCCTGCCTCGGTTGCTCTCTGCTCTGTTCATGGAGTGCCTCAATGAACCCCACAGCTCACTGTTTCTGGCCTACATGCCCAAGAAATTGCCTGTCTCTGCCTCCCGTGTGATGACATTGCAGGTAGCCATCACATCGCTACAGCTCTTAGGAGGTGCTGGGGATCCCAACTGTAGTCCTCACACTATTACAGAAAGTGCTCGCTTTACCCACTGAGCACCTCCTCCTAAACCACAACAAACATTTCCAGGTGTTTCTTGGAAATCCTAAAGGCAATGAGGCCACCCATGCAATTTTATATGTCCATTTCCCATTTGCCTTCTCTTCTTCTTCTTCTTCTTCTTCTTCTTCTTCTTCTTCTTCTTCGTCTTCGTCTTCGTCTTCGTCTTCGTCTTCGTCTAAGCCTTCCAAATGTCATGCAAGAATTCAAGACACTCACGGGGCCTGCTTTCACCTCCCCCTTGCTCCTCCATACACTATAAGAATGGCACTAAAACCAGGAAGAGCTTAAGCTACCAAGAGCTTTCAATCATCAGGGACCTGGGATACTTCAAGTTAGCAAAGTTAGCTGAGTCATTTTGTGTGATCCTTGGAGACAATAAAAGGAAACTTATATTTGCATTCACTGTGCAATCGATAGTATACTATATACCAAGTCAGCGATGCAAGCTAGTTTTGTGCAGTCCTCATTCCAGGGTCAAGATTTAGTCCTAGTCGATTCGCCTTTTTGTTGCCTATAGTTAAAGTCCATCCTGAGGTAGAAGTTATCTCTGGACATGGAAGGAAGAAGACATGGAACCAGGGAGGTATGGAAAGTGTTGTCTACCCTGCCCTGCATGGGTACTGTGTTGTATAATGTCACAGGTGTTGCTCTTTCTTCGGTGCAGTAAGCCCTTGTGCTTCTAGCATTTAAAGCTCAACTATAAATAACCACTGTGGTGGCTCCAAGGGCCTGCAGAAAAGTTATCCAGGGAGATAGAATTTGTAGAAAAAGAAAGAATTTGGCATCTAGGCCCATCTGTTGGATAGAGAAAAACAATGGAAATATATCAATGGGTTGCCAGGAAAACGCCCTTTTCCATAATCAACAAGTTGACCAAAAGCTTGGCTTGGTTTTACTAGAGCACTCTAATTTCAAAACAAAAACTGAATTTTTAATTAAATTCAAGGAGAGAGGGCAGGGGAGAGATTTTGAGTTCTCTCAGTCCTCTATCCATCCCATGCCTGCTCAAGAACTTCAATGAAGTGAATTAAAACTTTTTGTAGATGTTTGTTTGTTTACTTATTTATTTTCTATTTTAAATCTAGTAAAATCAGTCAGAGTTGAGTGGATAATGCCTAGAAGCCTGGGTGGCAGTTATCAGAGAACAACTCCTTCTGTGGTTTCTCTTATTCACAGGAAAGGCAATTCCAACTCCAGAATCCAAATCCATAGATTCATTCACCAAGGATGAATCTTGTGCTCTATAACTCTTTGTCTTAGTTACAGTTTCTATTTCTGGGATAAAGAACCATGACAGCCTTAACTTGCTTTTACTTCCACATTGCAGTCCATGCTAAAGGGTAGTCAGGACAGAAACTTACGGCAGAAACCTATAGGCAGAAACTGGCTCAGAAGTTGTAGCGGAGCACAACTTACTGGCTTGCTTCTCTTAACTTGTGCAGTCTACTTTCTTAGAACACTGACGACTACCAGTTCAGGGATGGCATTGCCCACAGTGGTCTGGGTCTTCCTACCTCGATCATCAATCAAGGAAATGCCCAACAAGCTTGCCTATAGGGCAATCTGGTAGAGGCATTTTCTCAACTAAGGTTCCCATTTCCCAAATGATTAGCTTGTGTCAAGTTGACATATAACTAGCCAACACACTCCTTCAACTGATAAATGCTGTCAGCCCTGTTTTTCTTCTGTTTTCCCAAATCGAACCACCCTTCCTCAATCTAGCATCTACTAGTCAGGTCTCAGCCACTATCACCACTACACTATTGCAAAAACCCTGTCTCCTGGGAGAATCTATGATGATCTTCTCAGAACACATCAGGTAACTTCACTTTTCTTCTTTAAGCTCTGCCATGGCTTCCTTCTCCTTTAGAATGGAAGTCAACACTTCCCAGCAGCTCAAGCCCAGCCCTATGAAATGTCTCATCTATTTCCTCTCCTACTGGTCTCTTACAATACTGTAGCCACTCTTGTTATTTAAACACTTCAGTCAGACTCCTACCTCAGGTCCTTTGCATCTGCTACTAATTTCCACCTGCAATTGCCTCCCCCAAGAGGTCAGGCACTTTTCGTCCATCATCTCTTTTATATTTTAGTTCAAAGTTCACTTCAGTGAGACTTTTCTACCTTCTCTTTCTCCACCAAGGCTTCCTAGTCTTTAACTTTGCTTCATTTTTCTACATAGCCTTCCTCTCCATCTGGCATATGTATTTTACTTATTAAACATAGCTCCCAAGAGAATGCTAATTATCACAAAGACAGGTTCTGTTTTGTTTCTGTACCCCTAATGCCCACAGCACCTGAAACAGAGAAGCCACAAATCAACCACTTATTTAACGAATGTGTCCTCTGAGGATAGGAAGGGATACAACATTCAGTGCGCACAGTGAACAGCAAATGTTCAACAGACATCCATGCCTGTCTTTATTCACGCTGTCTCACAATGATCACCATAGCTTTCATAGTACTTGTTTGGATTCTCATCTTGTTATAGGAACGTAAGTAAATTCAAGGAAATTAATCTTCATTTATGGTGAAGAAAATATCACTTATATAATTAAAGGCCACCCCAAATATACTTGGATATGTTTAATAATTAAATATTTGATGCTTGTATGTGTATTCAAGACCTGTGTGGGTGGTAGTAGAGACATGCTAAAAGTTTACATTTACAGATTTAATAGGATGTGGGGAGAAAACTATGGTGAGTCTCCTCTTCACTAAGACAAAAAAGGACCTAGCTCAGCTCCGATCCTTAGCCTACATTTGACTAGCTGTGTTCCTTAGAGGCAGGAAATTCTAGGTCTTTATAGTTTTCTGTCTAGAAGCTGGGGATATAAAATTTTCCTTCTTGGGCTATTTAAGGAATATGAATATATATATATATATATATATATATATATATATATATATATATATGCTCAGCTGATAGAAGTTAACAATGCAAGTTAAACTGCACTAACCAAAAATCTAGTCCTGACTCAGTTTCCACTTATCTGTAGAGAAGTAAAGTGAACTGTGGTCACTTGGGCACTTTGTGCTTTGTGCACATGTGTGGAAGCGTGTAGCATGTGTGTGTGTGTGTGTGTGTGTGTGTGTGTGTGTGAGAGAGAGAGAGAGAGAGAGAGAGAGAGAGAGAGAGAGAGAGAGCTTCCCTCTATAGAAAATGTCACTACCACATGCTGAAAGTTTACTTCAGGCCATGTGCTAATTCTCTCTTGATGTGTGCAGCAGTCAGAGGGGATACATCTTACTTTCAAACTGTAAATACAGAAACCAAGGATGAGGACGTTAAACTTGCATATCTTTAGCAGCTGGCTGAGCCCAAAACCTTAACACTGTGTGCTAAAATCATCTGGAAGGCCTGCCTGGCTATTCTGGATATAGGTTGGCTCTGGGTTCCCTGGTTTATTTCCTTGGAGACTATAAGCACCTGTAAGTAGCAACTCTGTGCGATGTTTCCTTGTCCTGATTGAATGCTGGGCACTGCATGCAGTACGAATGAAAAGGCCTGGGTTTTAATTAAAAGACAGGGTTACTATGTCCCTGCTGTACACTGAAAACAAGCCTCTGCAGGTCACACCAGAGCAGTATCTGGACATCAGGACATCTGTTCTGTGTGAAAGCCTGTCACGATGTAGTCTGCAGACCAACCAAACACCAACCTCTGTCACATCTTCTAGGCAAGCTTAAGTCCACACACTAAATCTAAGATTATTATGTAGATTATTACATCCTTTGTGAACCTCAATAACAGGCTAAATGCATAATAATCTTAGTTCAGTTTTTAGACATAGGATTTATATGTAATATCAGCTATTATGAACAATAAGCATGAAAGCTTAGCATGTACAAAGACCATTAGTTCTACAAATGTCTCTCCCCCATCACTTTTTTTCTTTCTCATAGCCTGTGTTCAAAGTAGGTCTAAAAGTTCTGAAAGGCAAAGGACACTATCAAAAGGACAAAACAGCAACCAACAGATTGGGAAAAGATCTTTACCAATTCTATATTCGATAGAGGGCTAATATCCAATATATACAAAGAACTCAAGAAGTTAGACTCCAGAGAACCAAATAGCCTTATTAAAAATGGGGAGCAGAGATAAACAGAGAATTCTCAACTGAGGAAACTCAAATGTCCTAGAAGCACCTAAAGAAATGTTCAACATTCTTAGTCATTAGGGAAATACAAATCAAAATGACCCTGAGATTCCACCTCATACCAGTTAGAATGTCTAAGATCAAAAACTCAGGTGACAGCAGATGCTGGTGAGGATGTGGAGGAAGAGGAACACTCCTCCATTGCCGGTGAGATTGCAAGTTGGTACAATCACTCTGGAAATAAGTCTGGTGGTTTCTCAGAAAATTAGACATGGTTCTACCTGAGGACCCAGCAATACCACTCCTGGGCATCCTCAGAAGATGCTCTAACATGTAATAAGGACACATGCTCCACTATGTTCATAGCAGCCTTATTTATAATAGAAACTGGAAACAACCCAGATGTCCCTCAACAAAGGAACAAATACGGAAAATGTAGTACAATTACACAATGGAATACTACTCAGCTATTAAAATAATGACTTCGTAGAATTCACAGGCAAATGGATGGAACTCGAAAATATCATCCTGAGTGAGATAACTCAGTCACAAAAGAACACACAGTACATACTCACTGATAAGTGGATATTAGCCCAAAAGTTCAGAATTCCCAAGATTCAATTCACATATGAAGCCCAAGAAGGAATACCAAAAAGTGGACGCTTCAGTGTTTCTTAGAAGGGTGAACAAAATATTCACAGGAAGAAATATGAAACCAAAGTGTGGAGCAGAAAGTGAAGGAAAGGCCATCCAGAGACTGCCCTACCTGGGAGTCCATCCCATAAACAGCCACCAAACCTGGATGCTATTATGGATACCAGGAAGTACTTGCTGACAAGAGCCTAATATGCCTGTCTCCTGAGAGGCTTGCTAGAACCTTAAAAATACAGAGGCTAATACTAGCAGCCAAACATTGGACTGAGTGTGGGTCCCAGATGGAGGAGTTGGAGAGGGGACTGAAGAAGCTTAGAGGGTTTATGGCCCCATGGAGGGACCAATAGTGGCAACAGGCCAGAAACCCTGCAGATCCCGGGGTCTGGACCACCAACCAAATACACATGGAGGGACTCATGGCTTCGGTCACATATGTGGCAGTGGATGGCCTTGTTGGACATCAGTTAGAAAAGATGCCCTTGGGCCTGAGGGTGTTCAATACCCCAGTATAGGGGAATGCCAGGGAGGGAAAACGGGAGTAGGTGGGTGGCTGGGGGAGCACCCTCATAGAGGCAGGGGGAGGTGGGATTGGATAGGGGGTTTCTGAAGGGAAGACCTGGAAAGGGGGAAACATTTGAAATATAAATAAAGAAAATATTCAAAAAAGTTTTTTTAAAGGTAGGTCTAATAATCTTCCTTTCACACTAGAGTGTAATAAGGCTCGGAGAAGTTGTATGCTTTCCCCAAGGGCACACAGAACATTATAAACTTGTATGCCGGGTGCTTGCTTTGGGCCACGTGCTCTATTGAGCTCATCACTTGCATTTTTTAAAAAAAAATATATATACACAGAGTGATCTTATAGCAGAGACAAAATTGTGTTGCATAAATTTCATATGAAAAAGAAATGATCTTTGACCTTCTCAAGGTAGTACAGTCTCTCAAACCTGAAGCCCAAACTAGCACCAACATCCCTTTCTGTGTTTCCAAGTGTCATCCGGTCTGTAGCAGGACAATGCCAACTCTCACATTCTGGCTTCATGGGCTGTAGATACCTGGAGGCTGCTGATTATTTTCTTCTGGAATTGGACTCCTTGGATTGTTCCCTCGTAGTTGGAATGGACAGTTTGAAAGTTCTTGAATATCATCATGTCTTCACCCAGTTTGAGTGGAATTCCTGTTATTGCTTTCTCATAGGATAAATGCCCCAATTTCCTCTTGTTCTATTCTATCTATGTCATATGACACCTTCCCAAATATAATTGTCATTATATCTCTCCAGTGTAAGACAATGAATGGCCCTGTTCCCAACAGTTTGAACTGTAACTTTTCAAGGGAGATTCTACTTCTTCCAAACACCCTCTTTATTAGTAGATTCCTTCTCTCCAAAACAAGTCTCCTCTTACTGTCCCAGATAAAATCACCTGTCTTCATACAAGCCATTCTAGTCACCAATAATATTATTTTTTTAAATTGTTTTGGCATTATAGGCTTCTTATCATTCCACATAATAAAAGAAAAATAAAAACTAAAGAAAAGGTCAAAATAACAATTTGTCACAAGAAAAGACAATACATATAAGTACATTAGCTCTATAAAATAAAAATTAAATGAAGGGTGATAATAATTTTATGCCTCTATGTATTGTGTCACACAATCATATACCAAAGTTAAACCACACCTTGTTCTCTCTTCATTGTAAGAAGGTTCGATGAATATTTCATTAGTGATCAGCAGATGCCAGAACATAAGGACTTGGTCTCTGACTCCCCTGTCCCACTTATATTCAGGATCAAGAGCATACGGGATCTATCGTTTTTTTTTTTTTTCTTAATTTGTCATCTCTTTTTAGCTGAATGAGCTCCTTCAGAGAAGAGACAGCATCCTGCCCTTCCTCTGCATTCCCCTGCAGACCTTAACAAGGCCAGAGTTACTCCCAGGAGACAGGACAGTGTAAGTAAGCACTTATGTAATCAAGGCAATCTAAAATAATACAGGCAATGCATTTAGGGGGACAATTACCTCTTGGGTGAAATAAGAGTGGCCCAATCTATTCAGTACGAGCTCTGTGGAATGCGGTCCTCCATTCTGACCCATTAGTGACCCCCAACTCACAGAGCACAGATCCCGTTGATCACCAGGAGCCTACCTCACTTATCTTTCTGGCAAATCATGTCAGTCACTGTTCCTACCATCTTTCCAGGGAAGGCAGGCAAGATTGTCTTAAATGAGTCACATCAAAGGAAGACATATCTCTAACCTCAGTAATCAGTTTGTATTCTCTGATGGAACAAACAAGTCTATTTTCCAGAGAGTCTTGAGTCTAGGTCTCTGCATAGTGAGAAAGACATTCTGGCAAAAAATAACACACCTCATGGAACTCCTAGGAGTGTGTGGGAACCCACAGATGATCTCAGCCAATTAAACATTTAATGACACCATCTTTGCAAAGCCGTTGCCTTTGACTGCAGCTAGTGCTTGCCCTTCAACAAAGTCTTTATTCAGGGGTCATGATGGCTGGGAACATGTTGAACACTCACCATTTCTCTCTACCTCTTTACCCTCTGATGCTGTCTGTTTGGTTAATGGGTGGCCATTCCAGTTGATGCCTTCTCCACTTTTGCTACCTCCTTTAAAAAAAAGATTTTTTTTCTGTTTATTAGATATTTTCTTCATTTACACATGTTATCCAGAAATTTTCCCTTACCCTCCCGCGTCCCCGCCCTGCTCCCCTACCCACCCCCTCCCACGTAATGGCCCAGGCATTCCCCTGTTCTGGGGCATATAGAGTCTGTATGACCAAGGGGCCTCTCCTCCCAATGATGGCCAACTAGGCCATCTTCTTCCATATATGCAGCTAGAGACATGAGCGCAGGGGGAACTAGTTAGTTCATGTTATTCTTCCACCTATAGGGTTGAAGACCCCTTTAGCTCCTTGGGTACTTTCTCTAGCTCCTACCNGGTGGCCCTTTTGTCATGTTGACAGTATCTTTTGCCTTACAGAAGCTTTGCAACTTTATGAGGTCCCATTTGTCAATTCTCGCTCTTACAGCACAAGCCATTGCTGTTCCATTCAGGAATTTTTCCCCAGTGCCCATATCTTCGAGGCTTTTCCCCACTTTCTCCTCTATAAGTTTCAGTGTCTCTGGTTTTATGTGGAAAGATTTTTATTATCATGTGTTAATTATACCTAATAATGGGTCACTGCGACATTCCCATACTGCACATGACATGATTTGTTCACGTACATCCTCCACTGCCCTCTCTCGCTGCCTTCCCACTTCTGACGTTCCATCTCTTCTCTCATCTACTTTTCTACTTCCCTGTCTTATATTTTATTTTTATGAACCAATAAGCTTAGTTAGGGTTACTTACAGAAACGTGAGGGAGAGCATAGGCACCCCAGCAAAGGCTACAATACTGAAGAAAAAGTGTCTCCCTCCTCCAGCAAACATTGACTCCCACAATTCCCAGGCAGGTCTCATAAGTGTGGCCCTGCTCCACTATTCAATGTTGATAATCTCAATCACATGCAGGTCCTATGTAAATAATCACAGAGGCTGAAAGATCAATAGCACAGTAGCCCATGTAAGTAATCATAGAGGCCTCAAATTCAAGAATACAATGGCCAAGGCATTCCATGACTTCTTGATTCGACATTCTTTCCCTGAGCCTTGGCATGGGTGTGGGGTGTAGAAAGGGGGGGGGGGTATAGATATTGCATTTCAGACTGAACACTACATGGTCACTTATTCTCAGCACATTGACCAGTTAGAAATCCCTGCAATTAACCGTTTCTCACAGAAAAACAAACAAACAAACAAACAAACACACAAAAACAAAACAAAAAACCCTCTGTCTGGCTACCTCTTGAATAATATCAGATAACTAAAGTTGTTGCTTACTATTATATTCTCTCTTAGCTATAATATGCCTACTCTTAACAAGTTAGAGCACCTACCTTCTGCTCTTCACCTGGGCTTGCAGGATAGATGAGAAGACCATGTGTGTGTGTGTGTGTGTGTGTGTGTGTGTGTGTGTGTGTGTGTGTGTGTTTAGCATATACTAAGCACATAAAGATTATTTGATCTTACCTTCACAACAATCCAATGAACTGAGTTTATTAACTCCATGTAACTGATAAGTAAACTGGAAACAACAGCAAAATCAAGTATTTGCCGTATGGAGCACCTATGTTAAGAAAGAGGTAGGCTTCATGCCCTCGTCTGTGGAATTTTGGAGATTCTTCTTTTTCTCTAGACCTTGATGTTATATTACGTAGCTAGTTATTCCTCCAGTTGCATTGAAGATGCTAGTCTGACAAAGGAATGAGCCTCGAACCTCTTCATTCTCCACACGTGCCAAGCCCAGAGAGATCAATGGGCCGGCTAGTGCCAAGGCTCCAGGAGGAACAATTGCCTTCAAAATTGTTTCAGGCAGAAACCGGTTTAGATTCACTGCACATTGAAGTCAGAGATGGCAACACAATTTTAGTTATGGCTTGAGTGAGGTCCTATCTAGGCGAGATTTTCTCAGCTATCCTAGCCATAGGAGAGTGGTTGTGCAATAGAAAGGAGGTCACCAGTAACAACACACACAGTGCCTGGCCACCAGCTCAAACCTCACACACCTTCACCTAACTTCTGCCATTCAGATGGAGTCATTCACCCAGAATCCTGGCTGTCAGCAGACCAAGAAGGGTCATATCTAAGAGATAGGACAACCTGGCATCTATGGGACAGTTACAGGGTGAACCAGAAAGTGGCACAGATTTTCACACTCTGAGTCACTTCAGTACCACAGTGCAGCATGAGAGCTGAAAGAAAAAAGATGGGCAGCTTCTAGTGGAAATGGTTTGTCACAATTGCCCTCCATAAAGCATTTGTTTCCACAGCCGTCTGCAATGGGCAGCTAGGGAACTGAGAAGAAACAGGGCGACCTGGGATTTACAGATCCGTGTTTCTTACTTATGTCTTTCAGTCAGAGGCCAAGCAGATTCATGTTTTCCTCTCACACAAACTGCCTTTGTTCCCTTTCTCTGAGAGCCCGAACCTGTCAGGCTCTGTACTATCTGAAATATCAGAGTACTCCCCATGAAACCTCACGAAGGAAAGCATAGCTCCCACAGACAAATTCCCAAAGACAAGTTCCTTATGTAAGGAATTAAGCGGGCAGACGTAGAAACCTGGCTGGCAAGCACAGCTTCGAGGGGAGAGTTGAAAGAGGTGGGCACTGTGCCCTATTTTAACATCATTGCCCTGTGGCTCCTGTGAGGAAGTATCTGTAGACTAAGTATCAGGGCATCTCATCCTGCCATGTTTTCAAAAAGAATGGCATCCTTTAAAGTGAGAAGCACAGGTTCTGGGAGACAGATAGACAATATATTAATGAGAGAAAGGTGGGTACTGATGGGAGAGGAGGGAGACAAGGGCAAGGTTCGGAATGTGGTGCGTGATGACAAGTTACAACCAGTTCTCCCACAGCTAAACGGCCTTGGACAAATGGCATGGCCTCTCTGAACCCTGGCTTCACAGTCCTATTTTTTTCGATAAACCCAGGCAGAATAATTCCTATGGGGAAACATTTATATGAGTTATTGCATACATAGTTTCAAATCTCATAAAAATTCTACAATGCAAACATACTAATGTATTTGTCTTATGGAAACTCGGATTCCAAACACAAAGCTCACAGCACCAAGGGCCTATTGCAATGGGGTGGGGGGGGGACATGGTTTGTTTTTGCCTCAGAAGTTTCTGGTTAGAAATGCATTGAGGGGAGCAGGTGGCACCATCCAGCTAACAGGTCATTTTGAGGGGAAACGCTCAGATTTTTGTCATTTCAGGTGATTTCTTTCTATTTTTTACTGAGGAGTACGCAGCACTGGAAGTAGTTTTATCCAAATAAGAAGCAGGTGATGTTCCATGATATCTGAATCGGTTTTTCCGTAGAATCTTTCTTTGTGCTCCATCACATTTGACAGTCACGGATGGCTTTGTTTTTGGTTTTTCCCTTCCCTCCAGAAAAAAAAAAAAAAGGAATATTTTATTGGCATGCAAAGAAGTGACCTTTTGACATGAAAGTAACAAGCTTTTACTCTTAAGAGTGCCAGTTACCAGAAATGTAAAATCCTAATTAAAAAACATCTGTCACGTTTTTAGGAAATAGAGAAAATCTTGCAAATACCTCCATTTCTCCCCAGAAGCAAAGACAATTTCTTTACCAAGCTTCAAAGGGGGATAAGGAGTGGTTTAGAAGAAAGCTGGTGGCCAGTCTGTCCATGCCACTCTGCAAGGTCACACATGGCTGGGTGAGGCGCGTGTCAGTGGGGATCTCTGTCGGGCTTTCCTCTCATTTCTTTAAGGGGCCTTTCTTGGCAACCTGTGGTGAAGAGCAAACAAATGATACAAACAAAAAATGAAACTCCTTGAAGTAGAGGAGAAAAAGGAATGACCAGACCTGGGGGTGGTAAGAGGATGACGCAATATCTCATCCAATGACAGCGTAGCAGGAGGGGGTTGAGTAGACCACAGTGAAACAGAGAGGGATGAAGCCATGGGGGGATCATTGGTGGGCTTCAAATAAGCAGTGTGCAGGGACCATAGAGACAGTCATGCTCCTTTGTGAGAATCCAGAGCTGTCAAGCAGCCCAACCTCTACAGAGTATCAGGTGACTTGGTCAAGGCTTCAAGGATGACCTTTGCTTTGGGGAGACATGCAATACGGATCCTGTAGGAACAAGATGCCAATAGCAAGCCAATAAAACTACTAGATTAGGCATAGTGCTTAGGTAAATAGATGGCTCAGTGGTTAAAAGCATTTATTTCTCTTCCAGGGAGCCAAGTTGGTTCCCAACACCCATGTCATGTGACTTTCAACCACTTGTAACTCCAGCTCCAAGGCACCCATATTCTGGCCTAGATAGGTATGCCCCCCCACACACACATATAAATACACATAAATGAAAATAAATCTTTAAATTTCTAGGCAAACCTGTAAAATTCTAAACTACATGAAGCTCTTCAGAAATAGATGGTAGAGCTTAGGAGGTGGAGTATATTGTCCCAACAGAAGCCAGAGAAGCAAAGTCTGCTGAATGGGATGAATATTGATTTCATATAATTTTATTTATTTATTTATTTATTTAGTTAGTTAGTTAGTTAGTTAGTTAGTTAGTTTTTCAAGACAGGGTTTCTCTGTGTAGCCCTGGCTGTCCTGGAACTCACTTTATAGACCAGGCTGGCCTCGAACTCAGAAATCCGCCTGCTTCCGCCTCCCGAGTGCTGGGATTAAAGACATGAGCCACCATGCCCAGCTTCATATCATTTTAATGAACTCTTGTTTTGCCACTATGTGTTCAGTGCTTTGGTTTTCTTCAGCTCTTTCACTTGAATTTTATTCATAGAGTCTACCAGACTACTATTCCTCCACAGGTGCTGAGCACTGCTTACCTCAGAGATCCGTAGTCTAATCAGGACTTCCCAAGGCAAGGCTAGTTACAGATCACATTAGCCCTTGAAAAATACAATGGAGACAAGAAAAAGAGAGTACATAGCAAATGACACCTGCATATATATATATATATATATATATATATATATATATATATATATGAGAAACTAAAAGATTTTGAGTCTTCTCACTTTGCGATTTTTGTAAATATTGAAATTCTCATTATAAGCTCCACTGTCAAGGCAAAGATAATTTGAGAAACAATAAGCATAAACAATAAACCTAAGACTTTAAACTTTGAAAATTTAAAAAAAACTCCATCTCTAATGGGCAAGGAGAAATGTCAGAAGAAAATAGCTAGAGAGGCCACCCATGATGGCACATCTGGAGAGGCAATGTCCTAGGATGGGAGACATAAGGCCTAGAGGAGAAGATGCTGAACAAACAGGATTGTGTTAGATAGGGTGTGGAAGTCAGAGGATTAAGACAGCAGCACTCCCACAGCAGCTTCTGCTCTGGTCAGTACTGTTGTGGTGGATGTTAGGCTTTTTTTTTTTTTTTGGAACTGCACTTTCAGCAGGAAGCCCAGGATACACACTTACTGTAGTGATTATTGCTTTGGGAAGCAGGTGGAGTAAGTGAGGGGTGCTGTGGCTGAGAATTCCATTTTAAGTTTCTTTCTAACTATCTTAATTTGGTGTTCTCCTCAGTTTAGCCATCAAGAGAGATGAAGAGAAACATGTCACATTCAGGAAATGCATGGAGGTTAAATAGCCCACCACCATCTGTCCCTGATTAGGAGTAATAGGTGGGGTAGAGCATCTATGAAAGCATTTCCCTAGAATGGGTTTTGAATTCACTCATTTGACATGGCTGAGAGCGGATCTCCTGCCTGGGTCATTGTCCTTACTCAAGGTCCTTTCATGTTTATAGAAGGCTTGTGCCACTCCAGAGATAGCAGTGAACCATGGAGAAACTGGGAGCCTTCTGAAGAATAAAGACATTTGAAAAACACTGTTTGGAGTAATGGACAAAGGAGACATTCTGCCTTGTACACTACCAGGTATTTTACAACACCGCCCAAACTCAAGCAAGAGGTAGGCTGGGACCTTGGAACAAGAATCCTCAAATCGTCAGCCAGTCTCTACCCTCTCTTTCTGAGGAGTTCTTCCTGTACTTTCATTCTTTGTGGCTCACCCGTGCCTACCAGTCAGGCCATAGATCAAGTATGGATGACTGAAAAGAGCCTGTCTGGTTCTATGCAGCTAACTAATGTTTCTCTCTCATCTCGATTCTTGTTGATTTTGCTGCTGCCCTGGCCCATGTGGCACTTTCATTAACCTCCGCAGTGTCTCACAGCTGAGAACTGAAGCAGACTGCCTTGGGTTCATAATCTGTTGTTTATGTTACAATCTCTTTATTTGCAAAATGGAATGAAACCAGAACCTATCTTACAAGGTTATTATCAAGACAAAGGGAAAGAAGCTTGTGAAGTGCCCAGGGTGCTGCAGGAGCTGCCAAGGTGCCCCAGTTGAAATGACTACAAGAGGTGGTCTAAATGGTACCTCTCAGCTACCTCCCATAGAGGCAGGGCCTATGGATCAGGGCACAGCAACCTGAATACATAATGTGCATAGCAGAGAATCAGGGCTTCTGTATCAGGATGACACAGCAACCTGAATATATAATGCATATATAATGAATTTGTAATGACTATATAATGAATGTATAATACATATAGCATTCCTTAGGTTAGTACATGTTTGGGATTAAGGGTAGAAGTTTGGGCGTCAGGCAGTGCAGAGGTGAGGTAGATTAGACTACGGAGCAAGATCATTCTCTGGAGTATTCTTTGTCCAAGCAAACAGGTGTTCTATTAACAGAGCCAAATGGAATGGCCAGATTCTGACAAATCGCATTATCATAAAGGCATTATCTATTGGTGAGGGCAACAGTAGGAGGGCCTAGAAAGATTCACTGTAACGCAGAACGGTTCTAAAACCATATATTGAAAGTTGCTAGGGGAAGGAAAATGATACTTTTGGGGGGATATGGCCACTGATAAGTTCCCCACACTCCAATAGGTGCCCCCACACCATACACTTATAGATACCTCTAGCTTGACTTAGAGGTAGATTATCTCTATCTCTATCTCTATCTCTATCTCTATCGAGATGAAGATTGGTTTAGATTAAAGATAGATAGATAGATAGATGATAGATGATAGATAGTAGATAGACAGACAAATAGTAGGAAAATAGATAAATGAGACATGAAGCTGGAAGGGAGTGGGTTGGAGTTGAGGAGGGTATGACGGGGAGTTGTGCAGGGGATATGAGTGAATATAATCATATTTCATTATATACATGCATGAAATTCTCAAGAGTAAAGAAAATTAAAAAAAAACATAAAAATGATTTCTTCAAGACCCATATAATAGTATGAAAATAGTTTCTAAGGCCAAGGTTCCAGTAATATCTATAATAGTGTGACCACATAGGCTGAGTCTTGTGTTTAGAAAGAGGGAAATAAATATCCTGTCTCAACTTAAGGCTGATTATTTGGATTACTTATCTAATGGGGTACTCATACCTGAAGTTCCAGATGGGTTGAAGTATTAGCAACAGGCAATTAGTCAATTGTTGTACCCATAGTCCACATTCAACAATTCGCATCATTATTATGAATGTAGTGAACAGGTTACTGAGTGGCCTTTAAGTAGACTGAGGCCTGGGGATGATGGCTAACTTAGTTTCTTTTCTAGTGCTGTGAAGAAACACCAGGGCCAAGGCATCTTACATAAGAAAGCTCTTGATTGGTAGCTTGCTCACTGTCTCAGAGGGGCAGTGAATGACCATCACGGCAGGGAGCATGACAGCATGGCAGACAGCCATAGCACCAAGGCAGCAGCTCAGTGTTTACGTTTTATCAGCAAGCTGGAGGCAGAGAAAGAGAAAAACTGGCCTTAGCCTTGGCCTGGCCTTTGGGATCCTCAAAGCCACCCTCAGTGATGCACCCCCCTCCAACAAGGGCATTCCTCCTAATCCTTCCCCAAATTATTCTACCAACTAGAGACCAAGCATTCAAATATATGAGCCAACACGCCATCCTTCTTTACAGTACCACAATGAGTTTGATGTAACATGGGGTACTGGTGGACTGCATGACCATGAACTCAAGAGTGACCATGAGCAGAATGGGAAAGGCAGAAGCAGGGACTTCAGCTCAGCTCTTCATCTTGAATATTTTTGCATGCAAATTGACCATGCAAATATCCTTTGATCCGTTTCCAAAAGAGCACCTCACCTTCATTACTGCAGTCACCCAGCCAGAAAGCATAATCCCATGGAGCTTCCTCTGAAGGTGGATGAAGCTGAGAGCTGGGACAAGGAGAAGGTAGAGAAAGTCAGGCCAATAAAAAGTAGAGTTATTTAGGGAATGAGAGGTGCTTGAGTTGAAGTGATATCATTCCATAACAGCTTGCTGAAAATGAAAAAAAAAATCACTCAATACACTTTGCCAAACAGCTGCTTTGATTGATTTTTTTTAAACCTAAAACAATCAAGTTGTGCAATTGTCAAAGGTTGTAGCTAAAGCCACAGACCATGTTGTTTTTAACAAATAATGGGTGGTTTGGCCATAGTGGCAATTAGGAATCTCAAGGGGAAAGAGATGGAAATAAAATTTTTCTGAAGCTGCTCCCTCTATGTGGGAGGTTCTCACATTCTATATGACTTACAAAGAATTAAATTCATAGTCACAAGCAGAGAGGGGTGCCAAAGAGCACAGGAGAATTATATATGAGGTCTGGGGCCTGAAGAGATTAGGTCTGCAAAATGCTTGCTATGCAAATAGGAGGACCTGAGTTCAAAACTCCAGAACACATGTAATGATAATAATTTTTAAAAAGTCATGTGTGGATTGCATATGCCAGCAAGATAGCGCTGAAAGGGCCCTGATATAGCTGTCTTGTGGGAGGCTATACCAGTGCCTGGCAAACACAGAACTGGATGCTCACAGTCAGCTATTAGATGGAACACAGGACTCCCAAGGAAGGAGCTAGAGAAAGTACCCAAGGAGCTGAAGGGGTCTTCAACCCTATAGGTGGAAGAATAACATGAACTAACTAGTACCCCCAGAGCTCATGTCTCTAGCTGTATATATAGAAGGAGATGGCCTAGTTGGCCATCATTGGGAAGAGAGGCCCCTTGGTCATGCAGACTTTATATGCCCCAGTACAGGGGAACGCCAGGGCCAAAATGTGGGAGTGGGTGGGTAGGGGTGCAGGGCGGGATGGGGGAGGGTATAGGGAACTTTCCGGATAACATTTGAAATGTAAATGAAGAAAATATCTAATAAAAATTGAAAAAAAAGAAAAAAAAAGTCATGTGTGTTTATGCATGCTCTTAATCTGGGCACTGAGGAAGAAGAGGCAGGCAGACTCCTGGGGATCACTGGCCAGGCAGCATCACCCAATGCACGGGTTTTCAACCTAGGGGTTGTGACCCCTTTGTGGGGGGTGTCAAAAGTCTCTTTCATAAGGTTCACATATCATATTCTGTATATCAGATATTTATATTATTATTCATAACAGTATGAAAATTACAGTTATGGAGTAACAATGAAAATAGTTTTATGGTTGGGCGTTGCTACAACATGAGGAACTGTATTAAAGGGTCCCAGCATTAGGAAAGTTGAGAACCATTGAACCTAAAGGCATAACTTCTAAGCCAGTGAAAGATCTTGTCTCAAAAAAAAGAAAAATATGGTGCCCAAGGAACAACTTCCAAACGTGTCTTCTGACCTCCAAGTGCTCATTATACACACACACACACACACACACACACACACACACACACACACAAACACACACACACAAACACACACACACAGAATAACAAGTCAGTTGTTTTTCTTTTCTTCCCCAGTAACCTGACTATACTCAATTGTGAATAAAACTCTGAGGACAAGCTCTCTAATAAAATTGGGCTTTTATTTCATGTTTTAATTCTTGAAGGGGTTTTGAGCCTTTCCTTTCATAGAGCCATGATAGGAATTATCCAGAGACAAAAGGACAATTTGGAGTTGTTTCCTGGGTTGGTAAGCCTTCACCTGCAGAGTTAAAAGAATAATAAAAGTGCTCATTTTAAACTGGTTGCCAAGAACTGAAGTACAGAGGAACACGGAGACGTGAGGGTAAGGCTCCAGGGGCAGGATGGACAACAGAAAGTCGTAGACTAGCTATGAGCTGCCTTCTCGCTCTTCTTCAAGCCCGGAGGCCCTCCCTTGCCCTAACTCCTCATGGCTGCATCTCCTAGGGACAATTTAAAAATATATAATTTTTACTTTTTATCAAAGCAATTCTTGTTCACATGTTAAAAATCAAATTCTACTAAAAGGTCTATAATGAAAAACTGCAATCCCCTGGCCCATCCTGCAGCCTGGCCCCAGGCAACAACTTTTAATGCTGTAGTTGTTTCTTGTGGTATCCTGTTTCCACATCTTTAATAATATAGCCTTGCATGCTTTCTTCCGACTTGCCTTTTGAAGACACTGTTTATTAATTTCTTGATGTTTTAACAGACAGTTGATCTCCTTTGTCATCACCCAAACTCTCCTTCCATCATCCTAGTATAGATCATGTTCCTATTCCTTATTTTAGGATGACAAGTCACCCCCCCCCCAAGGAGTGGCTTCGAGAAAAAAGACTTCTTATTTCATGGGAGTCTCGGGACTTGTGGGGTCACTCTGTCACTTGGATCCAGCTATACTTGTATAATCTCACTGAGGTAGTGGGCTGGTGGTAGCTGGCTGTCTTCTGGGAGTTTGAGGCAGAGCTCTATAATTCACCACATTTTAAACCTGGGCTTCCTCAGAGGATAGCAGACCTAATGCAACAGGTAAACTGTCATCCTGAAAGGATCAGGCATCATTTCTATCACCTGAGATTCATCAAAGCAACTGAAAAGGCAAGCCTAGACTCCAGAGCATCCGAAAGGGAAATTTATGGCAATGTCTCATTTCAAATGGCAGGCATGATGAAGATATGGTTGCAGGCATCTTCAAAAAATAATTTAGCACTCTTCTAATTTGGCTTAATCAATAGTCAGTGTTATTTAAATATTGGGCACTGCAGAGTCAAGTCCAATAATTGTAGCTCTACTTTTGCACAATGTATTTACTCTGTCCGGGCTAAAGATTTCAATTGGCCCTCTGAAGTCATAGGTCCAGGTCCTGCATTAGGAGTTTCACCTAAACAAGGATAAAAAATATTTGGAAAAGAATGCATTTGTATTAACATTACAGACTTTTTCTTTCATGTTATGATTTCCTAAACAATACGGCACAGCCACTATTTACATAGTATTTACATTACATTAGGTATTTTTAGTTGTCTAAAGATAATTTCAAATACATGGAGAATGTACATAAGTCGTATGCAAATGCTATGTAATTTTATATGAATCTTCTGCATTCATGAATTTGAGTACACACTGAGTATATTGAAACCAATCTCTAAGTGTATTAATCACATGTCTTGTTAATGTGACAAAAGAAGCTTAAAGAAGAAAGGCCTTGCTTCCTCTCTGCACCCCATGTCAGCGATGATGGACTTGGAGCAACACACAGCTCCCCACCCCTCAGCTCTGCCTGCCTCCTAAGAGACCAGCTCTAATCTGACACATGGATGAGACACCACCACCCACCTGACCCAATCCCCATTGCCTGTGGGACCCCCAGCAAGCCTAGCAGCCATGGGCTCTGCCCTGCCCAATCGGAGCTCCTTCTTACTTCCAGTCCTAGCAGTGGTCTCTGAGCACCATGCACAGTGTCCCACCCCACAGCTCTACCTGCATTCCCCAAAGGCCAGCTCTAACCCACCACACACATAGGAGGCCTGCTCAAACCTGAGACACATAGCTCCCCCTGCCTCCCAGCAGGCCTGCTCCAATGAGGGACACTCAGACTAACCAAAAACAGAGACAACAAGATGGTAAAAGGCAAGCACAAGTACATAATCAACAGAAGCCAATACAATATGGTACCATTAGAACCTAGCTCTCCTTCTACAAGAAGCCATGGATATCCCAACACACCTGAAGAGCAAGACTGTGACCTTAAACTTCATCTCATGAAGTTGATAGAGGTCTTTAAATGGGATATAAATAATTCCCTGAAAGAAATATTGGAAAATACAACCAAACAGGCAGAATCCCTTCAAGAGAAAACAAGAAATTAATAAACAGTGTCTTCAAAAGGCAAGTTGGAAGAAAGCATGCAAGGCTATGTTATTAAAGATGTGGGAACAGGAAACAGAGAAAATAAAAGCCAGAAGATCTTGGACAGATGTCTTCCAGATCCTAAGAGACACAGATGCCAGCCCAGACTACTATACCCAGCAAAACTCTTAATCACTATAGATGGAGAAACTAAAATATTCCAAAACAAAACCAAGTTTAAACAATATCTTTCTACTAATCCAGCACTACATAATTAAGAGAAAAATTCATAGCACTAATAAAGAAATTAGAGAGATCTTGATTTTAAAAAATTGGAGAGACCTCATATTAGCAACTTAACAACGTACCTGAAAGTTCTAGAACAAAAAGAAGCAAACACATTCTAGAGGAGTAGACAATAGAAATAGTCTAACTCTGGGCTGAAATCAATCAATCAGAAACAAAGAGAACAACACAAAGACTCAGTGGAACTAAGACCTAGTTCTTTGAGAAACTCAACAAGGTAGAAAAGCCCTTAGCCAAACTAATTAAAAGGCACAGAGATCGTATCCAAATTAACAAAATAGGAAATGAGAAAAGAGGCATAACAACAGAAACTGAGGAAATTCAAATATCATTAGGTCTTACTGGAAATGTATATACTCCAAAAAAACTGGAATATCAGAATGATATGAATGAATTTCTAGACAGATACCAAATGACAAAGTTAAATCAAGATCAGGTAAAGTATGTAAACAGTCCCATAGCCCTTAAAATATAAGCAGTAATTAAAATCTTCCAACCAAAAATCCCAGGGCCAGATGGCTTTAGTGCAGAATTCTACCAGACTCTCAAAGAAGAGCTAATACAAATACATTGAAAACTGTTCTCTAAAATAGAAACAGAAGGAACACTGCCTAATTTATTCTATGAGGCCACAGTTACCAAGACACCTAAACAACATCAAGAAAGAGAACTTCAGACTAATTTTGTTGATGAACATTGACACCAAAATACACAATAAAAATTCTTGCAAATCAAATTGAAGAACATAGGGATGGCTCAATATATGAAAAATCCATCCTCGTAATCCGCTATATAACAAACTCAAAGAAAAAAAAACCACAGGATCATCTCATTAGATGCTGAAAATGCCTTTGACAAAATCTAGTACCCCTTCATGCTATATGTCTTGGAGAGATCAGCATTTCGAGGCCCATACCTAAACATGATAAATGTAATATACAATAAGCCAATAGCCTACATCAAATTAAATGGAGACAAACTTAAAGCAATCCCACTAAAATCAGGAACATGACAAGGTTGTCCACTCTCTCCCTACCTATTCAATATAGTACTTGAAGTTCTAGCTAGAACAATGAGACATTGTAAGGAGATCAAGGGAATACATAATGGAAAGGAAAAAGTCTAAGCATCTCTACATGCAAATGATATGATAGTATTCATAAGTGACCCCCAAAATTATACCAGAGAATCCCTACAGCTGATAGACAAATTCAGCAAAGTGGTTGAACATAAAATTAACTCAAAGATATCAGTTGCCCTCTTTTATACAAATTATAAATGAACAGAGAAAGAAATTAGGGAACAACACCCTTCATAATAACCACAAATATTATAAAAATATCTCAGAATAACTCTAACCAAGCTTCAAGTACCTAAAGAAAGAAATTGAAAATATCAGAAGTAGAAAGATCTCTCACGCTCATGGATTTGTAGGATTAACAGTGAAAATGGTCATCTTGCCAAAAGAAATCTACAGATTTAATGCAATCCTCATAAAAATTTCAACACAATTTTTTTATAGACTTTGAAACAGCAATTCTCAATTTCATATGGAAAAACATACAAACCCAGGACATCTAAAACAATTTTGAACAATAAAAGAATCTCTGGAGGAATTATATCCCTGCTCTCAAGCTGTACTATAGAACAATAGTGATAAAAACTATATGGTATTGGTATAGAAACAGACAGGCTGATCAGTGGAATAGATTTGAAGACCCAGAAACAAATCCACACACCCAAGGACACTTGATTTTTAATAAAGAACCCACAACTATACAATGAAAAAAAGAAAACACCTTCAACAAATGGTGCTGGTCTAACTGGATGTCTGCATGCAGAAGAATGCAAATAGATACATGTTTATCATTCTGCACAAAACTCAAGTCCAAGTGAATCAAGGACCTGAACATAAAACTTGATACACTGAATCTTATAGAAGAGAAAGTGGGAAAAAACCCTGTACACATTGGTAAAAGAGATAATTCTCTGAAGAGAATACCAATTGGTCAGGCCCTAAGATTCATACATAGGACCTCATGAAACTGAAAAGCTTCTGTTGGGTAAAGGGCACTGTCAACAGGACAAAACAGCACCTTATAGATTGGGGAAAGATTTTCACTGACCCTACATCTGACAGAAGGCTAGTATTCAAAATAAATTAAAAAACTCAAGAAGTTAAACTCTAACAACCAAACAACCCAATTTAAAAAATGCAGTACAAAACTAAACAAAGAATTCTCAACAGAGGAATCATGAATCATCCAGAGTACTTAAGAAAATGCTCAACATTTGTAGTCATCAGGGAAATGCAAATCAAAACTACTCTGAGATTCCATCTTACACCAACCAGAAGGCGAAGATCAAAAACTCAAGGGACATCACATGCTGGCAAGTATGTGGAGAAAGGGGAGCAAACACTCCTCCACTGTTGGTGGGATTGCAAAATGGCACAACCACACTGGAACTCAACTTGGCAGTTTCTCAGAAAAAGGGAAATAGTTCTACCTGAAGACCCAGATTTTTCACTCCTGGGAATATACCCAAAAGATGCTCCACCATACCAAAAGGACACATGTTCCAATATGTTCATAGCAGCCTTATTTGTAATAGCCAGAAACTGGAAGCAACCCAGATATCCCTCAACTGAAGAATGGATACAGAAAATGTGATTTGTTTATACAGTGGAATACTGTTCATCTATCAGAAACAAGTACATTGTGAGTTTTGCAGGCAAATGGAACTAGAAAATATCACCCTAAGTGAGGTAACCAGACCCAAAAGGACATACATGGTATGCACTCATTGTTAAGTGGATATTAGCCATAAAGTACAGAATACCCATGATATACCCCACAGGTCCAAATAAGTTAAACAAGAAGCAAAGTCCAAGCAAAGAGGCTTGACTCACAATTAGAAGGGGAAACAAAATAGTTGCAGGAGGCAGATGGCGGGAGGGAACTGTGTAGGAGAGGTGAGGGGGAGGGAAATGGGAATTGGGGAGGCAGGATCAGGTGCAAAGAAAGACAAGAGAGAGGCCCAGAGGGCCAGTAGAATAAATGGAAATCTAGAGCTGTCAGAAGTGGGGGGAAGGGGAGAATCTCTAGGAAGTACCAGAGACCTGGGATAGGATAGGCTTCCAGGAGTCAAGGGGGGTGACCTCAGCTGAGATGCCTAACAGTGGGGACATGGAACCTGAAGAGGCTACCTCTTGTAGCCAGGCAGGAACCCCAGTGGAGGCATAAGGACACCAAACCATCTACAAAACTTTGTACCCCAACATTTTCATTTCTAAAAGAAATGCAATAATGAAGCAGAGACTGAAGGTAAGGCCAACCAATAACTGGCCCAACTTGAAACCCATCCCATGGGCAAGCCCCAATCCCTGACATTGTTAATGATACTGTTATGTTTGCAGATAGTAACCTAGTAAATGTGCTCTGAGAAGCTTTACCCAGCTGAAATAGATGGAGAAACCCAGCGCCAAACATTAAACAGAATTTGGCAACACTTATGGAAGAGTTAGAAGGACTGAAGAAACTAAAGGGGACAGGAACCCCATAGGAAAACCAACAGAGTCAACAAACCTTGACCTCTGGAAGCTCTCAGATTCTGAGCCACCAACCAAAGAATTTACATGGGCTGGAATGAGGCTTTCGCACATATGTAGAAGACAGGCAGCATTCCGTATCTGCCTTGTCTGTCCTCAGTGGGAGAGGATGCCCAATCTGGCATAGACTTGATGTCCCATAGTAGGGGGATACCCCAAGGTGGAACCCATCCTCTCAGAGGAGAAGGGGAAGGGGTTGGGGAAGAGGGACTCTGTGAAGAAGGGACCGGGAGAGGGAGCAGCATTTGGGATGTAATTAATTAATTAATTAATTAATTAAGTTTTTAAAAGAAGGAGGAAGAGCTTATTTGGGCTTACAAACACAGGATAGACTCAGTCATAGTGGAGATGTAATGGCAGCAGGAACCTAAGCAACTGGTCACATAGCATCTCCGGTCAAGAGAGCAAGGAATGTTGTTTCTCAGTTGTATTTCTTCTTTATTTTAGCCTAAGGACCCTAGCCTATGGGACAGTGTCACCAGCAAGTGTGGTGGGTGTGTTCCTTCTTTGCTTAACGTCATCTAGGTAACAACCTACATAATGCGCAGAAGCTGTCACCTAGGCGATTGCAGAGCTCATCAAATAACAGTCAAAGTTAACCATCACACCAAGAATACAGACAATTGTATCTTTTTTTTTTTTTGTCGAGGCAGGGTTTCTCTGTATAGCCCCAGCTGTCCTGGAACTCACTTTGTAGACCAGGCTGGTCTCGAACTCAGAAATCCGCCTGCCTCTGCCTCCCGAGTGCTGGGATTAAAGGCGTGCACCACCACGCCCGGCTGTATCTTTTTTTAATTGTTCCATAATACAACAGTTCGCTTTGCAAATGTTCAAATGCACCAGATATCATACTACTACGAAAACGTATCCAGTTTTCTGTTTCCCATGGTCCTCATATGCCCCGCCCCCACAGGATATTCGGAACTGGCCGACTTCTAAGTCTGCTAATACAGGTCAGAAGAATAAACAGTTTGAAGCCTTTTCTTTCAAAGCTTATTTAGTATCCAAAACAAAACCCCTTAGGACGTCAGGTACCCCAAGAATGAAACAATGGTTTTACCAGTTGTCTTTATTATACTGAAGAGAGGAGAGGTCAGCTTAAGCGAGATCCGTGTGACATTCCAGCAAGTTCTCCAGGGAATTCCAAATCTTAATAAAGCATGTATAAAATGGTAAAAAACAATAGAAGGGGCCAGTTAGTGGGAACATAATAACTAGATGTCCACGGTTCTTGCAAAAGGTGGGCCTGAAAAGCAAAAAGACGTGTTAGAACTAATGGAGTCATTTTTAATGGGGATCAAAGTGAAAAGCAAACCTTCTAACCTACATTTTGTTTCTTTCTTCTTTTAAAAGGGGGACATTTTCAACTCTGACAAGAGAAAACAAAACATGGTTGTGAAGACGGCTGCTTGATTTACAAATTTCAGATATTAAAGCCTCCTTCATGGATTTGGGGGGTATTAAGATAATATAGGTCAGGGGCTTAGGCAGGAGTTTACATATTGAGAAATTTCACAAACACGCTCCTTTGTTCTAGTTATTGTTTAGAACTCACTTTATGTATCCATCCTACCAGAAATCTGAGGATTATGCTAGGAAAACAAACAACAGTGCTCCTTCATTAGAAAGGGGAAGACGGAAAATTGATATAAAACTCTTGAAATGTTTTGGAAGTCTGTTTTTAGAACCACCTATATGATTAAAATTTTGTGAGTCCTAAGACAAAGAAAGAAAAAAATTGAAACAAATAACTTCACGAAAAAACGATGTATATTACGCTTCTCTAAATATAATGGTGAAGGGGGTGCATTGAAGAGAACTAGAGCTCTCATGAATCAAATTACATAACAATGGCAAGGTGTTTCTCTAGAATTATAAGTGAGAGGATAAAAATGAGGTGAAGACAGCCTAACAAAATAGGCAGTGGATTCGCAACAGAAAGAACCAGCAATGTTTTCCATTGGCTGAAGTGTGACACAGGGGTGTGTGATCACAGGGCATATGGTCACAGGGGTTGTGATTGTCATAGGGGTGGGGGTCACAGGAGGTGTGAGTGTCCCAGGAGGTGTGTTATCGGGGGTGTGTCTCAGAATGCATGTCACAGGAGGTGTGTCACAGGAAGTGGGTCACAGGATGCACATCATAGACTAGAATTTCTAATTCCTGTTATTCAAAAGTTATTTACTGCAAAACTACCACATACCACATGTTGTGCTTGTAAATGGGAGTACAGAAAACAAATTTTGGAGCTTTTTTATTATTTATTAAAGAATTGGGTGAAGTCAAGGGATGTTCACTCAAATCCTCTTTGACAAAAAGAAAAAAAAAAAAAATTGACCCAGATAGTAAGTGGATTGAAGACAATGATCTAGATTCAAAAAATGATGTCAAAATATAACTAAAGAAAAGTTTTATGCTTGGTTTTGCTACTACTACCAAGAACTTGCTTCATGTCTCCAAGGCCTAGCTTTTTCGTATACAACATAGAGTCTAATACCTGATGTTGAACTTTAAAGACAATATGTAAAGAATACAACATAGTATTTTGAATGTGTTAAATGCTTAAAAGATAAAAAAACTACTGTATGAATGATCTCTTTGTGGGGTGGCCATCCACTCATACATATAAGGACCTTTAGAATATACTAGGTGCTTGTATTAGTCAGAGTTCTCTAGAGTAACAGAATTCATAGAATATATATATATATATACATATATATATATATATATATATATATATATATATATATGTATATATATATATATTCATTCTATATGTACAGGACTTATTGGAATGACAAGCTAAAGTCATCTAATTCAACAATGGCTGGCTGTGAATGAAAAGTTCAGCAATCCAGTAGTTATTCAAATTCACAAGGCTGGATGTTTCAGTTAGTCTTCTGTATACACTGGAATCCCAAAGAAGTAGGCTCCAACGCCAGTGAAGGAAAGGATGTGCTAGCAAGGCGAGAGCAAGCAGGCACAGGGGAAAAGTCTGCTTCTCTCATGGCCTTATCTAGACTTCTAGCAGAAGATGTGGCCTAGACTAAAAGTGTGTCTTCTTGCATCAAGACCAGACTAGAAGTAGATTCACTCAGTTCAAACCAAACAAAAATAATCTCCCACAGGTGTGCCTTGCATGTCTGGACCATAGTTCATTCCAGATATAGTCATGGTGACAACCAAGAATAGCTGTCACAGTAGTCAAGAGAAGTAAGGTGATCGACCCAAGATCAAATAGTGAGCCATTCAAACAGTATTTCCCTCACTTCTTATTTTTACAATATATTCTATCTTCCCATAACCAGGATTTTGTTTCTATACTCTTGTCAAATAGACCAGTTATTTGAGTGATCTCAAGTTACAGTAATTTTATAGAGTATGGAGATATATTTAGAGTTGAAGGAATATGTTTTAATATGTACCTTGGAATATCTATATTATTGGCATCATGGATTAGCTACTATTAGTGTATCTCAAGACTGTTTTTAAAATTTTACCACATTCCTTTCATCAAAATATCATCCTCCTGTATAAAGAAAGGTCATTTTCTATAATTGATCACAGGTAAAATAAAGAGGAGAAGCTGATAAAATATGACTCACCCTTCTCCTGGCAGTCAAAAGAGTGAACAGGCTGGGTGAAGTGAAAGAAATCAAGACTGAGCGTGTGTGATTTGTGAACTAACAGAACAGCATCACACTTCACTCTCGGGACAATGGCACAATCATGAAAGCACTGACTTTCTTCATGATGTTCAAATGCTTCAGCCACATTTCAAGTACAAAGGGAATTCAAATCCAAGTGTTTGTGACGACTTCCCGTGCTATTTCTGTTCATTTCTCTTCATGCATCGCTTCCGGTATAGTGTTTTGTCTTTGATGAGCCATGGGTTCCACATGACCTGTCTTCTAACTGCATCATACTTGGCTATGTCCTACACCACAGAGGACAGTCATTCCTACAAGGCCGTGTTCTTGTAAAGCAATAGAATGGCAATGGAAAGTTCAGGAACTACATTTGTAAGTTGTTATTGTCTTTATTCATATTTTTTAAAAGTCCTCATCTCACCTTGCATGTCACTTCTCTCATGCTCCTTAAATGAATGGATATTTGCTGAGTGCCAGCACCATTCTGAAAGTAAAAACTGTGTCAAGAGGTGAAAAAAGAATCCCTGATCTTGTTGAGATTTAAAAAATCTCACACAATTAAACAATAAAAACGAGTAAAATATGCTTGCTGTTAGATGTTAGGATTTTTTTAATTTAAGTATATTTTATTCATATGAGTGATTTGACTACACACATGCCTAGTGCCTGAGGCAGTGGTGAACCCCCATGTAGGTGAACACAAGTCCTTCACAAGAACATCAAGTGCTCTTCACTACCGAGTCAACTCTCCAGACCCAGATGTTAAGATTTGAAGAAGAAAAAAGAAAGCAAAAGAGATGGCAGTCTGGGGTCCTAGGGTGCATTGAGAATGTAAGGAGTTTTCAAAAAATGCTTTACTAAAAGGACAACAACTTGAATGATATGTGTGTGAGGCTCCTGGGTGCTGGTGGCACAATGTGCTGAATTCTGAGCTGACATCAGGCCCTTTGCCCCTGGAATTGATTTCCATCTTAACAGTATGTGGCATGAGGCATTTTACAAATACAATTATGACTGCCTATCCACTGATCTTAAGGTAGGATGATCGTGTATTTCAATCTATTGGAATATGCGACCCCATCACACCAGGCCCACCAAAGCAAAGTGTGGATCAGTTAGGAGAAAAAGAAGATACACTGAAAGTGTGGTAGGAACTCAGTTGTCAGGGAGCTTCTTCCCGTGGAATCCTGATTCCTGACAAAATTCAAATTGGGGAAGATTTTTTGAAACTCTTGGTTCCCAAGGTTTCATCACATTTTGGACTGGCTCCATGGCATCTTGGTCCACAGTAATACAAAACATGGTAGTGGAAGGTGACTGTGGCACAGAGCTTCTACCCTTGTGGTAGCCATGAAGCACAGAGATATAGAGAGGAACCTAGGACAAGATAGGGTTCCCAAGGACATAGTCACAGTAACCTATCTCCACCAACTCCAGCCATCCTCCAGGTTTCTATTCCTTCCCCAAATTGTCATCCAATTCTGAATAGCGTTATGAGTTAGGCTGTTGATTACATCATACCCTTCATTTTTCATTAATTAGATTTAATCATCTCTCAATAGTTGGATCTATCAGCTTGGAACCAAGATTTCAACCCACGAACATTTGGGGCGCGCTCTTTCTGTCTCAGTCATAACAGAGGTATTCACGTGGAGGAAGCCACGTGGAACTACCAGAAAGAAATAGCTAGAACTGTTGGGGGAAAAGGCTGTCGTCTATCACCAGGAAGAAAATGGGATCTTCTGACCCACAGCCCCAAGGAAGTAAATTTATCCAATCACCTGAATGACCCAGGAAGCAGATCCTTCCCAGAACCTCCAGAGAAGAGTCAATGCACAAGCAGGCAACACACAAAGTAGACTTGGGGTTTAAAATCCTCTTTAAACACATGAAGTTGGAGGGGAAAAGCTATGGGAAGTAGAGGAAGAACTGGGGAATATTTGATCAAAACATATCATATGCATATATAACATACAAACAAATATGAAGAAAGAATAAAGCTGGTCTTCAACCAGAGTCAGCCTGCCCGAGTCCTAAGAGGAGAACCTGGTGCAACTCACCTGGATTTTTAATGTCCATAGTCGTGTAGTAATGCAGTTTGCTGTTATCAGTGGTTAACTCATTACTAATTTATTATGTTGTGTAAAATTCTCTTGGAATTGACCTTCAGTTCTTCACTTACAGTGTTTATTTGATTTTGCTATTAGCATCGGAGTATTGTTTCTGAAGGTTTACGATGAATTGTGCTTTAGATATTTGGTATATTGAACAGTGAGTGCCATTGAGAACTTGCATTAGTTACTTCTTGCTATATCAAATGCTGACAAAAGCAACTTAGGGACAGGAGGGCTTCTTTTGTCTCACAGTTAAGAAGATGCAATCTATTATAGTAGGGAAGGAATGGGGCAGGATCAGGAGGCAGCTAATCACACAGTGTCCACAGTCAGGAGGCAGAGAACAAGCTCATAGTGTTTGCCTTTTACTTTGCATTGAGACCTGGCCCATTTGGGGTAGGTCTTCCCACCTCAATAGATATACTTCCAGAGATATGGTCACAGGCTTGTTTCCATGGTGAGTCTAGAACCTGTTAATTGGTAATAAGTATTGAACGTCACAGTCCTTTACTTTTGTTTCTGATAGTTGCTTCAGTTTTTCTTACCCTTTGCTGGTCTGTCATGACTTTCTTTTCCTTCGTGTCTTAGTTTTGATGACTTGTGCGTTTCTAGGCACTCAGTAATTTGGTTTAGGCTCCCCATTTGTTGCTGAATGGCTGCTCCTAGCTGTCTCTTATGATCCCTTATGCTTTCTGATTTCTGAAATTGTTTTGCTGGCTGTTACTTTACATGTTTTTGCTCTTTAATTTGTTATTCCTTTCCTTTCTCTTTCTTCTTTCTTTTGCTCTGTTTGTATCTGGCTTATTTTGTTCTTTTCCTAGTTCCCTAAAATCTATAGTTATGTCATTTATTTGAGCAATATCTTTTTTTCTATGTACGTATTTACCTCTATGAATTTCCTTCCTGGGACAGCTTTTATGGTCTTCAATAAGCTTTGCTATGCTGGGTTTCCATTTTTTGTTTGTCTCTATTTAAACTATCTTTTCTCTGTTAATTTCTTCTTTGATATAGACACCAGAATAAACCCACCTGAGCATATTTTTGCTTTATTTCATTTAAAAAGAAAATATAGAGGGGTAGGCTGATAGGAAGGGACTCAACATGTCATTTCTAGAAACATTTTATTGTTTTGAGATGCTCCTAGATTCTGTCTTCATTTCCTCAGTGAAGAAACAGAAACACTAGGGACTGTAAGAGAGCAAGTTAGCCAAATTAAGACCAAACCTTCTTTCATCTGATTGCTTCACCTGTCAGCAACTCAATAAACAGCATCACATCTTTGCAAGAAATCACTGGACAGAAATAAAATTAAGAAACAAAGGACTGAAATGTTTATTCTTGCAGATATTCATAAAAGCATACCAGTGTTGCTCTACACTTAAGCACTAAAGGAGGAAAAACTAAAAGGAAGTATAATGCCGGATGCTTTCAAGGGTCTACAAAAATAGAGTTCAAATATTGTTATAAAATAACAATCTTTTGAGGGCCAACTTAGTATTTTACTCTCAAGACAAATTCAATAACTCTTCAAACAAAAGTAGAACAAACAAACAAACAAAAGATACGAATTGCACTGGAAATGGTAAAGCCCTCATGGTGCGGTCATTGCTCAGTGGTCCCAGCTATGAACAGTGATGCCCATGGGCTCAACACTAGTCTTCAGGAGATATTGCACATCTCACCCTCAACACTGGTGAAAAGTAAGAGCTTGTTTTTCAGGTCACAGAGGTGTTGCTTCGTCACTGTTGCTTAGTACAGTACTGAGTTTCCTAGACAGGGTGATTAAGTTGGGAGAGGAGACTCATATTAGAAAGAAGTAAAGTTCAGTGTATAAATGACATTAAAAATTGACAGAACCATTAAACAAATTCATTAGTGTACAAAGCACGAAATCAACATAAAAAAATGTATTCCACTTATATATACAAATTGTCAGCTATTTGAAAGGGGAATTAAGAAAATAACAAAAATAAAAAATAAAATAGCATTAGAACAAACAATACAGTTCAGCAAGGAGGTAAAAGATACAGAAGAGGATACAGAGAAATGGAAGGCTTTCTCTATGTTTATGGATGTGAAGAATTCCTACTGTTAAAATGTCTATACTTCTGATGACTCTTTATAGATTCCATATAAAAAAATCATACATACTGATTCATCTTTGTTCCTAAATAAATTCTCTTCAAAATTAGTAATATGTATGTATATATTTATTATTAAAATAGATTTTTGAACTAAAAAACACACAAATTTTATCTCACAAAATTAAAATGGAAATTGCACAAAAATAATTCATAAGGACATTTTCTATTGAAGACATAGAAGGATATCATAGATATATACTGACATAAATGTCTGAAGTATCAAAACATCTCATGTTTGATCATTTGTTTGTAGCTGTCCAGCAGCCATGGATGAACTGGATACCTGAAAGGGGTGCTGGAAATGATAAAGGAATGGGGTGAGAGAGAAGAATGAGGGCAAGACAAAATTTCTGATCAAGGCTCAAAGTTTAATATTTAGCACTGCGTTTATATAGGGAGAGCCCACAGACCTCATCCTTTGTTTCAGCTGGATTAGGCTGCAAAGCAAACTTAGTGAGAGCAGCCAATTCCTCAAAGCTCCTGTAGGAAATTGCAAATGTGGTAAGGCCAGATGTCTCCAGTAGGTTGTAAAACTATTGTGGGTTTCTTTAGCCTACTCAAGGCTGAGGGAAAGGCACAATTTTTAACAAGATAAAATAGGAATTATATAACTAGATTAAAGAACTCATGAGTAAACAAAATATTTTATATATATATATATATATATATATATATATATATATATATATATATATTCCAATGTTTAAATAGTTTACATTTATAAATGCATAAATTGATATACATGGACACTTTAGCCATTTTTCTCATCACAGTTACAGAACATCTGGCAGACAACTAAGGAAGAATGTGTTCTGTCCCATTATTCAAAGGAATATAGTCCATCCTAATGGGGACGAAACAGCCATGGGCAGCTATAGTGATATGACCACACAGCCTAGATTCCTTAGCATCTCACATCTTAGTGAAGCTGAGATGAGACAGAAACAGGGTCAGACTCTGGGCATCAGGGTCCTTCCTACAGAAACTCACTTCCCTCAGTTAGGTCCTACTTTCTAAAGGATCTACAACTTCCCCAAATGGTGTGACCAGATGGGTAACAATTCTTTGAGCATGAGCCCATGAGGGCCATTTCATATTTCAAACAATAACATATTAAATATTCAAAATATGCTTAAAGTTAAAAGCCTAAATGCAAAGAGAGTAAAAAAAAATAGGAAAGCATTGAAAAATAGTTTAATGTTGGTAATTATTTTCAACTCTATCAGGGTAAAATGGCTGTACACAAATCTGAGTAAGAGAGAAAATAACAAAACAAGAAAATATCAAAACATATTCCAGCAAATGTTATTAGTGTAAGACAGTGGTTCTCAACGTTCTTAATGCTGCTACCCTTTAATGTTGTGGCAACCCCCAACCATAAAATTATTTTCGTTACTACTTCACAACTGTCATTTTGCTACTATTATGAATGAAAATAATTTTGGAAATAGAGGCTTGCCAAAGGAGTCAACCAACTGGGACCCACTGCTTCGGCCTCCAGCATAAGCAGAAACCTTGCAGTGGTAGAATGCAGACAGATAACTCAGTGGAAAAGTGTGTATAGATATCTGGGAAGGCACGGCAGATTGGACAGGTATGTTCACTTCTTCCCCCAGACCAAGCCTGGGAGAATAACAGCAGCAGATTGACAAAGTAAAAGCCCAAGGACAAAGAGAGTAAAGGAAGATTCAAGGTATGGATAAAATTGGAGTGACTCCGAAAAGCCTTCATGTAGGACTGAGAGATATAGCTTAGTCAGTAAAGTGTTTGCCTTATAAACGCTAGAGCTTGAGTTCAGTCCTCAGAATTCATGTTTTAAGAGCTGAGCAGGATGACTCTCATTCGTAATTCCAGCTCCAGGGAGACTTAGACAGATCCTGGCGCCCTCTGGCCAATCAGACTCACCCACTTAGAACGTATCAGGTCAGAAGGAAAGTCTTCCTACTGAAGGAGGTGGGGGGAGGTGAGGAGGAGGAGGAGGAGGAGGAGGAGGAGGAGGAGGAGGAGGAGGAACAGGAGGAGGAGGAGGAGGAACAGGAGGAGGAGGAGGAGGAACAGGAGGAGGAGGAGGAGAAGGAAGGACGGATGCCACTTGAAGCCTGATATCCAAATTGTCCCCCACCCTCTGTGCTCTGCACACACAGGTGTACTCCCACACAGATCAATGTGCACACATTTTAATGTAGAGGGCCGAGGGAACCCTAAGCCTTGTTAATAATGCTCTCTCAAGATCAGATTGTGCAAGGCTCAATTCTAACATGACGGTTCATTCATTTTCCAGCTTCCTCTTCTCACTCTCATTACCTTTCATCCTATGGGGTACTGTACTGAATGTATAGCCTAAATACAGTGCACTCCAACAGCAGGATAGGGTTCAGTCAGCCTCAAGTCTGGAGTAAATCCAACTTGGTTGTGGTGCATAATAACACTGCCCTATTTGTGGCCTGCATTCTTTAATGTTTAATTGAGAATTTGGCATTTGAGGTCTTGTCCATTGTTATTTATAGTTTTGCCTGATCTTGGTTTGTTTAGGTATCAGGGTAATCACAGCCTCAGAAAGCATCCTTAGAAGTCTCCCCCATCTCTCATTTTTGAGGAGATTGCGTAAAATTGGATACTAATTTTATTTTAAAATGTTTGGAAATAGACTTTAGAGGGATCATCTGAACACATAGCTTTCTGTCTGGGGTGTTTTTCAATTAAGAATTCAATTTTTGAACAAGATCATAGAAATATTTCTATGAATCCTATTACTTCAAGTGAATGTTTGACATTGTAAGTTTTAAAGCTTTAATACATGTTTTCTAAGTTGTTAAATTTGTGAACACAAAGTAGTTCCCAGTGTCCTTTATCATATTTACAGTGGAAGGATCAGTGGCAACATCATTTGTTTGATGCCTGATATTAGGAATTTCCATTTCCCCCTTTTCAAGTCTTAATCAGCTCTGCTAGTGTTTGCCAACTCTAGTTTAAATAACCGGCACATTTTCCTCGTTTCCGAACTATTTCTGTTTACTTCTTTTTTTCTCCTTAGTTTTCATTGATTTTCTCCTTCTTCCAAATTATTAATCATCATCATTATCATCACCATCATCATCATCATCATTTTTCAGGTAAGAACTTAGATTACTTATTTGAGAATATTATTCTCCACCTGTAATGTGTGTGTGTGTACAGTGTGGCCTCAAAATTTCATTTTCATTATTCCCTAGCTATGAATCCTTAGGCATAAAAGCAACTCCTGGAGTATCAGTGTTATCACTGCTAAAGAAATAGTAAACCCAAGTTTTAATTAGTTGGAAAGATGAAAATGGTAAAATGGCGGAGAACACTTTTCATCCTCAAAGCATAAGCTAGTTCTTTATCTTCCTCTGTTTTAGATTGTCCCAAACCTTCAACTTGAGGACTTCTCCAAACAAGAACAGGACTGCAGACTGTTTAGGATATTGTTTGTTCAGTTATAAGATATCTATGTGGTTCTTTTCTGCTGAAAAAAAAATATATATATGAATCTTTGTATAGGTTTAAATTGCCAAGCACAATTTAATACTATAAGAGTGCTGTCCAAAATTTCTAATGTCTGAATCATATGAGGGCCAGTCTTTGTATAATTGTTTTAGAGGGCCAGTCTTTGTATAATTGTTTTAAATAATGGATTATATCTTCCGTGTTCTCCATGTTCTTAACCATCTTGGATTACTATAACTGCTATATTACAGAAACTGAATTCTTTTGTATACCTCCAAAGTCTTAAGTCGGCTTTTGAGCAACATACAACATGATAGTTCAGTTCATGTAGACCTAGCTAGGCTGTTTGTGGTCTGTGTTATTCGTGTGCTGTTCTGGAGACAATCACTTATTTGAAATGGATAGAC
>LR751338.1:135701-155701 GCA_902729485.2 Mus minutoides
CACACACACACACACACACACACACACACACACACACATGAGGAAAACCATCAGTTCTTGCTCCCCTTTTCCAAATGCTGACTTCCCATTGGGATCTACCTGTTTATTGACTTGTTCATTCCTCCACCTGTCGGTAAATGATCCTTTCTTTTTTTTATTTTGGAATTTCTAGATGTTAGCTGCAGAACTGTCTAAAACAATTGTATTTTAGTAGAAGCAAGCAAAAAACCCCAAAGGCAACAGATGACTAATTTTCATTTATAAAAGTTTCCTTTTCTTTTCTCTTAAGAGGCGACGCTTCTCCCGCACATCTCAGGGACACCAGGCCGCTCTGAATGCCAATCCAGTTCTCTGTGTTCCTACAAAAGGAACTCTTGCTAAGATGCCTTGTTAGCCTCAAGCATTCACAGAAAATTGCACCTGAGCTCACACTGAATAAGATGACCATGGCGCTAGGGGACTACAGAGTCCAGGAACCAATTAAGCCTCAGATAAGGACAGGGTTTTATTCAGTTGACTGATGGAAGCCATAAACAGAGACATTGGCCACAGTGCATTTAATGTGGGTCCCACGGTTTCTTCTTCAGTGTAAATAAAGAACCTGGGCCGGAAGGACTATTCTAGCAGGAATGGGGAAAGCTTTCTGCTTGCAATGCTTCATGTTTTGCCAACTTGTTCATCAGTGATTCCCTGGCACTGGGAGATATGAACCTTTGCTGTTAATAGGTGTTTGTGAAGTTCCCTGTATTCCTTTTGAAAAGGTATTCAGACTTACCTAACTTCACCCATCATTTCACTCTTGAGAGGTCTACAATTCAACACAAAGAAAAGCTATCTATGATAACACAGGAGGGTTTAAGCTGCGATTAAAATGTATCTGAGCTAACTCTCACTCTTGAGATCTGTTTCTCTCAGTACACTGTCTCTGAGATGCTGTTCTGTCCAGAGCCATCCTTCCTCCCTAGAGTTAGACTCTAGCATGTTCTGAATGGACAAATGATCTGCTTGGTGATATGAATGCAATCTCTTGAATTCACTTAGATGATAGACAGTGTGCTTCTTCCATTTGATAGATGGTTATTCTCCAGAATCTAATTGACATGTAAGGTCACATGATTTCTACAATGGCAGCTCTCTTCACTTCCTTACCTACTTCCCATTAGCATCTCCTGATCCCATTTTCATCCAGAATTCAGATACACACACACTAGTCAACACATAAGTCAGACAACAGAAGTGACCAGACCAAAGTTAGGTACAACTTCTCTTGCAAATATCCTTCTTATGAAGTTCTGGACTACTCATATGTGACAAAATCAATCATTTACTTGTTATCTAATATTCAAGAGCAAGTTCTTACACACCAGCCTTGCTTCATTGTGTTACAGGGAATGTGACCCATCCATTCAGCTTCAAGAAAAAAGCTTTTCTATATTCAGAAATCTCTTAAGATGAAGATACTAGCCCAGGAAAAAAATATCTGGTGGAACTTCAAAGAGCTCAGCATGGAAAAATCAAAGTAGATAAAATTACACATTGTAAAATCTGGAAAAAATATACTAACACAAAGAAAAGCTGCCTGTCTTCAAGAGCTAGGACCTCTGGTGTGTTCAGGCAGGAGTGAGGCCTTGGGTGTTACCTACTTTATCATAGCATTCCACCTCTCTCTTTTTATCTTCTGCTCTTCTCCTCTTTCCACAATCATAAATCAACAGAGACAGGTCTTCCTTCTTTGCAATAGAAGGGAGGGGGCGTCTAGACTTCTCCTATTCCAAGGCAACCTTAACCACCTGATGAATGTGACTATCTTACTCCTAGGGAGAAGCTGGAACTATTTCAAAGCCTGAGTTGGTGATCTGCAGTCAGGGGCCTCAAATGCAGATCCAGCCCTTCTGACATATCTGTCCCCAGCCACCCTAGAAAGAAAGCCATATGGGACGATAGAAGATCAATTCAAGAGGCTTCAGATTCCAGAGCCAGGGTCAGAGTCAAATACAAGAGTGTGTGACAGCTGAAATTGTCCATGATTTACTAATTGCCAAAGGCAGTGACCGGTCATAAAGAGCAAAGGCCAAAGAGAGGGCTTGGTACCCATTGCTGGCATTAGGTTTCTGTCTAGAGGAGAAATCAGGAGTGCAGTGGAGAACATTTGGAACTAATTAGAGAGAATGAGAAAACTTGGGGCTCAGATGTGGAGGGCTGTGCAGCTTCTAAAAATAAATAATGGCTGGCCAACCTTCCCAAAGACTCTGCTACCCTTTCTCTTTCTTGTTTCTGGCAGAACTCGTTCATAGCTGATGCAAGAACAGCCACATCTTTCAGCTTCTTGAGATACTATGGATCTTATTTGAAAACAATAAAACTTTTAAAAAGTAGAAGAAACTGGTAGATAATCAGTATTTTTCTCAAGCATGACCTAAACCAAAGGCACAGGAGATGTACGAAAAAGAATGAACTTTTGATGTTGGGAAGACTTGGCACTCAGGTTTTCCCTGCCCTGTTTAGAATTTGTGTGACCCTGAGAAAGTTCTATGTCTTCATGGGAATATTTCCTCATCTGTAAGAGTCTACCCATGCCTCTAAGTTTAGGAAGGTGATATGTCTAGAACGTGTGACAAAGCCCTTGATTCTTTTTGCTGGACTCATTAAATGGAGTCTCCTTGTTTAAATCCCTGAATGTGTACACTTTAGAAATTGCATGTAAGCCATTGTTAACTGTCATTTCATAAAGTCAAGCAAACAACAAGACTCCCCTATATAAAGCCATATAATATTGTTTCAATAATAGACATATAAAGCAATGTTTTAGACTGGAAATTTGAAAATTTGTTTATTTATAGATAGAACTCAAACATACTTGGAGGAATAAAACAAATTTCATGCCAAAATACCAAAAGGCAATTTGTTTTCATTCAGTTATATATCAAAAGGGAAGAAGGCAAAAGAAAAATTTAAATATTCCAGATTTAGAAATTCTCTACAGCAGAAGTTTTGCAGTTAAAGGTATAAAATAAAACATGATCTTGGAGGAAATGTTTAAAGCTATAAATTATAAGGTAAAAAGGACCAAGAATAAGTATGTGAAATCTTCAGGTGTGTGTGTGTGTGTGTTTAAGCAAAACTCTGAAGCTGATGGAATTTCAGCTTTAAAGGATATGGGAAGACAGACTATCACAGGGGAAGACATTCGAATTTCTCCACAGAAACAGTCTAATTCATTAGTAGTCAGAACACGTACATTGAAGTGACAGGGAGCTATGACCAGTTGGCCAAATTATAAAATCTGATAATATTAAAAGTTGGCAAGTGAGAGGGTTGGGGCAGGGAATACTATTAAACAAAGCTGTTCATTAAACAATTGTGAAGGGGGTGATATCAATCCTAGAACCCAATTCTCTCTAAATATTTTTCCTGTGGAGAGAATGGACACTCACAATTTGACACAGCTAGATCTGAAGGAGTTATCCTTATCATACAAAAAGTAGCCTAACCATGTCCAGTCTAACCATAGAGAAATAGATACAGTTCAAACACAAAGAATTACAGTATAAAGTGTTCAAACGAATAATGTATATTTTTACATATTAACCTGATTCAGTCACTAAAATATCTGCAAACCAGTAGGTTTCCTCCCAAACCTAAACATGTATGACAGCAGAGAGTCTGAGAGCTTTTCCATAACACAAACTCATCTTAGAGTTTGTTTTATTATTCAGGGGCTGCAGTGCGGAGAATAAAGTACCTAGGAACTAAGAATTAGCCAGGGAGGATTTAAATGCTTTTGGCTATGCCCAGTTTGTCCCTTGTTTGCACAAATTTAAAACAAATAGAGGCAAAATATTTTGAAAATATTTACAGTTGTTACTTCTTAGCATACAGGTGATTATTATGTTTAATTTGTGTATTACCTATAACTTAAATTTTTCCAAAGAGAAAAATACTCACCATTATTTAGTGAGACTCATAAGATCTCACGTAACAGCACTAAATAGCAAGTTAAACATGCCTAAAAATTCAAACTTACCTAGATATTTGAAACTCATATTTTAAATGCTTATTTTGCATTACTTTATACTCAGTGTGGCTGGATTACAGCTCACAGGAACTTACAGTTTTAAAAATGTGGTCTTATGTAACTCTTGCATTTCCCCTGTTATTATTTTCATTTGTAAATAAAGGAAGTGGGATTCAAGAAAGTAAACAGCTTGTTCACGTTCACCGAGCTATGCAGGCACAGAGCTTATGGTCTAGTACAGGTCTTTGGACATCAAAGTTAATGTTACTCTTAACATACCGAAGCTATGCTAATAACCACATGACAATGTCTTCTCTTGCAAACTGTGAACTGATTCACTGTTAGCTGAATTTAAAAATCTTAGGAGAAAAAGGAATTAGATCAGTTTTAGAAATGTACAGACATTTTATGAAAACAGGTGTATCTACATAAGCACTTGAATGAGCTTGTTTTAGAGATGGTGTTTTAGTGCTCCTAATAAGTCTAGTACGTAGAAAGCTTTCTGCACAAAAGGAAAAACATTTTGTTCTGATCTCAAATTCTTATATAATGTAGTAAAAACCATGGAGTTCTGCTGACCTAATTGTGGAAGCTAGAATGCTGTTAGGAGTTTGCTCAATTCCATGTAGTCCAAGACTATAATTTGTTATCTTACTTAACTACTATTCATCTCTTTCACCTCCCAGGATCCAGAAGATATTATCAGAGGTCATCCCACACCCTCATTCTCTTCATGAATATTTTGATTTTCTTCTGTTTTTAAAATTTATTTTGGGCAGGGCGGGGAGGGACTGAGAAAGTAGCTCCATTGGTGGAGAAGTTGCTTAGGGCCTGGGTTTGATCATTAGCAAGAATAAGCTGGGTGTGTTGGTGTTTGCCTATAATTCCATCTGAAAGGGAAGGCATCAAGATCAGGTGTTTGAGGCCAACTTCAGCTTCATAGAAAATTTAAGTACAACCTGGTGTTTATGAAATTGTCTCACAAACAGAGAAGCAAACAAGAAGGTCCACACTAGAATTTATTCGAGGCAGGCATATATAACTGAGGCTCATTCAACTTACAAGCTCTCCACTTTTCATTTCAGTGCACACATTTTCTTGTGGTTTTAAGTTGAGAGACAGAAAGAGAGAGACAGACAAGAGACAGAAATAGAAGGGGCACCTTTCCCCCTCAGTGTGAGCTCTTCAGAATTAAGGTGGTCATGCTATAGTAATCTCAGTAGTTGGTGGCATTGTTCCATCTAGGATCTAAATTAATGTCCCCATAGCATCTGGAAGGGGATGAATTTGATTCCTTGAAAACAAAAGCATTGAATCAGATTATAGCACAGGCCAGGTGATCAAAGGGATTCTGTGAAGACAAAAACACATGTCTCCCATATTGTCAAGGCAGCCTCAGGAGTGGCATTCATATCAGTGACCCTGCAGGTCTCTCCCGAGGATTAAACAATAGAGGGAGAGAAAAGGCACCTAGCAGGACATCTGGCAGATGGAAGGTGCCTAATGAACTTTACTTCCTGACTGAGTAATCTAACTACCTATGTCATCTCATCCCAAAGGTCTTACAGTCCAACAAATCTAACTAAACATTGGGACCACTCTCTTGAACAGAGCATGAGTATGTCTCATAATTGTCCTCTTTAATGTATGGAAAACCAGGACTTTGAGTGGAGGCTGTAAGGTCAGGGATTTCTAACAACCCCAGTAACAGAAACTGCAATAACTAGGGATTGCTGCATGCCAGCCATGGGCCAAGAGTCTAGAGAGTGTCTGACATGTATTTTCTCACATCATCTGTGCCAAAAGTAATGAAGAAGGTATTAGTAGAATTTCCATTTTGCAGATGGAGAAATGGATGTAGCAAAGTCAAGTCCTCTGTCCAAGGTCCAGGAAATGACAAAGCTTGGATCCCCATTCCTGTACTGGACCCAGAGCCCGAGCTCATAGCCACACATTGTTCTTTCTCAGACTGCCCTGCACGGCCCCTTAATACCCAGGGAGGAGAAGGCTCAACATGAAATGGTGTTTGGCTGCATTCCAATCAGTCAACACATTCATCACCAGCTCGCACAAAGCGAGCAGGTAGGTTGGATTCTCTGCACTGGACTGAACAATACAGGCAAATGTATGCGCCGACTTCCAGCTTGATTGCACAGCCCTGTCTTGACTTCCCTAACACATCAGCTACTCTATTAAAAAGGGAACCTTGGGGTGCTGGGGTCAAGAGGGATCAAAGTGATATCTTTTCTTTCATTAAAAACAAACAAACAACAACAAAAGAAATACCTGATTTAATCGCCATAGTCCTGAAGTTATTTCTCATCGGAGAAATTATGGAGCTGAACACTGATTCCAAGAAGTGTTGGGATGCTGGGCACAGATGGCTTTAATTATTTGGGCAGCCATTGACAGATGTGATGGTCTAGGTTTCTGCTGCCTTGGACAGGTGTAAGCTATAGGATTTACCCAGAGGGAGTTGTGGAGAGACAGAATTGGACAGATCCCGTTGATGGCCCCTTATTTTGTCTTAATCCACCCCTAGGTACATGCTTATCATATTTCTTTGCCTGAAGGCATGGTCAAGTCAGTCGAATCTATCAAACTAAGTTTGAGTGCAGGGAAGAAATTCTCAAAGAAAGAAATTCCTTGTTAGCATTTGGTCTCAGCCTCTGCTTTGTGTTGTCCCTCAGGTGCCTTTCTTCCCATTAATTGTGGCTTCATAATTAAAAGGAGGTGTGTTTGTGTTCCCTCTTCTGGATCAACATAAGCCTTTAACGGCTTCAATTGTTGTCTACACAAGTAATTTCAATCCAACCCATGAAAACATTCATTACCAAAAAAGATCAATTGAGCAAGGCAGAGGGTGTAGGGAGACAACGACCTTGTTCTTGGGGAAATAATGAATGCTGGGTTGAGCTTCTGTTCAGGTTGTAGGAAGGAACACATCCGTATTTACTACCTCAGGGCTCTGTTCTAGGCACTGTGGTGCTGTGGTGATGAGTGGAGCCCTTGTCCCCCTAGAATTTCCACTGTAAATGAGAAGCTAGACAGCTTTAAAAAAATCTCTTTCTCTATCCAAGTGTGTGTCAGGATATGTAGATAGACTTATATACAAACAAATGGATATAGTTCCCCTTTCTCTAAAGGGGGTACATTCCATGTACAGCACTGGGAGCTTGAAACCAAACATAGCGCTGAAGCTTGTGTACACGACTTGTTCTTGTACATGCCCATGATGTGGTTAGTTTATCAACTTAGTGTCTAATAGTGAGATCACAATATAAACAACAACACACTGTAAAAGAAGCTACGTGAAAGTGGTTGTTGTGCTTTGAATATGAAAATTTCTCCACATGTTTATAGGTTGGAGACTTCGGTTTTTACCTAGTGACACTTTTTGGAGGCATACTTGCAACTGTAGAAGTGGGAACTGGCTAAGGGATCTCTCTCTAGGTATCTGTATGTGTCTCTCTCTATCTCTCTCTGTGTCTCTGTCTCCATCTCAATTTCTCTGTCTCTCTGTCTTTCTCCTTCTCTCTGTCTCTCTGTCTCTCTGTCTGTCTGTCTGTCTGTCTGTCTCTCTCTCTCTCTTTGTGTGTGTGTGTGTGTGTGTGTGTGTGTGTGTTGATCAGCTCTCAACCTCCATGTGTTCCCATTGCCATAATTGCCATGCTGTTTTACCCTAGCCCATGGGACTAAGTAACCATGGTCTTGTCCCTTTGAAACAAGGAGCCAAAATGAACTTTAAGTTTCTTTCTCTCAGGCATTTTGCCAGTGTTGAGAAATTCTTCTGATACAATGGTCTCTCTGTCTTATGGATCAGTGTAGTACACATTGAGATGATATGATATGATATGAGACGATACATTGCTGTTATGGAGAGATAAGGTGATAAGAGTTATGTGAATTGTTATGGAGTATTAGACTATGACAAGGGTTCCTTGAGCAAAAGCACTGGGTAACTCTCACCATCAATCCAATAACCCAGAGGCCTACCAACTGAGTAGGTAACACAGGACAGATATGAAGGAAACATAATGCTATATATCCCATGCAAGACATGATAATGGGAGATTTCCTCCTGCTACTGAAAGAGCATACATTTGAAACTTATAGAAGCATTCTGGAATTTTCCAACGTTTTCAGATCATAGTTGAGCATGGGCAATTGAAACTGCAGAAAGAGAAACCAAGGATCAAGGAGACTTCAGTATGCATATACACACATGCAACTTATAATACTTATAGGGACAGATATAACTGTACATGTGTGTATGTGCGTGTATACATATGCATACATTTATATTTATGTATGCATTGTATGAGGTGAGTATAGTACAGTAAGTGCTCATAACAGATTATATCTCAGGACTTGGGCTTACTCATGTGAGTGAGATGCATACACGAGGAAGGCAGCAGAGTGTTAAGGAGAAGATAGTTCAGGCCCTCATTCTCTTCATTTAAGAAAGCAAATGTTATGAATTGGAAACTATGGTAGGCTGAGTTGACCTATTCATATTTCCAAGACATAATCATATTTTGAGAATGCACCTTTCAAGAGATGATTTATTTTAATATGCTCTCAGGAGGGAGGACAAAATTAGTATTTCTTCATAAAAGGAAATAGAAGACATCAAGGAAGAATCTTATACATGGAAAAAAGACCTTATGAAGGTGGACATTTGCAAGCCAAGGACAGAGGCGTGTCTGGAACAAACTGTGTGACCTTGATATGGGTTTCCAGACTTTAGTCTAGTAGACAATACATTTCTACTGTTTGAGCTACCTGATCTGAGGTACCTTGTTACAGTTGCTACAGAAAAATAATACAGTACCTCTTCAAACTTGAAGGAAAGCATTATAGAGAAAGCTTTCAAAAGTTAGTTAGTTAGTTAGTTAGTTAGTTAGTTAGTTAGTTAGTAGCTATCTAGGATGTTTGTGAGTTACATAGATGATCCACGCTGGGCAGTGAACACTAGTCAAGAGTAATTATCTAAACTATTAAGGCAACCCTATAATGTACATACTCTCCTTTTCATCTTATTTTTGGGGAAACAGACTTGGCAAAGTTAACCCAGTGTGGCAGAGCTGGGGAGGGAACATGGATCTGAACTCCAACAACCTCACCTAACAGCACACACTGTGTTCCAGCTGTGCTGGGACATCTAAGGACAGAGACAAGAGCCCACCGGAGGAAGGGTGTTTGTAAGGCCAAACCATCAGAGAACCAACAAGCTAAGCCCTTAACCAGAAAAACCTATTACAAAATGTCCTGCATCAGTTCAGACTTTGGAGGTATTCACCGTGAGCACACATTTCCTCAGCCCTCTATGCATTAGGTGGGCACAGCCCTCCCAACCATTCACCTCCGCCTTGCGACACACAGACACACACACAGCTACACACACATACTCATTCACTCGCCCCAAGCTCCTCAGACAATGCAACTTTTTGAGAAGCCCTTTGAAGAAGCCCTTAAGGGATTTGAATCAATGATCTCCTCAGATCCTCGACTGGAACTCCCTGGTTTGCTTTTTAATGATATCTCCCAACTCAGCCACCACAACTCTTTCTTACTGTTCCCTTCTAGCTACTCTAGTCTATTCTTCACTCGCCCCTGAGTGTATAAGGGCTTCTTTTTCTTTCTTTCTTTCTTTTTTTTAAAATAAAGAAACAGAGATGGAATTAAGTCTCCGAGTCCCATGTGCTTCATTATCCTGGCGTGTTGGGAATGTGTTAAACAGACAGTGTGCGTTTTCCTAAGTACCAGCAAAGGATCAAAGGAACCCAGTGTAGCAAAGGTTTTTCTTTTCTTTCTTCCTCTCTCTCTTTTAAACTGAGGCCTGGGTGATTCAATTCACACTGGGGAGTTGAGCACATAAGATATGGGAGGAGAAAGCTCCAGCAGTAGTTTTTATTTCAAGAAAACTTTTTAAGTCATAAAATGTTCTTAGGTGTCTTTGATATATTTTTTTTCTTAAAAGTAGAATTGCAAACCTGAAATTAAAAGACATTTTTTGGGGGAAAAATATGCTTGATATGAACCCTGGGTAGCTATATAAATAGAGTGGATTGAATGGTGTTCCATAGCCCAGAGATTACACTCTGCTATGCTGCTGAGATTTTGTATGCTGAAACTTTCAAACTTTAAATGGAAACTTGCGATTACTTCCTTGCGTGTATTTGTGTGCCTGTTTTTCCTATGTATCCTCCTTCATAATAAAGTTTTTGTGTGGCTATTTTGTAAAACTTTAAAACATATCTTCCTCTGAGCAGGATGGAAGTAAGGGAGAGTCCTTGGAGTGCAGGGTTTGAATAAATCACTGGGATGAGACTCAGTGTGAAGCCCCAAGCTAAATAAACTTGCTAATTTGGTCTCATCTTTTCAACACAGAAGGATCTTGTTCCTTAACTTTTGGATTTCCCTCCCCTAAGTTTCCAAAGATGAACCGCTTAGACATAAGCTCTCAAGAGGAGTTTAGAGCACCCGTATGTAATAATGATGACTTGCTGGAATATGATTATAGTAGAGTAGCACTTTGAGCTGCTTGCCTAGGCAATACTTTTTACTTAGATAATATATGAAGTTGTATATGCTAGTAGGTTACCAGTTCATATCATATTTCAACAAAGTGTGTGTGTGTGCGTGTGTGTGTGTGTGTGTTTGTGTGTGTGTGTGTGTGTGTGTGTGTGTGTGTGTGTGTGTGTGTGTGTATGTGTGTGTGTCTTTTGTTTTTAGGACACAAGGTCTGGTGTATTCATACCTTCATCTCTCAAGCACTAGGATTACAGGTGGTCTCCACTATTATTGATAATACTGTTTTTATAAATACATTACTTTTCAAACTATGCATGTTACTCTGATGCTGATGCCATTGTTTGGCATGCGTGAAGCTGTGGGTAGGTGTGGTGAACATACCCAAAATCCCAGCACTCAGGAACTGGAAGAGAATTACAAGTTCCAGGTCACGTTGGACTCACTCAGGCTGCAGGAGACACTGTCTCAATTTTTCTTATTACTTTTCAAAATCTTTTTTCTAAATAATCATCTGCTCTTTGATTCCTTAGTTCTGCAACTACTCCCAAGGAGAAGTCATTTTCACTAAAGTGCTTCCGAATATTTGCAGTACTGTGTCCTTGGTGGCTACAGCAGTGAAATAGGTTAAGTTTCAAATAAAATCACAGTAAAAAAATTTGCATTTTTAATAAAGTTGATTGGCTAGAGAGATGACTCAGCAGATAAAGGGCTTGTCCTATGAGCGTAAGACCTGAGATCAGATCCCCAGAAGCCAGGTATATATCAGACAGAGGTTGGTAATCCTAGTGACTGAGAGGCAGATACAGGTTCTAAGTACAGGATCCAGGAGCAAGCTGGCCAGGTAGAGCAGCCAGAATTAGCAAGTTCCAAGCCCAGGGAAAGACTCTGCCTCAATAAATAAAGTGGAGAATGACTGAGAAAGACATCAATGTTAATGTAGACCTCCACACACATACCCACATACTTGCACCTTCACATACAAGTACACACACACACGCACCAAACACACACACACCATAATCATAATGCAAAAGTAAAATTAAAATATAAAATATTATAATATATTATTGACCTTAACAGATTTTTGTTTGTCACTGGTGCATAATTTTTAAGTTTATTGATTAAAATAAAGATTTTTCTAGTGACAAGAGAGGTAGTTAAGCAATTAAGAGAATGCATTGTTCATGCAGAGGACCTAGGTACAGTCCCATGTATGCACAATGAGTCTCCCAAAACTACCTGTAATTCTGACTTCATTGGACCTGACACCCTCTTCTGGTCTTTATGAGCACCTGCACTCATGTGTGTGCACACATATGTACACACAAGTGAATGTATGCACACACACTTAAAAATAAAAAGCTTAAAAATATTTTTGTATTATAATCATAACTATTTTATTTTATGAAGTTTTATTTAGATATACACAGGACTCATGTGTTTTAAGTGTACTGTTTTAAGATTTCTAGCAAATGCGCACATTCATATAAACACTATCAGGCCCAAGATGTTTCATTATCCTCAGATATTCTGTTATGCTTCTTCACAGTCAACTTTTGCTCCCAATTAGCTCTGGTTCAGTGAAAATATATATTATCGCTTAGATTTTCTAGAATTTTGTATCCATGGAATTGTATGATGGTCATATAACCTGGCTTTTGTGATTCAGGGTTTCAGAGGTGTGTGTGTGTGTGTGTGTGTGTGTGTGTGTGTGTGTGTGTGTGTGTGTGTATGTGTGTGTGATGGAATACATGTGGAGCTTCAAAACAACCCTCTGGAGCCAGTTAGCCCCCTCCACCTTTATGTAGTGTGTTTCAGGTACTTTCTGTTGCTGTGATAAAAATTATAACTAAAATTACCGGGGAAAGAAAATGTTTATTTCAGCTGACATTTCCAGGATACAGTCAGAGAGACAGGGAAGTCAGGGAAGGAACTCAAGGCAGGAACCTGGAGACAGGACTGAAGCAGAGCCCATAAGGGAAGTCTGCTTACTGCTTGCTCCTGAGTTCCCCTTCTATCCTGAGCTCATTCACAGCTAGCTTTGTTATAGAGCCTGCAGCCATGTGTCTACAGATGGTGCTGCTCATAGTGGCCTGGGCCCTCCTATAAACATGAAGTAGCAATAAAGAAAATGCTATGCAGACATGCCACAGGCTATTCTGAGCTTCTCTCTTCCAAGGTGTATGGATCCAACAATAAAAACTATCTCAACCTGTGAGTTCTAGGGAATGCACTCAGACACTTTACCCAACAGACCATCTAGCTGACTCAACCTTGTGTTTTGAGACAGGCTCTCTAGTTGCCTCTGAACAAACCCATGGACCAGGCAGGTTGGCCTATGAGCCCGAGAGATCTGCCTGTCCATATTCCCCAAGCTCTGGGATCACAAGCATGTGCCACTCTGCCCTACTTTTATGGGACCTTTGGGGATTGAATTCAGGTCCTCATGCTTGGGTGGCAAACATTTGACAGACTGAGCCATCTCCCCAGCCTCAGAATATCTATTTTTAAGGATTCATTGTTATCATGTGTGTTTTTCTTGCTACCTGTTATTCATGAGAAATATTCTACTCAGTGAGTATATGCCCATGTGTTGATGAATTTTCCCTTTGTAATACATTTGGGTAGCTTGTATCCTGTGGATACACCTAATAAAATTATCCTAAACTCTCTGATATAAGTTTTTGTAGACAGATGTTCGTATTTCGGGGGGTAAACACCTACAAATATTATTTCTAGGTAGTGAAGTATGTGAATATCTAACTGTTTGAAGAAAATTGTCAGATTGTTTTCTAGAGTGGCTGTGCAATTTTGTGCTCCCTCCAGCAATGTCTGAGAGTTTTATAGCTCCATACTCTGGCCAACACCTGCTCCTAGAATACTCTAAATTTTAGAGCTGTGTAGAGATTTTCCACTTTGGTTTTTCTTAGATTATTTGATGACTTTCACATGCATGGTGGAAATTTTATATTTTTGTGTGTCTATTCAGATACTTTATCTATATCAGATTACTTATCTCTCAGTTGTTGATGGGTAAGGTTTTTGTGTACTTCACACATAATCGCTTTATGGTGAGTATGTATGGCTCACATTTCCAATGACTCCAGCATGCCTAGTCGCAGGTTTTACAGTGACTTTGAAAGTATAGAGACTTTTTACTTTGGAATGTTCAGTTTCTCCCTTTTCCATTTTATGGTTAATGATGAAATCCTTGGCAACATCCAGTTTAGACAGCATTTTCTCCTGAATATTGCACACCTTTTGGTCTCATATGCAGGCCATTTGGAATTGTTTTGTATGAAGAGCATGATACATTGCTTTCTGTGCCTGTTCCTGCCTAGCTTGTTAAAAAGATCCATTCCCTACTTTACTGCCTTGACTTATATGGGAGTCTCTTCTGAAGGATTTAGTCCGTGCCAGCATGCTAAATCTGTGATTGTGCAAATGCCACACCTTCTTGAGTAGTACAGCTTTGTAGTATGATTTTCCTTCAGGTAGTGTATACTTTCCCTTTCCACTTTCAAGTTTCTGTTTTCTGGGCTTCCAAGTGAATTTTAGAATCATCTTATGAACTTATTTTTTAAGGCCTAATAGGACCAGGATTCTATTATCACTGAGTTGACTAATAAACCTAAAGGAACTGACTGAAGCATGAAAGGTCCCAATACATGATGACATACCTTCTGGAAGTTTTAAACTGAAACCAACAGGGCTTGTTTTGTAAGTCGCAGTGTGTACAACTTAAACATGTCTTCTTAATTTTATCCATAAGTAATCTCTGTATAAAATCAGTTTTAATTGTTGTATAATATTCTCGTGCACTAAGGGACGGTGTTACCTAACCACTCTACTTATCCTTTACATGCTTGGGAGTTTTTGTTCCTAATGTAATTAGTACAGTAATAAACATCCATGCACAGATTTTTAAAAAAGCATTATTTTCTTTATATGCATTTCTTCAAGTGAGCATAAAAATAAGTTCCATGACATACATTGGACAGGCTCCTCTTTTGAAAGATGAGATCCCAGAGTTTATCCAGGCACCCTGCTGTTTTCTTTGCAGTAGGCAAAGTCAGCACAATCAATATTATTAGAAAGAAGGACAGAAGCTGGTAGGTGGGAGTGAGAGAACAAGAGAAAAGAGTTCAAGTCTCCCTTTGGAAGAAATGAAATGTGTACATGTTTCTCTATCACCTTATTAGAGGGTTGACCATCAGACTGCGCCAGCTGTGGGAGGTGACCTGTGCAATGATGGCCAATATTCTGGCACAGACATAGATGGCATCATCTACAACATTTATACCTGGGTGTTGTGCACTCAATCAAGCTACCCAAAAGTCGCGTGCGCGCGCGCGCGCGCACACACACACACACACACACACACACACATGTTCATAATAAGTTCACTATACTGTGATGGTTCCCATTCATGGCTCTCCCTGACTTTGTAAATCCTTGTGAGGTCATGGACTGAATTTACTTGCTGATGGTTATGAATTTTAAGTATAGCCCTGTGGGGTCAAGGATTGGATGTACTTGCTGATAACTATGAATTAAACAAATGGATTCATTTAAACAAGTAGCTTTCTAAGCCTGACTTTCCTCATTTCTAGAATGGGATTGTTGGGGTCAGCAGTTTTCAGTCCCACACTTCAGAAGTTCTGGGTTTGGTGGTCTGCATGACAGAGGTTGGCTGGTTCAGAAGTTATTGGTAGGGGGAATAATGTAGTTGGCATGGCAGAGGCTGGCTGGTCCTAGGAATCTTGGCTGCTCATCATGATTCCTGCTAACTGGCCAGTCTTCCTCCATGGGTTCTTTATTCAATTTATTTTCAAGATAGGCATTGACTTACAAACTGCAGTTTGAAGAAGCACAGAAATTGACAGACAATTAGCCTTTGGGTGAGGAACATTGTCAGCCAATGTTCTTGAAATTCTGTCATCTTTAGTGAGCCTGTCTGTTTAAGAAGCCCCAGGACAGGTTACCATGTGAACCTTCACAGGACACAGCTGCTTTTGAGCTGATCCAGAAGAGACTGTAATCAGAATTTGGATTCAACTTTACACTTCTAGAACTTTCTATATGGTGCCAGGTTGTTCTTACTCACCCTTTTCTTCTAGAATGCATGCAAGAGAAGCATGCATTATCATGGCCATTTTGCAGATACGATTAAAGTCTAGCTTAGTAAGACATGCATTGAAAAAGTAAACTCTGACTCTGTCCCCACCCCAGAATCACTCATCATTCCAGACTGTGAGCAGCTTCTGGCCAATGTCTGTGTACCAGGCATTGCTTAGTAGGTCAAGAAATGGGAGGAGGCACGCAGAGATTCAAGTGAATTCATCAGGAAGCTGCTGTCAACTCCCCTTTATCCCAATAAAATGACAACTAGAGTGAACCATTTGAAAGCCAGTTCTGCTCTTTAGTATAACCTTGAGGGAAATTCCTCAACTTCTCTGAGACATGGCTCCCTTGTCCCCACAAGGAGAAGAGTGTGTGTCTCAGAGTTTCCATAAAGATTCCAGGAGAAGAGGAATGTGGAAATGGCCAGTTCTGAGTCCTCAGATTAGAAAGTGCATCTCCTGTCAGGACCACATGGGCAGACACAGGCACCCCTCAGCTATGGCAGCACTGGACTGGGACAGCAACAGAAAAGAAAAGAGTGTGGGCCAGGAAAATAAGCTTATCGTTTCCAGGCAACCGTGGAAAAGGATTAATATAAGGAGCATTCCTCATAAGTGTGCTCCACTGGCTTCCTCACAGAAAGGCCTTGTCGGGTGTTCAAAGTGGGATGCAATTATTCCTGCACACAAACAGCCCTTTCAGAACTTGCAATTCTTCAAACATTCTTCCCACATTCTCTACCCAGCTCCTCTGTCCCTCCTTCCTTTCTTCCTCCCTCCCTTCTTTCTCTTAATTCTCCAATTAGCAAGTGAGAAGGATGGGGGAAATAGTCCATTTTGTGTATCCTGGTGGTAGCACATATGTACATGTGTGAGTGGGGACATGGACACACACACACACACAGGAAGATGCCCAGTGTCCAATTATATTGCTTTTCCTTTTTTCTTTAAGGCAGGGTCTTTCATTGAACCTAAAGCTGCTCCTGCTGCTGCTTTCTTCTTCCTCCTCCTCTTTGTCCTTCTTCTCTTTCTTTCTTTCTTCCTCCCTACTTTCCCTTCCCTTCCCTTCCCTTCTTCTTCTCCTTCTTCTCCTTCTTCTCCTTTTCTTCCTTCTTAATTTTTCTTGGCTAGGCCAAAAGCTAGCAAGTGGAAGTATCCTCCTGTCTTGGCCCCCCTCCCCACCCTCAACCCTGGGTTACAGACTTGTACAAGCCATGTTCAAGTTTTTTGAGGTTGGGAATCCAAACCCAGATCCTCGTGCTTGCCCAGCAAGTGATCTTATCCATTGAGACTCCTCCCAGCCTGCCCACTCTAATCTTTAAAACAATCACACCACACTGAGGTTCTGAGAAAACTTTGCAGTAGTTCTTTTTGGATGCAAAGTACAGATCCTTCTCCTGTTTGGGGCCAGGATCTATACCTTATCTTTCTTATACATCTTTCTAGAAGGCCTTCAAAAGGTGATCATTAAGGAAAGAAGCGCATTCCTCTAAGTCATGTCCAACCAAGTGTTTCAGCCATTCATTCTGAAGCAGAAACAGAAATGGCAAGGACACTGGTGTGATGTGCGCTCCCTACCTTTCATCTACTTGACATGAGCAAGGTAGGAAGGGGGGACTCTCAACTGGAAAAGTACCCCTATCAGATTGGTCTGTGGGAAGCCTGTTGTACACTAAGCATCCCCATCAGATTGGTCTGTGGGCAAGCTAGACAAATTTTCTGAAAGTACATTTCCTTGATTGATGGCTGATGTGGGTGGGCCCAGGTCACTCTGGGCAATGCCACTGTGGGCTGGTGCTTCTGGGTTCTACAAGAGAGCAGGCTGAGCACGCCTTTAGTACCAAACCAGTAAGTAGCTTTCTTCCATGGTCTTTGCTTTAGCTCCAGGCTCCAGCTTCCTTCTCTGACTTCCCTTGGAGAAGGAAGAGTAAGCTAAAATAAACCCTTTCCTCTTCAAAGGTCACAGTGCTTTATCACAACCATAGGAACCCTGACACCACAGAAAGCTTCTCCTGGTGGAATGAATCCATTTAGGAATAACCAGTTTTAAGTCTCTTGGTACACTGCCACATCCCACAATTAACCCATTTTTCATTCTCCTTCAATTTTTGAATAATGTACCCACTTCTGGGTGGGAAATACCCCAAAGAAGGGGAACGGCTTTTGATCAAAGGTAAAATTTTATTTGGAAGGAAGTATCTTGAGGATGACTTGGGTGTAAGCTTCAAATCTAAATCATTGACCTTGGATATGACATCTTTTCAAGTGAGAATGGGTGAAATTTTCCTTGGGGGCATATTTGTATCAAGCCGAAATGCAACTTACTGGCTCTCAATGTAATTTCAGCCTGGCATTGTCTCTGACTGAAGGCGGGAAGGGTTGTCTTGCCTATTAAAAACTGCTTCATTCTGGCCCTAAATAAAAATAGGCCAAATGAGAAGAGGCCCACAGTTGAACTTTGACCCCCAGGTTTACAGTGTTCCATTATGACTGTCACTGAAACCTCTGTGTCTCCAGACAGAACAGCTCCCTTCCTCCCTCGCCAGCTTGTAAGAATTAAGATAACTCGGTCCACACTTCCTTAGAAGAAGCTGGCTGGGTGCAGGGTGAAGCTCCATGGGTCCTCACCACCAGCAGTTCCACTGCTCAAATCAGAAAAGTAGGGTAGACCAGACATATTTTGCTTCTGACAACCTGAGATTGGCTTTTCCACCCACCTTAGCATCTTTTGATGTCCAAATTCCTCCCTGACAAACACTCCCAGCCTCCCAGGGCTTCTGAAACTTGAGAAGTCTTCTTGCCCAGAGACACGTTGAGCTGAGTTGAAAGCTCTCAGATGTGGCCAAAGCCTGGCCTCCAGAATGCAAGGAGAGGCCCCAGGGACATTGCTGTGGTACTCCCCTCTGCCCTGCCTACCCCAAGGCCTCCTGCTGGCCTGCCTTTCACATCACCTGGAGGTAGAAGCTTTGTCTACAGCTGCAGCCTTTCTTCCTGAAGGAGGCCTCTGCCCAGCACCAGGCCACGCAGAGGCAGCTGAGCAGCCGGTGCAATCTCTCTGATGGTGTCACAGCAGCTGGAGCAGGGTCCAGCCTGTAGATAAATCTCTCCCAGCTTGCTCTTTCTTCTCCACAAGGCGGGAGAGGAGCGAGCACTGCTGTGTGCCATACAGGCTGGTTTCCTCAGGGAGGTCAGCAAGAGGGGAAGAGGAGGGGGGACAAGGGGGAAGAGGGAAGGATGGGTAAAGAGAATGAAAAAGGTAGGGGAGAAGAAGGGAGGGGAGAGGGGACAGAGAAAGCAGGAGGAACAAGAGGGAACAGAGAGACATGTAATGGGAAAGACTGGGGGGCACGGGGGAGTATTACCAGGAATACTTTTAAATCCTTAATTTTCCTCACACTGTCCTCTACCAGACTTGCCTTTACCGTCCCAACAGATGTGTCTAGAAATGATGAACTTGGGAGAATGGCTAGCAAAACCAAACATGCCATCTCAGGATACCAGGACGCTACTCAGTTTCCTGCAAACAGAGGCCTGAGTGTATTTAAAAGAACTTGCCCATCCACAGAGCTTCCTGGACTGCTGTTGTTCCCTCAGAGGGAGCTCAGGCACAGATGAAATTAAGAAATTAGTAGGCTACTAGGCCTTACTGATAGGTGCAAGAAGTCCAAGAGTTATTTGCTAAGATGCTGATCTTCTGGGCAGGCCACAGGCTGGCAACTAAGCCCCCCTCTCCAAGAACTTGAAGGTATTTCTGGAGTAGCAGATCATCTTACACAAACCAGGATCCTTGGGGGGAGGGGCTCTGCCTGTCTCCTGTATCCTCAGTGCATTCCAGGAGTCTGCTTTGTCTCTAGGGCAACTGGACTCTAATCTTGTCTGCCTTTCTTTCTCCCAGCAGACTATCTAGATAAAAGGGCTCAAACTATGTCCTCTCTCCACCCCCCTGCGTGGGCTTGAGAGGAGGGGCTACATTGTGCTGAAACATTCAGAAGATAAGAGCATTTCAGAGTAAGCATTGCCTTTGGCTCCTCTGCCCCCTGAGTCTTCCCTTCCTGCTTCATGTTCTGTCTACTCAAGCCCTACAGGGATGACTTTGAGCCCAGATTTCATAATACTATTCTCCCCTGAAAACCACTTAGAAGATCCCATTAGTCACAGAGTGAATCCAGTGTTTGGGAGGGACCAAAGAAGGACAACTCTCCTAGCTAGGTCCTGGGGTGAAGATACCTCAAAGCCATAGTCACCCATGATGGCCATGGACAGCCACTAAGAGGAAGCCCTCCATGGTTGTAAGGTACTGAGGCTGGAATTAACTCTTGTTCCGG
>LR751338.1:160701-185360 GCA_902729485.2 Mus minutoides
TAGTAAAGTCCTTATGAGAGTCCACTCAGCTTATGACAATACATTTGAAAATGGCCTATTTTAGACGATGAGAGGAGGATGTAGGCCAGCGATAGGCCAGTGGTAGAGTGGTTACCTATTGTATGAAGGCCGGGGTTTCAACCCACAAATCTATGAAACAGACGCTGCATGTTCCCTCAGTAAAATGTGAATACTGCTCCAATATTTAGGTCAAGCTCCAGAGCATTCATGCCAGAGTCAAGGTTCTGACTCTGTTGCCTCTACTGGTTGTGTCACTTTGGAGAAATTCTTTGACTTCTCTGTGATTAAGGCCCCTAATCTACAGCTACTCAGTAGATGATTGTGTTTTAAACTCTTGATAAACACTGCAATTAGCAGGTGTCAGAGACATAACTCCATCTCAGTCTGGCTCCAGAATGATAGTCTTATTAAACTTGATCTAAACTTCCCCACACATAATTCTACTTTGGGTTATTGCTTTGACTGTTTTCTTAAACATGTGTTGTTCTACAAATGACAATTTTGCTAATGGTCTAATTTGTATGTGTCCACCCCAATATGTATACAGCTCTACTCCATTATCCTTACTTGCAATCTGGCATCTCACAGTATAAATGAGGCTTAGGTATTGTCAGGTAAATCAGGGGTTCAGGCAGTCTCACCTGGAAAGCTTCATTCAGGTGGCTCCCTCAATTCCTGTGAAGCATTGCCCAGAGGCGCCCACATTTTTGTTTCTTTAGTTTAGTTTAGTTTTCTTATAAAACAAATGATATTTTAGGTAACTTTCTGTCCCCTCCCATGCTGAAATTTCTATGAACTGATTACCCCAAACTGGGGTTATAGAGATAGAGGTGTACATGTTTAAACGGTGATAGACCTTGCCAGAAAGACTCTAAAAGAATCCCATCATTACTCCCCCATCACACATCTGAGGAAAGAGATTTTCTCCCATCCTCATTAAAATGCATGCGCCAACCTTGTGTTCCTTGTTGCTTTGAAAAGTGAAAAGTGAAACCCAAGTTTTGGTTGTTAATCAGCGAAGGAGCTTTCCTATTGGCCTTTGAAAATCTTTCTTCTAGCAATTGTATCATTACTTTATAAAGCAATGGACATTATATTTGTACAAATGCAATAAACACAAGCCACACAGGCCTAGTTAAAGTAAGTTAAAGTTAACTATGAAACTGGCCCATGGGTCATGTTTCAAGTGTCTCCTGGTCTCTGTCAGAAAAGAGGGAGTGGAGGAGAGACAGAAGAGACAAAAAAGAAACAACAACAACAACAACAACAACAACAACAAAACCAAAAGACAGGAGCCCTGAGGCAACTAGAAGGAAAACAGAATGAAAGCAGTATGGTTGAAGGAAATAAACAAACTTGGAAAACTGAGAGTGAAAACTTAGAAATTACCTGATTTAAATTCCAGTGCATTGCAGGGCATTAGAAGCAACTTGTTTCACCAATTTAATTTTTTTTTTCTGAAAACATAAAAACAAAATTGATTTTATATACACAGGAAAGCTACAGGTCTTCACTGAACTTTAAAAAATTTTTAAACTCAGTATGTCATTATTCATAAATATGAACAAGTACACATAAAACTTGAGCTTCTACAAGTGGTCCCCACGCTGGGCTCAGCTATACTGGTTTGTTTCCCCCAGCACATGTCTTCAAGAGTTAACAATACAACATGTGTGAGTTGAAATAGTAATCATAGAGTTCATTTAGATCTCAGGAGATCAGAGATTTATTGATAATTTATGAATAATAAAATATTTTTTGGAAGTGTCTTAGGTAGATCTAGAAATGTTCTGTTTTCTTCAAGAGACTCTAAGATCCTTAAATCAGGAGACAGAGCTGATGAGAAGAGGGGCAAGGAGAAGAATGAGAGAGAATTAAAAAGTTAAATTAGAAGTGACATATTAATTTGACACATCAACTAATGTCAATCAGTTAAGGATAATTTGATTGAAGGCACTTACTGAAAATCCTCACACAAACTCAAAACAAACAAACAAAAACAAAAACACCCCTACAATAATGGACCAAATAAATGGAAATTTTCACTTATAGATATAAAAGTATCCAGATCTGTAGTATTTTATGAGAACACTTACTTCAAAATAGTACTATATAGTGTTATGGTCTCTACAATGCAAGTCCTAGGTAACTTAAAAAGTAGTAATCAATAAAATAAGTCTTTAATCTTATTTTTAAGTATTAATTGAATACTGAAATACAACTTGCTTTAATGTCAATTACACTTCATGTATTCGACCCATAACAGGGAGTCACGTTCTGTGGAGGGAGAGATCTAAAACTTCAACATAAATATAAGAGGATCATTTTTAAAATTGCACACATGCACACACAAAATTTTAACATCTGGAAACCATTATAGGTTAGGGAAAGTGTGCATTTTCTGACTCTTTACTAGTAATATTGTGGCTATTAGTTTGATGTTTTTTCTATGATGAGCTCATGAAGATGAACACCAAAAAGATAGTTAAATTCCCCAGAGTGTATTTATGTACAGACAGCAGTGACATGGTGGGTGGGAAAAGGATAGAAGCTACAGTTTCCTTTCAAATAGTACACTGCGTTCAAGCAGCCTAATGACTATTTGATGGTATTTTAGATGTTAACATATTATATCCATGCAAAGATATCTCCAAACACGATGGGCTTGAAGCACGTAAGTAATCAATTGCATTAACGTATAGCCTTAAAACTGTGATTGTTCAAAGTCGTTAGTAATTGCATTGGCAATAGGTTCTGGAAGACTTTATGATGAATTAAGGCTAGATGTTGGCACAGGTGTTTCAAAGATTTTAATGGAGAGGGAGGCACTGTGTGTGTGTGTGTGTGTGTGTGTGTGTTTGTGTGAGAGAGATAGAGAGAGAGAGAGAGAGAGAGAGAGAGAGAGAGAGAAAGTGAAGGAACTCCATTTATTAAGTAGCTACCAAAAATGCAACCACTTTTCAGAATTCTAGCAGTTTCCTGCTTGTAATTGCAGATAAGATGCCAATGAGGAAGTAGAAACTTGAAATTTCAACTGAAAAGAAAGCAAGGTAGTTTTTACACCCTTGAAAAAAAAAATGACAGACAGAGGTGTTACAGTGTGTGAGAGCTTTTTTAATGCAATAAAGGAAAAGTCTTATATCGTTATCAGACATATTGGAAAGCATTGCCAAAGACATTGCACCCAGCTCAGCGGGAGCCGTTTATTAGCACTTCCCAAAGGAAATCCTTACCAAATGATAAAAGCGGGGGCTTATTAGATGCCAGCAAATCAATCGTAAAATAAAATATATCGCTGTTTCTCTTCCCATCTTCTCCTATTATTAATAGAACAGTAAGCTTCATCATTGAAAATTTGTTAGACTTTGTTAAAAAGAAATTCTTTACCAGAAGAAAGATTTCTGTTGTTTTTGTTGTTGTGTTTTTTTTTTCCTTCCATGAAAACCAAGATAAGCAATTGGGATAATTGTATTCAGACATCAATTATCATCTATGATGTCTGACTTCAAAATTATATGTTTATTGACACTAATATTGAAAGTTTTTCATTGACTTTATAATGAACAGTAAGTACAATTTAAGTAAAAATAATTTAAATATCTGTAGACCTTCAAACTATAAAAAGTATTAAACAAGACTCTTATATGTCTTATTACTCATATCAGTCCACTTGAAAAGGCATTCTGCTAGAAATAAAATGAAGCCAAGGAGATTGATACAATGCCTTCAATTGACAAGAAAAAAAAAAGGTGGGTGTGGATTTCAGGCAGAGAGTAGATATTGCAGATACTACAGTTGAGAGCATTTATTAGGTTCTGACAGGTTTTTCTGCTAAATCTTGACTCTGTCACTTATTTTCTATATGCCCCTGGCAAAATGTCTTAATTTCTGGAAGTTATAGTTTTGTCATTTGTATGATGAAGGTAACAGAAGCACCTGAGACTAGGGGTGTCAGGGCTTAATCAGATGTGGGGAATTCACTAAGAAAGAAAGAAAGAAAGAAAGAAAGAAAGAAAGAAAGAAAGAAAGAAAGAAAGAAAGAAGAAAGAAGAAAGGAAGGAAGGGATGGGGGAAGGAAGGAAGGAAGGAAGGAAGGAAGGAAGGAAGGAAGGAAGGAAGGAAGGAAGGAAGGAAGGAGTTCATAATAAATTGACCCAGCACCAGCCAGAAGTCATCAGTGCAGTTTGTAACCCCAAGTCAGCAGTCCGGGTCTGGAATCCCATGCATTATACTAACCTGTGTCAAACATGGTGGAAAATTTTACCTTTGGATGAAAATGGATGGTTTCTTTGTCCCACAATGAAGACAGGAAACAAGAGAGTACAATAGGTTGTTATAGTGATGGAGAGATGAAATAAATGGGTAATGGACAGAAAACTTGTTCTTTTAAAAGTGAGGGTCATAGGTATCCATTGAAAATGTACGTGTTCCAGTGGTGTAGGAAAAGGTGGAAGCTCTGTTTGTGGCCAGAGTCAGTCAGTTATGAGCATAACAAAATTGGTTGAGCTGTGGTTTCCACTAAGTACAGAGACTGGGAAAAACATAAATTCTTCAAGTCCAATAGGATGGTTACAGGCCGAAGCTTTGCTGCCCAGTAACTGCATGGTTCCAGGCTCGTCTTCAACATCAGCGGACATTTCTTGCAATGTCCTCATGGGGATTGCACTGAATGCATTGGGTAAAGTGCTGGGATGGCTACTGAGGCTGCCAGACCCCAAAGCAACCATCTTTCAAGGATACTTTCTTGAGGCCCCAGACTCACAAGTCTTTGCCACGAGTATGACCCTTCACTTTCTGGAGGTAAAACTAGAATGTAGATGAACTATGTGTATGGGGATTTTAAAGCTTGGAAGCAGGATTTGTAAAGTAGCACAGGCCACAAAAATGAAAATTTACATTTTGTTGTCTATTGTTTCCTACTTCTCCCTTTCCTTTTGAAATTTAATAATAATAATAATAATAATAATAATAATAATAATAATATAGCTTTTCTGAAGTCCAAATAAAATTATTAATATGTGAGAAGATTCAACAAGCTACAAAGTGCTAACTAAATGTTCATTAGCATAGTCAGTGATCATTTACATATCATTGATTAAAAAGACAACACAGAAACATTAGGTGCTAAAATATAAAATTTTCCAGGAAGCTCTCAAAGTGAAGAACATTCTTTCTATTAATGCTTTGGTTAAATGAGATTAGTCGACCTACATTCCACAAAGTACCCTCTTTGCCCTTGCTAGGAAGATGGTTTTTCATAAAGGAGTGAATCACAATCTCCAAAAGACTGTTGAAAATAGTAATGACGGCATTTATCAAAGAAGTATGTACACAAAATATGGCTGGCGTGCTTGCTTTCCAGGGATATGTGGAGGAAACTGGTCTGTTGGGTAACAGACAGAACTAAAGCAACAGGTGGCCTGAGAAGACAGCTCAGTGAATAAAGTGATTGTTGGGAAAGCATGAGGCTTTGGATTCAGTCTCCAGGTCTCCATGTACAAATACAGATGTGGTGGTTCATCACTCTCATCCTAGCACTGAGAAGGTAGAGGCAGGGTTGACTGGGGCTCACTGGTCAGCCAGCCTACCCAATCAGAAAACTCCAGACCCTGTCTCTGAAAACCAAAGTGAGTGGAATGGCACTGGAGGAATGGTGCCTAAGATTGACCTCTGACCTCCACACTCTGAAGCACCTAGTCCACACATATACCCGAATTAAACAATAACTATGTGGGATGGGAAAGTATATTTCTCAGCTCCTAACCATGTCTGTCTACACAAATGGATGTATTTACTTTCTATTACTTTTGACAAAAAAATTAATAATAATCACCCCAGGAGGTGGATCATTTCAGAGCTCTCTCATCTTCAGAAAGACCTTCTATGTGCTTAGGCACACCTACTTCTCTTTGGCCCACAGTTCTCTGCTGGAACTATCAAAACCAGTCCCTCCCATCTCTCCTGAATGCCTGTCAAATATACCAGAGATCTAGCCTGCTGTGTTTCAGGGCAGCCAGGGACATTCACAGAAAGCATGTCGAGGGAAAAACAGACTTAAGACCTAGCGTACGGGCTGACAAAGTATCCCTCATCATTGATGCCAACAGATCTGAAGGAAGCCATAAACTCCTACCAAACAGACTGACTCTGCCTCTTCTCTTCATCTTATTCATGCTTGTGAATCCTCCACATTTTCTTTGGAGCACCAAGACCTGCTTTTCCATGGGCACACCTTCCCCGATATTAAACGTCTACACAATTACTGACCCATCTCATGTTTTCCTCTCAGGAAAACAAAATCATGTTTTCCTCTCAGGCTCAAGTGGGGTTTTTTTGTTGTTGTTAACACTTTCTTCTTTCTTCCTTTCTCATTTCTCAGCCTCTATCTTGCCATTTTCTTTCCTTCTAATAGGCTATTTCAGAATCTCTTCCCAAATTATTGTATCCTTGCTTCCAATAGGATATAAAATTGCCACGGAATGCACAGCTAGTCAGGATATGCTCCAGCAAGAAGAAACTCAGCACATCATGATAGAGTCTCTTAACTTTTGCTTCCTGATGACTGGACAGTCAAGCTTCAATTCTGTAGCAGACCATGATCTTGCTCAAGCAGCAAACCATGATTAATCTCAGACTATCCTCACTACTGCAAACAGGTGGACTCTGGTTTCCTGTTACTTTTCACTCAGTGCAGACACGCGTGTTTCATTATTTCATGTTTCCTTATCCAGATATGAAATAGCAGTCAGTCCGCAGTCTACATGCAATTACTTAACAAGATATTTATTAATGCTCAGGGATTCTTCAGTGGTACCTACATACTTATTTCAATCATACACTTGATGTTAATGCCAATTTACACAGTTCTTACATGAGCACAGAGAGAATTATAACAATTTTATGATGCATGTAGGACAACTATTTTTATAGACAATTAGCAAAAGATGTCTTCCTGTATTGATTGTAAATGGGAGAGTTAGAATTCCAACACAGGTTTTCAAACCAAAGTCTCTGTTTATTCACTTGTGTCCTCATTCATTAAAAAACAGAAAAATAATCTACCATGGAAATCATAACTCTCTACATGCAGAGTTTTCTTCTAAATTATTGACTCTTGTTAAAAAAAAAATCATGAAGCATCCTTAGAGTGTTTCGGTCCAGAGTTCTTTCTCTTTGGTAAGTTTTGATACAATGTCAGGCAAACTCTCCACCACTGAGCTCCATGCCAGCCCAAGCTTCAGCACAACGGGCTGAGTTTTTCCAGTTGGACTTTAACTCTGACTCATTCATTCAGTAATGTTGAGTGTCTTCCTTATACCAAAATCTATGACACTGAGAGGTCAACTCTACAGTAAGATATAGTCTTTGCATTTGAAGACTATGCTGTATAATGAAGAAAGCAGAGAAATGAATCTGGAATTTCACTATGACTTTTGCAGTTTTACAAATTTCATAGTATAAATAACAGTGGATCACATTTGATAAGAATTAACCCCCCCCCACACACACACAATCAATACTCAGCACCTTAAAAAGATGGAATGAGTGCAGAGAGTATGATGGCTATTTTCTTATCTAAGCATACTTCCTATCCAGCTGGCCTGCAGACTTACTGAGAACAAGAAATCCCCTCCTCGGTGCTTGGTGTGCCTTTGTATTTATCCCCAGTTAAAGCAAAATAGGGAACCTGTTTGCAGTGGCTCGTGGGAATTGTTGAACAAACCTGAGCTGAGATACAGCAAAAAAAAAAATGTTTTCATTTGTCTTAGTGACACCTGTTACCAAGGCATGCTTTCATGTTTAGAAACTGCTCTGTCTAGGTTGAGTGAGGGCCAAGAGACAAGTTTCAAAGCTTCCGAATGATATCAGAATGATATCATTAACATATGTAAAGGTCAAAGGTTTTAGAATATAAAGCATAATAATTCATAGATCAAAAGTATGTCTGGAGAATTATCCTTACAAGGGAAGGATTGGCAGCTAACAGCATGACGAGGGATTACAGCACTCCCAAATTGGTTGTACTATAGAAGAGAACACAAAGTCAGTTGTGTGGTTCTAAAATAGAAGCATCCTCCCTGTGGGGAGTATTTGGCAAAGACAGTTTGGGTTGGCAACAATCAAGTTAGGAGATGCTACTAGAAATACATGATTGTATGCCAGAGTCACTGTTCAATATCCTATGGAGTACATGGGAGCGTGTCCCATAACCGTAGCATCTAAGAAAGAATGATCCAGTCTAGATGTCACTAGCCCTAAGACTGAGAAACTTCAGATTAAAACAATAGTCAGGAACAAGTCCACTGTGGCTCAGTTTAAAGCTCTGCCCTTGCAGAAGCAACACTCTCAGGACCCAAGCTGAGTTACATGGTTTAGAAAAGAAGGCTCTTTGGAGCATCTCATAGTAGCAAATGATATGACTTTCCTCCAAAAGATAAATTCCATCCACTCAAACTCATTGGCAAGACCAAGGTGTACTATCTCTCACTTAAAGGAAAAACAAAAGCGAGGGAATAATGTTCTACCTTGTGCTTTAAACAAAGTCAGGAAGTAAGAATACTATTAGACAGAGTTCTTGCTGTTCGAATGCCATTCCAAAGTCCTAAACTCAATGCAGGCTCCACTTCCAGAATATCTTCACATAGAAGGCAATGGGATCCTAGCAAATGTGAATCGGTGATTTCACAGCTGCAAACTCTTAGCTAGAATCAGCAACCTCCCAAGTTTATGAATATGTAGAAGTCATTGACACATTGTTAATTTCTAAGAATGTCTTCAAGTAACTTTTCCCTCTTTTCTTCACACTATAGATTTAAGAACAACAGCCTAGCTACAGAACGGGTCTACCGAAGCAGAAGTACTTCTCCATTGTGGAAGACAGGGGAAAAAGGAGTTTATAACCTGGTATGGTGTCTCTTACCTATTTTTGATGCCATCCTCAAATTAATTGCTGAGCTATAGAGGCTGAAAGGTCATCCAAGTTGTGTCTTCGGTTCAACCTTTCAGTGGTTTCTCATATCCCCAGTGTCTAGCTGATGCCTTGTTTTTATTTTCTGATTTAGCTTCTGCCCATTCTCCATCTGTATCTGTCTCCTTGTGGTCCAGCTATGAATATTTTCTAAAAATGGTACTGGTGTCTCATGCCTCATGCCTGACATTGCAAACCAACTTTCTCTACCAATCACCTTCCTTTATCAGTAGTAGCCTTAGGAAGTAACTAAACTAAGTATGAATGATTGAAAAAGGCTGGGTAATTAGGCAAGAAAAGAAGGTGTTTGTTTGTTTGTTTGTTTGTAAACGTTCTCTCCTAAGGAATGTTTTCCTCCATATGAGTACAGAGTTTTTCTTATTCTAGTATGGCTATATCTGGACTTGGTGTTAGCAATCAGGCACATCCATTGACAGCTAAAAGTGGCTCTGTGACAATCAGGCACCTTTATAGCCAGCTTTCAAGGGACCCACTGAGGAGACACATCATCTCTAACTATCCACTCTTTGCGCATGTGCCAAAGCTCTGGTCACATGTCCCTTTGTGCATGCTCCAAGACAACAATAAAAGCCACGTTTTCTCTGTCCTCACTCTCTTGTTCTTTCTTCCCTCTTCCAGAGGCTGCCTTTATATTCCCGCCCAATAGCCCTCCCACTTGAAAGCTGCTGCATGATGTGTTTTTGGTTAGGGTCTGCTGCCTAGTTCTATGACTTGGACCTGGAGTTTGTTGCCATTAATCACATCTAAGGATGCCTTGAGGGTACAAGGATCTTGGAGTCACGTATCATTGGTTTCAAGTATCAGGTCAGACCTGATAGCTTTCACCATCCTGTAAGTTAGGTACAATCCCACCGTGTCACTGATGACACGGAAGAAACAAAACAGCTTAACATATCAGTTAAATCGTTATACTCAAATCCAGGAAGTCCAGTTGTGAGGCTATACATGTAATCTGCTCCTGGAATATAATATCTTATGTTTTAATTCCTGAAAGGATACTCTCAGAAAATCATTTTGAAACTCATTCTAAAGGTTTTAGAAAAACACCTGAACATCAGTCTATTATTTTGTTCACTCTCTGAGCCCTCCATTTTTCTGTAGACTTGTTCATGTTAAGAAATACAGAAAGAAGAGAGATTTGGCTTTTATCATAGTGAAGGCATTTCCTTTTAGGTATAGCAAATGACAGATAGAGAATGGAACAATAGAGTGTGACCTGGAAAAAAGTACCTATATAATTTCAGGGTGCTAAATGATTGTATATTTATATACAGAGAAAGAAGTCACAAGTCAGCTGAAGTCATTCCTTCACAATAATGACTCACATGCCACCATCCATATAATATGTCACACTCTAAGGAGGTGACCAGCTCTCAGCTCTGCATGGAGAATAGCTCCACTTCTGTGGGAACCATCTTTATTCATCAGTTATTGATGAGAATCTACTCTAAGGACTTTGCCTCATTCGCAAACAGACTTAGAAAGTATCACTCTTTGAAAAAGATAAAAATGGTTTTAACAAAGGGATGTGCTCTCTGCCCTGGAACACCCTTGCTTTCTTGGATGTATTGGTTATATATAGTTGCCGATGACTACCTGGTCCTGGGGGAGAAAAAAAGCAAATGAGCAATAAAGATAATTTTAGTCATTCTTGCTTCAGTGCCTTTACCCTGTTCTCATACTGAGAGAAGAGTCTCATGCCTACTGCAGTGAACTGGTGTCGGGGAAGACAAAGCAAGTCTCAGCTTCCTAGAGGAAGCTCTTAACGATTGTGATTTGACACAGTATGTTTTTCTTCAAGCGGTTACTAAAACAAGGCGAGAATAGAATCGAACAAAACATGGCCGGGAGTTTCTAAGCTTCGTTTACTTATTCAACAAATATGTACTGGGTATTGTGCAAAGTGCTCACATTCCAATGGTGAGCAGTCAAAATGGCCCCTGATCTCAGGAAATTTAGAAATTAATGAAGGAGGCTGATGAAGCAATCGCAAATCCTGGGCTGAGTGTCCTGAAGGAAAGCACCTCCCTTTCCACACGAAGTCAGGTGAAGCCTTAGCTGAGCACCGGAATCTGAGAAAGAGCTAAGTAGGTCAAGGCTGAAGAATAACAGTGGGATTACAGATGGAATAAGGGGCCTTCATGCATAAAGGAGAGTGGGGATTACCGTATATGCAGAAAATGAAGTAAGGCCAGAGAGATTAAAACTCACAGGGTGTAAGCTGGAGGGACAGCTCAGTACTTATTGCCATTATAGAGGACACAGATTTTGCTTCCCAGGACCACAAGCTGGCTCACAGCCACCTGTAACTCCAATTTCAGGAGATCTAACACTTTGCATGCATAGTACACATACATACATGAAAGTGAAATACTCATACACACAAAATATCTTTAAAATAATAAATAAATAAATAAGCTCACAGGGTAAGAAAGAGGGTCAGGGGGTCACATACTAAGCTGGAGCAACTGTGGTCTTCTGAACTCATTGGGGTTTGAAGTAAGCAGCAGAACTGCGTGCTGGTGAGAGGGCTCTCTACAGTGAGCTCTCTGATCTGGTTAGAGGAACTGGCACATTCATCACTAACATTAGGGGCATAGGGATGGAAAATATGTAGCACTAACTTATTAAGCATCTTTTGTAGCCAATTGTGAGGCATTTCAACTGTAGATGAGAAAAAACAAGGCTCAGAGGGGTACAGGGCACACAGTAGAAGTTGTTATGAGCTGTGTTGGATTCGAACCTCAGTCCATGAAGTTCACGTCAAAATGGAGACTTTAGAGGTCAACTGGTCTGCTTCAGAGTTTTGCCATGCCCACTCAGAGCGATGGGTACTGATTCTATGGGCAGCATTCCATTCCTATTGGTTTCAGACATCAACTTCAATGACTTCATTTTGGTTCAGCTTTCTTTCTGTAGCTCCAAGCCAAAACCAAAGCAAATATGCCAAAGATGCACTATTTGCTTAAAAATGATACCCATTTGTCTCAGCAACGGTCATAGGTACACTCAGTCCTCAAATGCCAAGAAGCTTTCTCTGGATTCTTGGAGATATGAGTTACCGAGCCACAGCAGTCACACTCTGCATAGCCAGTCCGTTGCTTTGTCCTCAACAGGTTACCCTCACGTCTCTGGAATTCACAGGGAACTCAACATTTACCAGAGTTGAAAATGATTCAGGGCAAAGTGACAAGAAAAGAGCCTTAAATCACTGACACTTCCAAGGTCTCCATGAATCAGCACATTCAGAAATCTAATCCTATCATGTCTCCCAAGGAAAAAAAAAAGAAACAAAATAGGAAAGACTTGGTTGTGCTTTAATTGAAAGAATTTGCACGGGGCAGAGGACTGCCTGAGAAGTGGAATAGGTTTCTTATGGCTGCACAGTGTTCTGGTATCTCGTTTATGTCATAGAGCTAGAGTACAGCCAAGTGTGACATTCCACTCCTTAATGGATCCAAGGGTTAGGCCTTCTGGCAAGGAACTGAGGAGCCCGTTCCTCAGCACCAGTTCCCGCAGTTGATATTTCCCCCTCGGGTAGGTTGTTTATTTGTTAGTGTCTGCGATTTTGTTTAACAAAGATACACGAGTCACCATGTGAGAATTACTAAGTTCTCATCAAAGAGTGTGAAACCACAAACGTAATTGAAATACAAAAGCAGGGCGGTTGGTGGTTGGCTAGATTCGCAGGCCAAAGAGCTTTGGTCAAAACAAGAGCCTTACAAAGCCAAGTGTTTCCATGGGCTGTTGCCCCATGCTTATAAATCTTCCTACGTCCTTGGCCTTGCAATGTCCCACGTGAATCATGGAGTCCGTGGATACTAAATCCACAGAAGGCTAATGGGTTGCTTGGTTCCCTTAAGTCTCCACCTAACTTGCATTGGGCTTTTCTTGTAATAATATCCACTGCTCCAAGTCCTTGTGTATGCCTTGTCCTCAGCTCAAATTGGCTTCAGTTTCTCTGTGAGATGTCCTCTTTGACTGTAAACTCGCTACATGACTTTTAAATAATTTCTATTGACACAAAACCCTGTAGCCCAAACTCCCATCACCCTTTCTGATTATTCTGTCCATTTGTTTCCATCAAGCAAATTCTATTGGCCAAGGATACAAACAAAATTCAAGGCTGCCGGAAGATGTAGTTTCCATTACTCAGGGAGAAACAAATGCCTGCAAAATGCATATTTGTTGTTGTTGTTGTTGTTGTTGTTGTTTTGCAAAGGCCTGAGTCATATATTCAGTGAGCCATTATATACTCATGAATCTTAGGAATAAATAGTGTTACTGGGAAATGACTGTGATTTAATATTAAATGACCAAACAAGATGTTAAATTATAGGGGTGATATGACTTCTATTATACATAGAATGAATATGTACTAGGATGTAGTAAAATTTAATATCCAACAAATAAACGAAGATTATCTTCTTGGGATTATGATGAATACTTTAAATTTTCCATTTTGAGACTTGATCTCCAGTTTTTGAAAAAAATTAACCAATCAGAATGTCAGTAGCACCCAAGTCTCAGAAGAATTTTAGAGCAAGTCCTTCAAACCCCATCTGAATTCCTTCCCCACTTAGGAGATCAGAAATCAGGGTCCAATGACTTGAGGAATTTAAGACAGAGAANGGGGCTGGTGAGATGGCTCAGCGGGTAAGAGCACCCGACTGCTCTTCCGAAGGTGATAAGTTCAAATCCCAGCAACCACATGGTGGCTCACAACCATCCTTAATGAGATCTGGCGCCCTCTTCTGGGATGCCTGAAGACAGCTACAGTGTACTTACATATAATAAATAAAATAAATCTTTAAAAAAAAAAAAAAAAAAAAAAAAGCAGCAGCAGGACCCAGCAGCAGTGGGAGAGGGGGTTCCAATGAGAACAGCAGCCACACAGGCAATCTCTGGACTCTTGCATTTATACACTCTCAGGAGTCCCCAGAATTACTAGCATGAGACAATCATAATTAGCAGCTGTGGTCAATCTGAAGCAGTCCCATATCCCAGACCTGGGATTAAAACAAAAACATAGTCACATAACATAACTGGGTTTTTAAAGAAATCAAAATTCTCACTACAGATGCTAAGTTGGGAGAATTCCTGTAAAGATCTGGGACAATATAGTACTATATTCTAACGTAGTACTCTAAGTCCTTGCCAAAGCAATTAGCAAGCAGGAAAAATTCATTTCCTACAATAGAGAGCAAAACCATCAAGCTATCTCTACTTGCTGATGAGAATGAACTTATATATGGAAAATCCTAAGGACTCCACCAAAATACTCTTAGAACTGATAAATAGTAATTTCATAATTCAAAGTTAATGTTAAAAAATCTAAGTACTAGTAAGTTATCATAAATGAAATTCAAAATAATCTTATTTACCACAACAGCAAAAGTAAATACTTATATATAAATCTAACCTACAAGGTAAAAAGACCTGTATACTCAACACTCTGCAACACTGGTGGAAGAAATATAAGAACACATTAATAAATAGACATCTGTGTTCATGAGTTAGAAGATTTGATACAGTGAAAAATTTCATAGTAATCAAAGTAATATGGAGACATAATGCAATTCTTATCAAAATTTAAAAGTCATTTTTTACAGAAATTGAAAAAAAACTACCTCAAAATTTGTATGGAAATCTGCACTATCAAAATAATCAAAACAATTTTGAGGAAAAAGAAGCAAGTTATAGACATAGATATAACATTCTTTTATTTTGAGACATTTTATCAGATGGTTGTAATCAAAGTCGTGTGGTACTAGGACAAAGGAAGACATGCAAGAAGACCAACAGAACAGAAAAAAAATCTACTGTGGGAACTTGTTTTTGACAAAATTGTCCAGAACACACAATGGGAAAAGGTCACTCTGCAATACATGTCAGTGGGAAAAGTATCCATGTTCCAAAAAATAAAGTTAAATCCTTATACCATGAACACAATTCATCTTTTTTTTAAACAAAAAGTTTTTTTTAAAACTCTTATCTTTTCCGAGTTGGAGATCAAACCCAGGCCTTTGTGTGTGCTAGGCAAGAGGTCTACCACTGAGCCACATCCCGAGTGTCTCAAACACAATATAAGACCTACAACTGTAATAACTATAAGAAATACATAAACAAAGGCTCTATAGCAGGCAATGATTTTGTTGGATATGACTTTAAAGGCACAAGCAAAGGAATCCAAAGTAGGCAAGTAAGACTGCACTACAGTATGAGACTTCTACAAAGAAAACACTGAGTAAAGAGTTAACCTGTGGGGCTGGGGAGATGGCCCAGCAGTTAAGAGCACTGGCTGTTCTTCCAGAGATCCCCAATTTTCAGCAACCACAAGGTACCTCATAACCATCTGAACTGGGATCTCATGCCCTCTTCTGGTGTGCATGAAGAAGGGCACTTATATACATTAAATAAATAAATAAATTTTTTTTTCTTTTTCCAATTTTTTATTAGGTATTTTCTTCATTTACATTTCAAATGCTATCCCAAAATTCCGCTATACCCTCCCCACCCCTCTCCCTCCCACCCACTCCCACTTCTTGGCTCTGTACTGGGGCATATAAAGTTTGCAAGACCAAGGGGCCTCTCTTCCCAATGATGGCCGACTAGGCCATCTTCTGCCTCATATGCATCTAGAGACACGAGCTCTGGGGGTATTGGTTAGTACATATTGTTGTTCCACCTAAAGGGATGTAGACCCCTTCAGCTCCTTGGGTAATTTCTCTAATTCCTCCATTGGGGGCCCTGTATTCCATCCTATAGATGACTATGAGCATCCCCTTCTGTATTTGCCAGACACTGGCATAGCCTCACAAGAGACAGCTATATCAGGGTCCTTTCAGCAAAATCTTGCTGGCATATGGAATAGTGTCTGGGTTTGGTGGCTGATTATGGGATGAATCCCCAAGTGCAGCAATCTCTGGATGGTCCATCCTTTTATCTCAGCTCCACACTTGATCTCTGTAACTCCTTACATTGGTGTTTTGTTCCCAATTCTAAGAAGGGGCGAAGTGTCCACACTTTGGTTTTCGTTCTTCTTGAGTTTCATGTGTTTTGAAAATTGTGTCTTGGGTATTCTAAGTTTCTGGGCTAATATCCACTTATCAGTGAGTACATATGAGAGTTCTTTTGTGATTGGATTACCTCACTCAGGATGATACCTGAGTGAGGTAACCCAATAATAAATAAATAAATAAATAAATAAATAAATAGTCTTTTAATAAAAAAATAATTAACTTGTTGAACGGAGGAAAATATTTGTACCCATATCGAATATATACATATATGACACACATATCCAACAATTCAGTAGATAGAAAACAAACAATTTTATTGAAAAATGGGCAAAACCAAGCAGGTGTGGATACATACTAGTAATCCCAGTTGAGGCCAAAAGATCATGAACTCAAGTCTTCTCTTGGCTATAAAGCAAGTTCAAGATCTCCTTGAGCTACAAGGAGAGGGGAGAGGAGGGGAGGGGTGGAGAAAGGAGACAGAAGAGGAGAGGCAGGCAAAGAATCACAGTGAAATGATTTCCCCAAAGTCACACAAAGGGAAATACACCCAAAAGGGAAAAGATCAATATGGAGGACGATACAGAGCAAACTGAACTCACACGTTGTTGGCAGGAGTAAGAGCAACTAGAATAGCCATGATGGAAAACAGTGTAGAGATCGTCTGAGTTTCTTTCCCTGCTGCTACGATAAAATGCTCTGGCAAAAGCAACTTGGGGACACATGGGCTTATTTTTGCTCATGGTTCAAGAATTCAGTCCATCATGGTGGGCTGGGCAAGTTATAAGAAGCTGAGATAGCTGGTCACACCCCATCTAAAATGGAGAAACAAACAGGGAGAAATGCATACTGCTTTTCAGCTCCTTCTCTCTTATACAGTCTGGACTTGCAGTTAGGGAGTGGGAACACTCATTTTGGGTGGATCTTCCCACCTCAATGAATGAAATCAAGATGATCCCTCACAGACATGCTCAGAGGCCTAGCTCCAGGAGATTCTAAGTTCTACAGAGCTGACAATGAACACTGTCATCACAGAGATCCCTAACAAAAGTATAGATAACACTGCCATAGGAACCGGTCTATCTGCTATAGGGTAGGAAATCAATATATGCAAGAAAAAAGATCAGTGTATCAAAGGTGCACCTGCATTTTATTGTGCTTGTTGAAGCATTATTAAAGTGCTTAGGATATGGACATAACTGTTTCCAAGTAGATAAAGAAAATGTACCATGTACAAACAATGCAATGCTATTCTGAATTTAAAAGACAGAAATCCTGTCAGTAATATAACCATGAGGGAACATGGATATGTTGTAGATGATGTAGGCTAAGTGAAATAAGCCAGGCAAAAGGAGACAAATTCTGTGTCGCCTCAAATATATCTGTTGGACTCCAACAAAGATGAAGTTCTAGGAGTAGAGAATAAAATTTGTGGCTACTAGAAACTGGAAATAGAGAATGGGAAGAGCTGTTGATCATGGGCTAAATTCAGATAGACAAGAGAAATGAGTTTTAAAGTTTATAGTGCTACAGTCAATAGAAGTGAATTATGTGATTCAAAATAACTTAGAAAGTAAATTTTGTCTCACAGTAGAAAATGAAGAGGAAAGCATATACTAATTAGTTGCTCTAATCATGGTTCATTGCATGTATATCAAAATAGCACCTTGTATGCCATAAATATATGAGACAATAATATGCCAATCAAAAATCATATTTATAAATATCAATAAGCACACAAATGAAAATTTCTATTTATTAAATTGAACGGTTTGATAACTTCATGCATGAGCTCTTCATTTACATTATGTATAGCCCCCCCATTATGCCCCCTAACCTCTTCTATGTCTCTTATTCCCTCTCAAATTCATGATTTCTTTTTCTTTAATTATTACCATCATACACACACACACACACACACACACACACACACACAAATCTGGTGAATCTATTTAGTATTGATTGTATGTATATATGTTTCGAGCAGACCATTGGAGATTAGATAGCCTGTCACAGAACTCATTCATCACTGGAGAAGACATTCTCTCATTCTTTTATCTCTCTCTCTCTCTCTCTCTCTCTCTCTCTCTCTCTCTCTCTCTCTCTCTCCAACCTTTAATTACCTATAGTTTGAATGGAGCCTTGTGAAACTTCCCTATATCCAAGATCCAAGTTGGCATGCCAATAGGTGTTGGCATTGTCATTGTGTAGGTCTTGTTTGTGTAAACATATGGTTGAGATCTCATTGGTGTAACTTCAAAGCAGACAGCCTTGTCCCCTCGTTCTGACAATTTACCACCACTTTTCCCATGGTATCACAAGAGCCTTAGATGTGCAGGTAGTGTTTTAGATGTATCAACTTGTATTGAAAAACCCATGGTCAGTTACATTCTGCATTTTGACCAGTTGTGGCTTTCTGAAACATTATTCTGCTATACAAAGAAGCATCTTTGATGGGGACCAGAGTTATATTTATCTGTGTGTATAAGAATAAACTATATAATAAAGTTAGGAATTATATTGGTTTAGAAAAAGTGGCAGTCGTGGAAGCCATGACCTTACCAGCCATGGGGCAATTGGCTAGATTTACATTACTAAACATGTACTGTCTTCTACAGAGAAGGTACTCGAGACTATTAGATAACTGTTAGTCACTTCTGGGATATAGCTGCCACTTTCACACTTCTTGCTATCTTACTATGCTGGTTATTTTTTGGGTTTTCATCCTGCACAGTTGGGTAGGAATACTAGTTGCTTTTCTCTGTGGCCACACATGATAAGCATCGTTAAACCCAGATCTGGTGGGGGATAGAAGCAGGTAGATCCTAGGAATTCATTGGCCAGTCAGTCAGGCTCAAATGGAAAGGTCCATGTTTGGTGAAAGCCCTGTTTCAAAAAATAAGGTGGATGTTCAGAGGGTGTAGGAGAGTTCCATGTTTGAGGCCCCTTTGGCCAACACCTCAACTAGATGTCACCTATGCCTCACACTGACTATTCTATGTAGTGTCAAAATATGTCTAATTGTCTCTCCTGTTATTTGGTGACTTCCCTTAGGTTTCTTTCATACATGCATATATTGTTTCCTCAGTAGTTGGTTTCCATATGATCCCTCAAATGTTCCTTAGTGTTAGATAGCCCTGTCTGTCTTTATGTCTGTTTGCACAAGAAAGAGAAAGAAAAGTCATAGAGTTAGGTGAGTAGGGAAACAGAGAGAAGCTGGAAGAAGTTGGGTCATGGGGAACTGTGATTAGACTATATGGTTTTAATTTTTCAGTAAAAAACCTTAATGACAATCAAGACACCTGACATCAACTTCTGACTACTGCATATACAGAAATGGGAGCTTGGGGGCATATCACATGTACCCATAGACACACAGGAAAAATTCAAGATGGAAAATTTCAACAACTATATTTCTAGCTTGTAGAGATATATTTACATATACAAACCCATGGTGTATGGGGGAGAACTTTGACAATGGAAGCTAAGAATGTCAATTGATATCAGGATGTTCTAAGAAGCAGTGCTGGAATTACAAATATGGTCATTATCTTTAGGATTTGAGATGCTGCTGTGACCATGTCTCTTTCCTTATGCAGCAAACTCTCTGTCTACATCCATACTCCTCACTGTCCTCTATGATGTAAATAAAGCTAAAAAGAAAACCCAAGAGCTTGTCCTCTGTTTCTTGCCCAAATGAGATGACTCATACAGTAAAGGACATTGAAATAGTCCAATAAAGTAATGTGTGAAATCCCTTTGACTCTCTGAGGATCAACTACATCTTCTTGCCTTGATTTTCTCCTTCTAAGAGAGCAACCACAGAAATAGGTTCAGAAATTGAGAGGCCATTGTGATACCTGATATACAATAGTTATGCAATCAATATAGTTTGCTGAAAAAAATAAACATTATTTAACAGCAAGACAAACAAACTGAATGGGTCAAAACATACCAGCAATGCTGTCTACAGAATTAGTATTTTTGTAAGTCAAAGTGATTTCCAAAAATGAAACATTTATATTTTTTTGTCAGCATAAGGCTTTAAAATGGACCTGTGGTTATGACTAGGAATGCTATTCTTTATTCCAGAATAACCACTGTGAGAGTGGAAGAGGAAACTTGAACTCTCCCCCCTCTCTCTCAAGGAGGAAGCTGAATATGCAAAGAAGGGGTAAGGGGAGGAGGCTTCATTTAAACCAGTGAAATGCTACATCAGGTCATAAACCTTGGTATAGTTTAGTGACTGGGCTTAAATGGATGCTTCCTATTGCCTTATGAGATCCGGAAAAGCCATAAAAATTCATGGCCTACTTGTGGCTAAGTTCTAATAAAGGAATAATCGGTGCTTTAAGCGAGGGGTAATGGGAGGTACGGTGGGAGATTTACTGGAGCAATAAGGGCTGAGGAAAGGGTGTAGGTTTTTCATGCCAATTACACTGACAGGCAGAAAAGGACTTTACTGACATATGCACTTGGGATCTTGTTCCATTAAGAGACAAGGTGTGGTCCTCAGCTCTTTGTCCTCCTATACTTTCAGAAATCAAAGCCTTGGAGTTTTATCCAGGGCTCATATCGCTGAGGTCAATGACGTTCCAGGCAGGATCCCATGGTAGAATCTAAAATAGAAGCATGAAATTTGAGATAGGAGGAACGTCACTGTAATCCTCACCCCATTATTCTAGAGCTGACTTTATCACTATTCCTAATTGAATAGTCATTTCCCCCATCATTGTGGAATTGATAGCGACTCAATGTGGGAACATACTTCTACCACTTGGCTTCTAGCATGACCATTTGACTCACTTTGACCAAAAGAATGTGTGTTTAAATAAGATACCACACAGCCCAAAAGAACATCAGGAAGCTTGGAGAGCCTGGCCAGTATGCCTTTATTCCTTAGTGTCATGACAGCAGCATATTCTACCCTGTGACTAATTTGCAGCCTGAGTTCTGGACTTAGAAAACTCATAGAACAGAACTGCAGCCAGAGATATAGTGGTGGGCTATATCTACATTAATCTATACAACCAGGAAGGAAAATGTATAGTTTGCACTTGGATAGATAGATAGATAGATAGATAGATAGATAGATAGATAGATAGATAGATAGATAGATAGATAGATAGATGACAAACTCACTGAGCTATTGTACAACCAGTATGAGAACTGCTTTATGTGCTGTGAATGGCTGGCACATTGCTGTGACTGCAATGAGCAAGTGCTCTGGCTCTCTGAGTGAGCGCTATGGCCATGGGCAAGGGACCATAGGAACCAGCTCTCAGCTGCCTCTCAGTGTTGGCAAGGAAAAGGCAGTGTTCCATTGGCTGGACCTATAACGGAGTGAAAGGGAGCCGGCTGCTGAGAGTATAGAACATGACTAAGAATTAAAGTTGTATTGTTCTAAGACACTGATACATGGGATTGTTTGTTACCTCCGAGTAACAGAGTGGGAGCTGACTGATACATAGAGTAGCCTTCAAAAATCACCCTCACTGTCCTGTGTTCCTTAAAACGGTGGCTCCAATATAGTTTTGTAGCAATCAAATGACATTTTAACACTATGCATGGCACAGAGAAGCTGTTGAATTACTGGAGACTTCTATTATTTTTCATTTGTTCCTCAATCAGAGTGATTAAAGAGATTGAGTTGGTCTCAAAACCCATGCACTTCTGCTGAGCTGTTTCAATGGCTTGTTGCTGTGGAGTTCCTGGGCCAATGTGGCAATCAGTGGTAAATTGGACATTTATGACACGCTCTTCCAGGACCATCGAGAGAAAGTCTCTCAGACCTTTTCATTACAGCCTACACAAGCTGTGAAAGAAATAGCAGCAGGCTCACTTTCACCCCATTACACGTCTAGTCAATGGAACGCTGCCTTTTCCTTACCTGGGGTGACAGGCTGGCAGCTGAAAGCTGCCTCCTATGGCCTTTTGCCCATGGCCACACTGCTCTGAGGGGCAGGGCACTTGCTCACTGCCTCACAGCAATGCTACCTCACCTGGGCTAGCCATTCACAGTGTACAAAACCTGTGTAGTGCTCGCTCTAGTTTTACAATAGTTCTGTAAGGCTGTCTTTTATGCATCCATTTATCTAAGCCAGTGCCAGTTCTATGGGCTCTGCCTTCCTGGAGGCTGGTATTGGCATACAACTGACAGTTCATTAGCTAGTTATTACATTTATTCAGCAAAACCTACTTTACATCCACGTCATGCTGGACACTGTATAAGTCAATGAGGTTCATGAAAACAACAAAGCCCAGAATAAGCTCTTAAGAAGCTTACGGCTGCAAAGAGAATAAGATATACAAAGCTCCCATATCTGAATGGCCATATCTGAAGAACCACCTCCATCCAAGTATGTAGAGGTAGAAAAGGGAGACATGAGGGCTACCAGGAGAATGGAACGCATCCAACCACGAAGAGCCATTTGGACTATGTTGGAAGGAATGGCCAGGGTTGGGGACTGGAGAGATTGTTCAGCTGTTAAGAGCATTTGCTGTTCTGATACAGGAGTGGTGGTCAGTTCCCAGCAGCTATATGGCAGCTCACAGCCATGAGTAATTCCAGTTCCAGGAGATCCAATGTCTTTTTCGGGGCTCCGAGGCCCGAGGACACACACACAGTACACATATATGCAGGGAGGCAAATACTCATACACACAGAATAAAAATAAATCTTTCATTAAAGAAGAAATGGGGCTTGGCAGGTGGCTGAAAGCAGGCCAGAAGACAACAGTAGTAGGAAGAACGTGAAGTGTGGGAAGGTGTTTGAGTGCTGTTGGGAGCCAGCATCAATTAAGGCCACAGAGAGAGATGGAATCTCACAGGTAGAAAGGGAAGTTGTGAGGAACCCGAGGGCACAAAGGCATTTGGTGTTATTATGTAGGGAAGGAAGTCTCATACGAAGAGTTATAAATGGGACTCTCATAAGCATATTTTTAAAAATGAGGTCACTGTGGCAACAATACAGAGTATCTATTAGAAGCAAGCCAAGCCAGAGTTAAGCAAACCAGTCAAGAGGTTAATTCTGATGCTCAGAGCTCCAAGGCCACATGAGCACGTGTCCCGGTGCTGCTGGAGACCTGGGTGTATAGAACATTAGTCCTATGTCACACCATCTCTGCTTTTTCCTTTAGGAGAAGCAAACACTTACTTAATCCACTCATTTAATCAATTTCATGATTTATTAGAGGATAATCACTCTCCAAGTTTCTCATACTCTCTCTACATGATGACCTCAAAATCATGGCCTAGACTGGATCATCCATAGAAGATATGGGCATCTTCTCTCAGCCCCCAAAATATGGTGACTATTTCATGGTATGTAGGGATCCATAATGTTTAAATTGCATAGAATATCAAGATCAGTGCTGAGGGTGGGATTCTGCAACCCTTTGGCATTTTAGTCTTCTACAGTCTTAACATGTCCACGATCACACTGCCTTTTCTCTGGCTCTGCTGCTGGTTGCCAAGTTCATTTTCTTCTTTAGAGATTCTTTCTGGGGTGTCTAGACACCAGAGAACAAACATATAAAGAGTCAAATTTGTCATTCATCACTACACTGGACATTTCACCTTTGCCTTTAGTAAGTTTGAAGCAAGGGGGTGCAGTTAATAACTCTCACAGGCCAGCTCAGCTATGAAGCACAGAAGTTATCTGAACAACAGAATTGAAACCACAGTGTGTCGGCTATTACTCTGGTTCCCTAGAATAATATCAGAGTGTTCCATGCTTCAATACATAAAAGCCTAGCTGGTTAGCACAGGGCAGGCGCCATAGATAACCTGTCTCATTCTAGTCATTTCAGTGTTCTTCCAGGAGGTCCTGATTCGGATATCCACCTAGTCAAGAAACGGATAACTCCACAAAGAAGGACACAGAAGAGTGAATGATTCTGATAACAAGATGAGTTGTTGCTGTTCCAAACATGTTCCCTAATATTGATACCCAGAGAGGTCTCTGAAAACCACTCATATTGATAGCCTTGTGGCCTTGAAATGGTGAAAACATACTTACTCATTTGTGTAATTTTGACACCATTCAAGGGACAGTTTTTGACTCTGCATGGCACAGAGAAGCTCTTCAGTTAACAGGGGTTTATTAGTAGTTCTCAATTGCTCCTCAATAGGGTGGTGAGAAATACTCAGGTGGCCTCTCAGTGCATGTATATCTGGTGGGCCGTACTGAGAGATTTCAACGGCTTGTTGCTGGAGAATCTTGAGGCCAATCCAGCAACCTAGAAGTCTATAAGACTGAAATTGCAGAGACCCACTCAGGTTCTTGAAGCCCAAATCTCAGAGACCTTTCTTCCAATCATCTTGATTCTCTGATCACAGTTTATGAACTATCTAAATGGGTTTCTCTAAAATAGCAAAGATGTCCTGTATCTTGACTTACCTTGGGCCAGGCATGTGCTACCTTACTTTATCCATTTCCCTATGTAAGCCTCAAACTAGTACTGATTTCGATACTTAGGTGACAAGGGGGGGTGTGTAAGGGGTAGGAGGGGGGGGGGAAACTGAGCTATAGTGATAACTCAATCCCAGATCCTATAAGCAATTATTTCTAGAGTCCAGGTTGAGATTTAGGATGTCAAAACCTAAATCCAGCCTTTTTTTTTTTTTTT